>OV121116.1:1963814-2523825 GCA_921293315.2 Nemurella pictetii
CAGGCATAGCCAAAATTTGTGCCTCCTCTGGGATTTGATCTCGAGCTTGTCCGATTTCAAATCCGAAAGCCAACGTGCTAGCCACTAGACCACGCTGTCGCTGGTAAATTGGAGTGTTTTTTTCGTACATATTTTGTCTCAGGATGACGTCACTACGAAAATACAACGTGCACTCTCAGCTTTTTTGCGACTTGTGTTTCTGTCGTTGCCGACTTGCAAATCGAATTATTTTATTTTTATTTAGTTATAATTCGGTATTTTGCATGTGCCAGGCATTGCCAAAATGTGTGCCTTCTCTGGGATTTGAACTCGAGCTCGGCCGATTTCAAATCCGAAAGCCATTGTGCTAGCCACTAGACCACGCTGTCGCTGAGAATGTGAAGTGTATTTTACATATATATGTCGTCGCAAGAACACGTCACCACGAAAATACACCGCGCACCCTCAGTTTTTTTTCGAGTATGGTTTCTGACGTTGCCGACTTGCAAATCGAATTATTTTTTTTTATTTAGTTATAATTCGGTATTTTGCATGTGCCAGGCATTGCCAAAATGTGTGCCTTCTTTGGGATTTGAACTCGAGCTCGGCCGATTTCAAATCCGGAAGCCAACGTGCTAGCCACTAGACCACGCTGTCGCTGAGAATGTGAAGTGTATTTTACATATATATGTCGTCGCAAGAACACGTCACCACGAAAATACACCGCGCACCCTCAGTTTTTTTTCGAGTTTGGTTTCTGACGTTGCCGACTTGCAAATTGAATTATTTTTTTATTATTTAGTTTGAATTCGGTCTTATGCATGTGCCAGACATTGCCAAAATTTGTGCCTCCTCTGGGATTTGAACTCGAGCTCGTCCGATTTCAAATCCGAAAGCCAACGTGCTAGCCACAAGACCACGCTGTCACTTAGAAATTAGACTGATTTTTTTTCATACATATTTAGTTGCAAGATCACGTCACCATGAAAATACACCCAACGCTCATACTTTTACCGGGCGACCGACGCCCATCGCCCAAGAGCTGCACCGACGCTGGGTGAATATTTACATATAATATACACATGGACAGTACTCAATGTCAAGGTACCGACGTGGATATTTAAAAAGTACTATCCCTCGGACCAAAATTTTTCTCTTTTTCTCACTCTCAGCTTTTTTGTGACTTTTGTTTCTGACGTTGCCGACTCGCATACCGAATTCTTTTTCTATTATTTTTTTTAAATTCGGTATTTTGCATGTGCCAGGCATAGCCAAAATTTGTGCCTCCTCTGGGATTTGATCTCGAGCTTGTCCGATTTCAAATCCGAAAGCCAACGTGCTAGCCACTAGACCACGCTGTCGCTGATAAATTGGAGTGTTTTTTTCGTACATATTTTGTCTCAGGATGATGTCACTACGAAAATACAACGTGCACTCTCAGCTTTTTTGCGACTTGTGTTTCTGTCGTTGCCGACTTGCAAATCGAATTATTTTATTATTATTATGTTATAATTCGGTATTTTGCATGTGCCAGGCATTGCCAAAATGTGTGCCATCTCTGGGATTTGAACTCGAGCTCGTCCGATTTCCAATCCGAAAGTCAACGTGCTAGCCGCTAGACCACGCTGTCGCTGAGATATTGGAGTGTTTTTTTCATACATATTTTGTCTCAAGATCACGTCACTACGAAAATACAACGTGCACTCTCAGCTTTTTTGCGACTTGTGTTTCTGAAGTTGCCGACTTGCAAATCGAATTATTTTTTTATTATTTAGTTATAATTCGTTATTTTGCATGTGCCAGGCATTGCCAAAATTTGTGCCTCCTCTGGGATTTGAACTCGAGCTCGGCCGATTTCAAATCCGAAAGCCAACGTGCTAGCCACTAGACCACGCTGTCGCTGAGAATGTGAAGTGTATTTTACATATATATGTCGTCGCAAGAACACGTCACCACGAAAATACACCGCGCACCCTCAGTTTTTTTTCGAGTTTGGTTTCTGACGTTGCCGACTTGCAAATTGAATTATTTTTTTATTATTTAGTTTGAATTCGGTCTTATGCATGTGCCAGGCATTGCCAAAATTTGTGCCTCCTCTGGGATTTGAACTCGAACTCGTCCGATTTCCAATCCGAAAGCCAACGTGCTAGCCACTAGACCACGCTGTCGCTGAGAAATTTGAGTGTTTTTTTCGAACATATTTTGTCTCAAGATCACGTCACTACGAAAATACAACGTGCACTCTCAGCTTTTTTGCGACTTGTGTTTCTGACGTTGCCGACTTGCAAATCGAATTATTTTTTTATTATTTAGTTATAATTCGGTATTTTGCATGTGCCAGGCATTGCCAAAATGTGTGCCTTCTCTGGGATTTGAACTCGAGCTCGGCCGATTTCAAATCCGAAAGCCAACGTGCTAGCCACTAGACCACGCTGTCGCTAAGAATGTGAAGTGTATTTTACATATATATGTCTTCGCAAGAAAACGTCACCACGAAAATACACCGCGCACCCTCAGTTTTTTTTCGAGTTTGGTTTCTGACGTTGTCGACTTGCAAATTGAATTATTTTTTTATTATTTAGTTTGAATTCGGTCTTATGCATGTGCCAGGCATTGCCAAAATTTGTGCCTCCTCTTGGATTTGAACTCGAGCTCGTCCGATTTCAAATCCGAAAGCCAACGTGCTAGCCACTAGACCACGCTGTCCCTTAGAAACTGGACTGATTTTTTTTCATACATATTTTGTTGCAGTATCACGTCACCATGAAAATACACCCAACGCTCATACTTTTACCGGGCGACCGACGCCCATCGCCCAAGACCTGCACCGACGCTGGGTGAATATTTACATATAATATACACATGGACAGTACCCAATGTCAAGGTACCGACGTGGATATTTAAAAAGTACTATCCCTCGGACCAAAATTTTTCTCACTTTCTCACTTTCAGCTTTTTTGTGACTTTTGTTTCTGACGTTGCCGACTCGCATACCGAATTCTTTTTCTATTATTTTTTTTAATTCGGTATTTTGCATGTGCCAGGCATAGCCAAAATTTGTGCCTCCTCTGGGATTTGATCTCGAGCTTGTCCGATTTCAAATCCGAAAGCCAACGTGCTAGCCACTAGACCACGCTGTCGCTGATAAATTGGAGTGTTTTTTTCGTACATATTTTGTCTCAGGATGATGTCACTACGAAAATACAACGTGCACTCTCAGCTTTTTTGCGACTTGTGTTTCTGTCGTTGCCGACTTGCAAATCGAATTATTTTATTATTATTATGTTATAATTCGGTATTTTGCATGTGCCAGGCATTGCCAAAATTTGTGCCTCTTCTGGGATTTGAACTCGAGCTCGTCCGATATCCAATCCGAAAGTCAACGTGCTAGCCACTAGACCACGCTGTCGCTGATACATTGGAGTGTTTTTTTCGTACATATTTTGTCTCAGGATGACGTCACTACGAAAATACAACGTGCACTCTCAGCTTTTTTGCGACTTGTGTTTCTGTCGTTGCCGACTTGCAAATCGAATTATTTTATTATTATTTAGTTATAATTCGGTATTTTGCATGTGCCAGGCATTGCCAAAATTTGTGCCTCCTCTGGGATTTGAACTCGAGCTCGTCCGATTTCAAATCCGAAAGCCAACGTGCTAGCCACTAGACCACGCTGTCGCTGAGAAATTGGAGTGTTTTTTTCGTACATATTTTGTCTCAAGATTACGTCACAACGAAAATACAACTTGCACTCTCAGCTTTTTTGCGACTTGTGTTTCTGACGTTGCCGACTTGCAAATCGAATTATTTTTTTATTATTTAGTTATAATTCGGTATTTTGCATGTGCCAGGCATTGCCAAAATGTGTGCCTTCTCTGGGATTTGAACTCGAGCTCGGCCGATTTCAAATCCGAAAGCCAACGTGCCAGCCACTAGACCACGCTGTCGCTGAGAAATTGGAGTGTTTTTTTCGTACATATTTTGTCTCAAGATCACGTCACTACGAAAATACAACGTGCACTCTCAGCTTTTTTGCGACTTGTGTTTCTGACGTTGCCGACTTGCAAATCGAATTATTTTTTTATTATTTAGTTATAATTCGATATTTTGCATGTGCCAGGCATTGCCAAAATGTGTGCCTTCTCTGGGATTTGAACTCGAGCTCGGCCGATTTCAAATCCGAAAGCCAACGTGCTAGCCACTAGACCACGCTGTCGCTGAGAATGTGAAGTGTATTTTACATATATATGTCGTCGCAAGAACACGTCACCACGAAAATACACCGCGCACCCTCAGTTTTTTTTCGAGTTTGGTTTCTGACGTTGCCGACTTGCAAATTGAATTATTTTTTTATTATTTAGTTTGAATTCGGTCTTATGCATGTGCCAGGCATTGCCAAAATTTGTGCCTCCTCTGGGATTTGAACTCGAGCTCGTCCGATTTCAAATCCGAAAGCCAACGTGCTAGCCACTAGACCACGCTGTCGCTTAGAAATTGGAGTGATTTTTTTTCGTACATATTTAGTTGCAAGATCACGTCACCATGAAAATACACCCAACGCTCATACTTTTACCGGGCGACCGACGCCCATCGCCCAAGACCTGCACCGACGCTGGGTGAATATTTACATATAATATACACATGGACAGTATCCAATGTCAAGGTACCGAAGTGGATATTTAAAAAGTACTATCCCTCGGACCAAAATTTTTCTCACTTTCTCACTCTCAGCTTTTTTGTGACTTTTGTTTCTGACGTTGCCGACTCGCATACCGAATTCTTTTTCTATTATTTTTTTTTAATTCGGTATTTTTCATGTGCCAGGCATTGCCAAAATGTGTGCCATCTCTGGGATTTGAACTCGAGCTCGTCCGATTTCCAATCCGAAAGTCAACGTGCCAGCCACTAGACCACGCTGTCGCTGAGATATTGGAGTGTTTTTTTCATACATATTTTGTCTCAAGATCACGTCACTACGAAAATACAACGTGCACTCTCAGCTTTTTTGCGACTTGTGTTTCTGACGTTGCCGACTTGCAAATCGAATTATTTTTTTATTATTTAGTTATAATTCGTTATTTTGCATGTGCCAGGCATTGCCAAAATTTGTGCCTCCTCTGGGATTTGAACTCGAGCTCGTCCGATTTCAAATCCGAAAGCCAACGTGCTAGCCACTAGACCACGCTGTCACTTAGAAATTAGACTGATTTTTTTTCATACATATTTAGTTGCAAGATCACGTCACCATGAAAATACACCCAACGCTCATACTTTTACCGGGCGACCGACGCCCATCGCCCAAGAGCTGCACCGACGCTGGGTGAATATTTACATATAATATACACATGGACAGTACTCAATGTCAAGGTACCGACGTGGATATTTAAAAAGTACTATCCCTCGGACCATAATTTTTCTCTTTTTCTCACTCTCAGCTTTTTTGTGACTTTTGTTTCTGACGTTGCCGACTCGCATACCGAATTCTTTTTCTATTATTTTTTTTAAATTCGGTATTTTGCATGTGCCAGGCATAGCCAAAATTTGTGCCTCCTCTGGGATTTGATCTCGAGCTTGTCCGATTTCAAATCCGAAAGCCAACGTGCTAGCCACTAGACCACGCTGTCGCTGATAAATTGGAGTGTTTTTTTCGTACATATTTTGTCTCAGGATGATGTCACTACGAAAATACAACGTGCACTCTCAGCTTTTTTGCGACTTGTGTTTCTGTCGTTGCCGACTTGCAAATCGAATTATTTTATTATTATTATGTTATAATTCGGTATTTTGCATGTGCCAGGCATTGCCAAAATGTGTGCCATCTCTGGGATTTGAACTCGAGCTCGTCCGATTTCCAATCCGAAAGTCAACGTGCTAGCCGCTAGACCACGCTGTCGCTGAGATATTGGAGTGTTTTTTTCATACATATTTTGTCTCAAGATCACGTCACTACGAAAATACAACGTGCACTCTCAGCTTTTTTGCGACTTGTGTTTCTGAAGTTGCCGACTTGCAAATCGAATTATTTTTTTATTATTTAGTTATAATTCGTTATTTTGCATGTGCCAGGCATTGCCAAAATTTGTGCCTCCTCTGGGATTTGAACTCGAGCTCGGCCGATTTCAAATCCGAAAGCCAACGTGCTAGCCACTAGACCACGCTGTCGCTGAGAATGTGAAGTGTATTTTACATATATATGTCGTCGCAAGAACACGTCACCACGAAAATACACCGCGCACCCTCAGTTTTTTTTCGAGTTTGGTTTCTGACGTTGCCGACTTGCAAATTGAATTATTTTTTTATTATTTAGTTTGAATTCGGTCTTATGCATGTGCCAGGCATTGCCAAAATTTGTGCCTCCTCTGGGATTTGAACTCGAACTCGTCCGATTTCCAATCCGAAAGCCAACGTGCTAGCCACTAGACCACGCTGTCGCTGAGAAATTTGAGTGTTTTTTTCGAACATATTTTGTCTCAAGATCACGTCACTACGAAAATACAACGTGCACTCTCAGCTTTTTTGCGACTTGTGTTTCTGACGTTGCCGACTTGCAAATCGAATTATTTTTTTATTATTTAGTTATAATTCGGTATTTTGCATGTGCCAGGCATTGCCAAAATGTGTGCCTTCTCTGGGATTTGAACTCGAGCTCGGCCGATTTCAAATCCGAAAGCCAACGTGCTAGCCACTAGACAACGCTGTCGCTAAGAATGTGAAGTGTATTTTACATATATATGTCGTCGCAAGAAAACGTCACCACGAAAATACACCGCGCACCCTCAGTTTTTTTTCGAGTTTGGTTTCTGACGTTGTCGACTTGCAAATTGAATTATTTTTTTATTATTTAGTTTGAATTCGGTCTTATGCATGTGCCAGGCATTGCCAAAATTTGTGCCTCCTCTTGGATTTGAACTCGAGCTCGTCCGATTTCAAATCCGAAAGCCAACGTGCTAGCCACTAGACCACGCTGTCCCTTAGAAACTGGACTGATTTTTTTTCATACATATTTTGTTGCAGGATCACGTCACCATGAAAATACACCCAACGCTCATACTTTTACCGGGCGACCGACGCCCATCGCCCAAGACCTGCACCGACGCTGGGTGAATATTTACATATAATATACACATGGACAGTACCCAATGTCAAGGTACCGACGTGGATATTTAAAAAGTACTATCCCTCGGACCAAAATTTTTCTCACTTTCTCACTCTCAGCTTTTTTGTGACTTTTGTTTCTGACGTTGCCGACTCGCATACCGAATTCTTTTTCTATTATTTTTTTTAATTCGGTATTTTGCATGTGCCAGGCATAGCCAAAATTTGTGCCTCCTCTGGGATTTGATCTCGAGCTTGTCCGATTTCAAATCCGAAAGCCAACGTGCTAGCCACTAGACCACGCTGTCGCTGATAAATTGGAGTGTTTTTTTCGTACATATTTTGTCTCAGGATGATGTCACTACGAAAATACAACGTGCACTCTCAGCTTTTTTGCGACTTGTGTTTCTGTCGTTGCCGACTTGCAAATCGAATTATTTTATTATTATTATGTTATAATTCGGTATTTTGCATGTGCCAGGCATTGCCAAAATTTGTGCCTCCTCTGGGATTTGAACTCGAGCTCGTCCGATTTCCAATCCGAAAGTCAACGTGCTAGCCACTAGACCACGCTGTCGCTGATACATTGGAGTGTTTTTTTCGTACATATTTTGTCTCAGGATGACGTCACTACGAAAATACAACGTGCACTCTCAGCTTTTTTGCGACTTGTGTTTCTGTCGTTGCCGACTTGCAAATCGAATTATTTTATTATTATTTAGTTATAATTCGGTATTTTGCATGTGCCAGGCATTGCCAAAATTTGTGCCTCCTCTGGGATTTGAACTCGAGCTCGTCCGATTTCAAATCCGAAAGCCAACGTGCTAGCCACTAGACCACGCTGTCGCTGAGAAATTGGAGTGTTTTTTTCGTACATATTTTGTCTCAAGATTACGTCACAACGAAAATACAACTTGCACTCTCAGCTTTTTTGCGACTTGTGTTTCTGACGTTGCCGACTTGCAAATCGAATTATTTTTTTATTATTTAGTTATAATTCGGTATTTTGCATGTGCCAGGCATTGCCAAAATGTGTGCCTTCTCTGGGATTTGAACTCGAGCTCGGCCGATTTCAAATCCGAAAGCCAACGTGCTAGCCACTAGACCACGCTGTCGCTGAGAAATTGGAGTGTTTTTTTCGTACATATTTTGTCTCAAGATCACGTCACTACGAAAATACAACGTGCACTCTCAGCTTTTTTGCGACTTGTGTTTCTGACGTTGCCGACTTGCAAATCGAATTATTTTTTTATTATTTAGTTATAATTCGGTATTTTGCATGTGCCAGGCATTGCCAAAATGTGTGCCTTCTCTGGGATTTGAACTCGAGCTCGGCCGATTTCAAATCCGGAAGCCAACGTGCTAGCCACTAGACCACGCTGTCGCTGAGAATGTTAAGTGTATTTTACATATATATGTCGTCGCAAGAACACGTCACCACGAAAATACACCGCGCACCCTCAGTTTTTTTTCGAGTTTGGTTTCTGACGTTGCCGACTTGCAAATTGAATTATTTTTTTATTATTTAGTTTGAATTCGGTCTTATGCATGTGCCAGGCATTGCCAAAATTTGTGCCTCCTCTGGGATTTGAACTCGAGCTCGTCCGATTTCAAATCCGAAAGCCAACGTGCTAGCCACAAGACCACGCTGTCGCTTAGAAATTGGAGTGATTTTTTTTCGTACATATTTAGTTGCAAGATCACGTCACCATGAAAATACACCCAACGCTCATACTTTTACCGGGCGACCGACGCCCATCGCCCAAGACCTGCACCGACGCTGGGTGAATATTTACATATAATATACACATGGACAGTACCCAATGTCAAGGTACCGACGTGGATATTTAAAAAGTACTATCCCTCGGACCAAAATTTTTCTCACTTTCTCACTCTCAGCTTTTTTGTGACTTTTGTTTCTGACGTTGCCGACTCGCATACCGAATTCTTTTTCTATTATTTTTTTTTAATTCGGTATTTTGCATGTACCAGGCATTGCCAAAATGTGTGCCATCTCTGAGATTTGAACTCGAGCTCGTCCGATTTCCAATCCGAAAGTCAACGTGCCAGCCACTAGACCACGCTGTCGCTGAGATATTGGAGTGTTTTTTTCATACATATTTTGTCTCAAGATCACGTCACTACGAAAATACAACGTGCACTCTCAGCTTTTTTGCGACTTGTGTTTCTGACGTTGCCGACTTGCAAATCGAATTATTTTTTTATTATTTAGTTATAATTCGTTATTTTGCATGTGCCAGGCATTGCCAAAATTTGTGCCTCCTCTGGGATTTGAACTCGAGCTCGTCCGATTTCAAATCCGAAAGCCAACGTGCTAGCCACTAGACCACGCTGTCACTTAGAAATTAGACTGATTTTTTTTATACATATTTAGTTGCAAGATCACGTCACCATGAAAATACACCCAACGCTCATACTTTTACCGGGCGACCGACGCCCATCGCCCAAGACCTGCACCGACGCTGGGTGAATATTTACATATAATATACACATGGACACTACTCAATGTCAAGGTACCGACGTGGATATTTAAAAATACTATCCCTCGGACCAAAATTTTTCTCACTTTCTCACTCACAGCTTTTTTGTGACTTTTGTTTCTGACGTTGCCGACTCGCATACCGAATTCTTTTTCTATTATTTTTTTTAAATTCGGTATTTTGCATGTGCCAGGCATAGCCAAAATTTGTGCCTCCTCTGGGATTTGATCTCGAGCTTGTCCGATTTCAAATCCGAAAGCCAACGTGCTAGCCACTAGACCACGCTGTCGCTGATAAATTGGAGTGTTTTTTTCGTACATATTTTGTCTCAGGATGATGTCACTACGAAAATACAACGTGCACTCTCAGCTTTTTTGCGACTTGTGTTTCTGTCGTTGCCGACTTGCAAATCGAATTATTTTATTATTATTATGTTATAATTCGGTATTTTGCATGTGCCAGGCATTGCCAAAATTTGTGCCTCCTCTGGGATTTGAACTCGAGCTCGTCCGATATCCAATCCGAAAGTCAACGTGCTAGCCACTAGACCACGCTGTCGCTGATACATTGGAGTGTTTTTTTCGTACATATTTTGTCTCAGGATGACGTCACTACGAAAATACAACGTGCACTCTCAGCTTTTTTGCGACTTGTGTTTCTGTCGTTGCTGACTTGCAAATCGAATTATTTTATTATTATTTAGTTATAATTCGGTATTTTGCATGTGCCAGGCATTGCCAAAATTTGTGCCTCCTCTGGGATTTGAACTTGAGCTCGTCCGATTTCAAATCCGAAAGCCAACGTGCTAGCCACTAGACCACGCTGTCGCTGAGAAATTGGAGTGTTTTTTTCGTACATATTTTGTCTCAAGATTACGTCACAACGAAAATACAACTTGCACTCTCAGCTTTTTTGCGACTTGTGTTTCTGACGTTGCCGACTTGCAAATCGAATTATTTTTTTATTATTTAGTTATAATTCGGTATTTTGCATGTGCCAGGCATTGCCAAAATGTGTGCCTTCTCTGGGATTTGAACTCGAGCTCGGCCGATTTCTAATCCGAAAGCCAACGTGCTAGCCACTAGACCACGCTGTCGCTGAGAATGTGAAGTGTATTTTACATATATATGTCGTCGCAAGAAAACGTCACCACGAAAATACACCGCGCACCCTCAGTTTTTTTTCGAGTTTGGTTTCTGACGTTGTCGACTTGCAAATTGAATTATTTTTTTATTATTTAGTTTGAATTCGGTCTTATGCATGTGCCAGGCATTGCCAAAATTTGTGCCTCCTCTTGGATTTGAACTCGAGCTCGTCCGATTTCAAATCCGAAAGCCAACGTGCTAGCCACTAGACCACGCTGTCCCTTAGAAACTGGACTGATTTTTTTTCATACATATTTTGTTGCAGGATCACGTCACCATGAAAATACACCCAACGCTCATACTTTTACCGGGCGACCGACGCCCATCGCCCAAGACCTGCACCGACGCTGGGTGAATATTTACATATAATATACACATGGACAGTACCCAATGTCAAGGTACCGACGTGGATATTTAAAAAGTACTATCCCTCGGACCAAAATTTTTCTCACTTTCTCACTCTCAGCTTTTTTGTGACTTTTGTTTCTGACGTTGCCGACTCGCATACCGAATTCTTTTTCTATTATTTTTTTTAATTCGGTATTTTGCATGTGCCAGGCATAGCCAAAATTTGTGCCTCCTCTGGGATTTGATCTCGAGCTTGTCCGATTTCAAATCCGAAAGCCAACGTGCTAGCCACTAGACCACGCTGTCGCTGATAAATTGGAGTGTTTTTTTCGTACATATTTTGTCTCAGGATGATGTCACTACGAAAATACAACGTGCACTCTCAGCTTTTTTGCGACTTGTGTTTCTGTCGTTGCCGACTTGCAAATCGAATTATTTTATTATTATTATGTTATAATTCGGTATTTTGCATGTGCCAGGCATTGCCAAAATTTGGGCCTCCTCTGGGATTTGAACTCGAGCTCGTCCGATATCCAATCCGAAAGTCAACGTGCTAGCCACTAGACCACGCTGTCGCTGATACATTGGAGTGTTTTTTTCGTACATATTTTGTCTCAGGATGACGTCACTACGAAAATACAACGTGCACTCTCAGCTTTTTTGCGACTTGTGTTTCTGTCGTTGCCGACTTGCAAATCGAATTATTTTATTATTATTTAGTTATAATTCGGTATTTTGCATGTGCCAGGCATTGCCAAAATTTGTGCCTCCTCTGGGATTTGAACTCGAGCTCGTCCGATTTCAAATCCGAAAGCCAACGTGCTAGCCACTAGACCACGCTGTCGCTGAGAAATTGGAGTGTTTTTTTCGTACATATTTTGTCTCAAGATTACGTCACAACGAAAATACAACTTGCACTCTCAGCTTTTTTGCGACTTGTGTTTCTGACGTTGCCGACTTGCAAATCGAATTATTTTTTTATTATTTAGTTATAATTCGGTATTTTGCATGTGCCAGGCATTGCCAAAATGTGTGCCTTCTCTGGGATTTGAACTCGAGCTCGGCCGATTTCAAATCCGAAAGCCAACGTGCTAGCCACTAGACCACGCTGTCGCTGAGAAATTGGAGTGTTTTTTTCGTACATATTTTGTCTCAAGATCACGTCACTACGAAAATACAACGTGCACTCTCAGCTTTTTTGCGACTTGTGTTTCTGACGTTGCCGACTTGCAAATCGAATTATTTTTTTATTATTTAGTTATAATTCGGTATTTTGCATGTGCCAGGCATTGCCAAAATGTGTGCCTTCTCTGGGATTTGAACTCGAGCTCGGCCGATTTCAAATCCGAAAGCCAACGTGCTAGCCACTAGACCACGCTGTCGCTGAGAATGTGAAGTGTATTTTACATATATATGTCGTCGCAAGAACACGTCACCACGAAAATACACCGCGCACCCTCAGTTTTTTTTCGAGTTTGGTTTCTGACGTTGCCGACTTGCAAATTGAATTATTTTTTTATTATTTAGTTTGAATTCGGTCTTATGCATGTGCCAGGCATTGCCAAAATTTGTGCCTCCTCTGGGATTTGAACTCGAGCTCGTCCGATTTCAAATCCGAAAGCCAACGTGCTAGCCACAAGACCACGCTGTCGCTTAGAAATTGGAGTGATTTTTTTTCGTACATATTTAGTTGCAAGATCACGTCACCATGAAAATACACCCAACGCTCATACTTTTACCGGGCGACCGACGCCCATCGCCCAAGACCTGCACCGACGCTGGGTGAATATTTACATATAATATACACATGGACAGTACCCAATGTCAAGGTACCGACGTGGATATTTAAAAAGTACTATCCCTCGGACCAAAATTTTTCTCACTTTCTCACTCTCAGCTTTTTTGTGACTTTTGTTTCTGACGTTGCCGACTCGCATACCGAATTCTTTTTCTATTATTTTTTTTTAATTCGGTATTTTGCATGTACCAGGCATTGCCAAAATGTGTGCCATCTCTGAGATTTGAACTCGAGCTCGTCCGATTTCCAATCCGAAAGTCAACGTGCCAGCCACTAGACCACGCTGTCGCTGAGATATTGGAGTGTTTTTTTCATACATATTTTGTCTCAAGATCACGTCACTACGAAAATACAACGTGCACTCTCAGCTTTTTTGCGACTTGTGTTTCTGACGTTGCCGACTTGCAAATCGAATTATTTTTTTATTATTTAGTTATAATTCGTTATTTTGCATGTGCCAGGCATTGCCAAAATTTGTGCCTCCTCTGGGATTTGAACTCGAGCTCGTCCGATTTCAAATCCGAAAGCCAACGTGCTAGCCACTAGACCACGCTGTCACTTAGAAATTAGACTGATTTTTTTTATACATATTTAGTTGCAAGATCACGTCACCATGAAAATACACCCAACGCTCATACTTTTACCGGGCGACCGACGCCCATCGCCCAAGACCTGCACCGACGCTGGGTGAATATTTACATATAATATACACATGGACACTACTCAATGTCAAGGTACCGACGTGGATATTTAAAAATACTATCCCTCGGACCAAAATTTTTCTCACTTTCTCACTCACAGCTTTTTTGTGACTTTTGTTTCTGACGTTGCCGACTCGCATACCGAATTCTTTTTCTATTATTTTTTTTAAATTCGGTATTTTGCATGTGCCAGGCATAGCCAAAATTTGTGCCTCCTCTGGGATTTGATCTCGAGCTTGTCCGATTTCAAATCCGAAAGCCAACGTGCTAGCCACTAGACCACGCTGTCGCTGATAAATTGGAGTGTTTTTTTCGTACATATTTTGTCTCAGGATGATGTCACTACGAAAATACAACGTGCACTCTCAGCTTTTTTGCGACTTGTGTTTCTGTCGTTGCCGACTTGCAAATCGAATTATTTTATTATTATTATGTTATAATTCGGTATTTTGCATGTGCCAGGCATTGCCAAAATTTGTGCCTCCTCTGGGATTTGAACTCGAGCTCGTCCGATATCCAATCCGAAAGTCAACGTGCTAGCCACTAGACCACGCTGTCGCTGATACATTGGAGTGTTTTTTTCGTACATATTTTGTCTCAGGATGACGTCACTACGAAAATACAACGTGCACTCTCAGCTTTTTTGCGACTTGTGTTTCTGTCGTTGCTGACTTGCAAATCGAATTATTTTATTATTATTTAGTTATAATTCGGTATTTTGCATGTGCCAGGCATTGCCAAAATTTGTGCCTCCTCTGGGATTTGAACTTGAGCTCGTCCGATTTCAAATCCGAAAGCCAACGTGCTAGCCACTAGACCACGCTGTCGCTGAGAAATTGGAGTGTTTTTTTCGTACATATTTTGTCTCAAGATTACGTCACAACGAAAATACAACTTGCACTCTCAGCTTTTTTGCGACTTGTGTTTCTGACGTTGCCGACTTGCAAATCGAATTATTTTTTTATTATTTAGTTATAATTCGGTATTTTGCATGTGCCAGGCATTGCCAAAATGTGTGCCTTCTCTGGGATTTGAACTCGAGCTCGGCCGATTTCTAATCCGAAAGCCAACGTGCTAGCCACTAGACCACGCTGTCGCTGAGAATGTGAAGTGTATTTTACATATATATGTCGTCGCAAGAAAACGTCACCACGAAAATACACCGCGCACCCTCAGTTTTTTTTCGAGTTTGGTTTCTGACGTTGTCGACTTGCAAATTGAATTATTTTTTTATTATTAAGTTTGAATTCGGTCTTATGCATGTGCCAGGCATTGCCAAAATTTGTGCCTCCTCTTGGATTTGAACTCGAGCTCGTCCGATTTCAAATCCGAAAGCCAACGTGCTAGCCACTAGACCACGCTGTCCCTTAGAAACTGGACTGATTTTTTTTCATACATATTTTGTTGCAGGATCACGTCACCATGAAAATACACCCAACGCTCATACTTTTACCGGGCGACCGACGCCCATCGCCCAAGACCTGCACCGACGCTGGGTGAATATTTACATATAATATACACATGGACAGTACCCAATGTCAAGGTACCGACGTGGATATTTAAAAAGTACTATCCCTCGGACCAAAATTTTTCTCACTTTCTCACTCTCAGCTTTTTTGTGACTTTTGTTTCTGACGTTGCCGACTCGCATACCGAATTCTTTTTCTATTATTTTTTTTAATTCGGTATTTTGCATGTGCCAGGCATAGCCAAAATTTGTGCCTCCTCTGGGATTTGATCTCGAGCTTGTCCGATTTCAAATCCGAAAGCCAACGTGCTAGCCACTAGACCACGCTGTCGCTGATAAATTGGAGTGTTTTTTTCGTACATATTTTGTCTCAGGATGATGTCACTACGAAAATACAACGTGCACTCTCAGCTTTTTTGCGACTTGTGTTTCTGTCGTTGCCGACTTGCAAATCGAATTATTTTATTATTATTATGTTATAATTCGGTATTTTGCATGTGCCAGGCATTGCCAAAATTTGTGCCTCCTCTGGGATTTGAACTCGAGCTCGTCCGATATCCAATCCGAAAGTCAACGTGCTAGCCACTAGACCACGCTGTCGCTGATACATTGGAGTGTTTTTTTCGTACATATTTTGTCTCAGGATGACGTCACTACGAAAATACAACGTGCACTCTCAGCTTTTTTGCGACTTGTGTTTCTGTCGTTGCCGACTTGCAAATCGAATTATTTTATTATTATTTAGTTATAATTCGGTATTTTGCATGTGCCAGGCATTGCCAAAATTTGTGCCTCCTCTGGGATTTGAACTCGAGCTCGTCCGATTTCAAATCCGAAAGCCAACGTGCTAGCCACTAGACCACGCTGTCGCTGAGAAATTGGAGTGTTTTTTTCGTACATATTTTGTCTCAAGATTACGTCACAACGAAAATACAACTTGCACTCTCAGCTTTTTTGCGACTTGTGTTTCTGACGTTGCCGACTTGCAAATCGAATTATTTTTTTATTATTTAGTTATAATTCGGTATTTTGCATGTGCCAGGCATTGCCAAAATGTGTGCCTTCTCTGGGATTTGAACTCGAGCTCGGCCGATTTCAAATCCGAAAGCCAACGTGCTAGCCACTAGACCACGCTGTCGCTGAGAAATTGGAGTGTTTTTTTCGTACATATTTTGTCTCAAGATCACGTCACTACGAAAATACAACGTGCACTCTCAGCTTTTTTGCGACTTGTGTTTCTGACGTTGCCGACTTGCAAATCGAATTATTTTTTTATTATTTAGTTATAATTCGGTATTTTGCATGTGCCAGGCATTGCCAAAATGTGTGCCTTCTCTGGGATTTGAACTCGAGCTCGGCCGATTTCAAATCCGAAAGCCAACGTGCTAGCCACTAGACCACGCTGTCGCTGAGAATGTGAAGTGTATTTTACATATATATGTCGTCGCAAGAACACGTCACCACGAAAATACACCGCGCACCCTCAGTTTTTTTTCGAGTTTGGTTTCTGACGTTGCCGACTTGCAAATTGAATTATTTTTTTATTATTTAGTTTGAATTCGGTCTTATGCATGTGCCAGGCATTGCCAAAATTTGTGCCTCCTCTGGGATTTGAACTCGAGCTCGTCCGATTTCAAATCCGAAAGCCAACGTGCTAGCCACAAGACCACGCTGTCGCTTAGAAATTGGAGTGATTTTTTTTCGTACATATTTAGTTGCAAGATCACGTCACCATGAAAATACACCCAACGCTCATACTTTTACCGGGCGACCGACGCCCATCGCCCAAGACCTGCACCGACGCTGGGTGAATATTTACATATAATATACACATGGACAGTACCCAATGTCAAGGTACCGACGTGGATATTTAAAAAGTACTATCCCTCGGACCAAAATTTTTCTCACTTTCTCACTCTCAGCTTTTTTGTGACTTTTGTTTCTGACGTTGCCGACTCGCATACCGAATTCTTTTTCTATTATTTTTTTTTAATTCGGTATTTTGCATGTGCCAGGCATTGCCAAAATGTGTGCCATCTCTGAGATTTGAACTCGAGCTCGTCCGATTTCCAATCCGAAAGTCAACGTGCCAGCCACTAGACCACGCTGTCGCTGAGATATTGGAGTGTTTTTTTCATACATATTTTGTCTCAAGATCACGTCACTACGAAAATACAACGTGCACTCTCAGCTTTTTTGCGACTTGTGTTTCTGACATTGCCGACTTGCAAATCGAATTATTTTTTTATTATTTAGTTATAATTCGTTATTTTGCATGTGCCAGGCATTGCCAAAATTTGTGCCTCCTCTGGGATTTGAACTCGAGCTCGTCCGATTTCAAATCCGAAAGCCAACGTGCTAGCCACTAGACCACGCTGTCACTTAGAAATTAGACTGATTTTTTTTCATACATATTTAGTTGCAAGATCACGTCACCATGAAAATACACCCAACGCTCATACTTTTACCGGGCGACCGACGCCCATCGCCCAAGACCTGCACCGACGCTGGGTGAATATTTACATATAATATACACATGGACACTACTCAATGTCAAGGTACCGACGTGGATATTTAAAAATACTATCCCTCGGACCAAAATTTTTCTCACTTTCTCACTCACAGCTTTTTTGTGACTTTTGTTTCTGACGTTGCCGACTCGCATACCGAATTCTTTTTCTATTATTTTTTTAAATTCGGTATTTTGCATGTGCCAGGCATAGCCAAAATTTGTGCCTACTCTGGGATTTGATCTCGAGCTTGTCCGATTTCAAATCCGAAAGCCAACGTGCTAGCCACTAGACCACGCTGTCGCTGATAAATTGGAGTGTTTTTTTCGTACATATTTTGTCTCAGGATGATGTCACTACGAAAATACAACGTGCACTCTCAGCTTTTTTGCGACTTGTGTTTCTGTCGTTGCCGACTTGCAAATCGAATTATTTTATTATTATTATGTTATAATTCGGTATTTTGCATGTGCCAGGCATTGCCAAAATTTGTGCCTCCTCTGGGATTTGAACTCGAGCTCGTCCGATATCCAATCCGTAAGTCAACGTGCTAGCCACTAGACCACGCTGTCGCTGATACATTGGAGTGTTTTTTTCGTACATATTTTGTCTCAGGATGACGTCACTACGAAAATACAACGTGCACTCTCAGCTTTTTTGCGACTTGTGTTTCTGTCGTTGCTGACTTGCAAATCGAATTATTTTATTATTATTTAGTTATAATTTGGTATTTTGCATGTGCCAGGCATTGCCAAAATTTGTGCCTCCTCTGGGATTTGAACTTGAGCTCGTCCGATTTCAAATCCGAAAGCCAACGTGCTAGCCACTAGACCACGCTGTCGCTGAGAAATTGGAGTGTTTTTTTCGTACATATTTTGTCTCAAGATTACGTCACAACGAAAATACAACTTGCACTCTCAGCTTTTTTGCGACTTGTGTTTCTGACGTTGCCGACTTGCAAATCGAATTATTTTTTTATTATTTAGTTATAATTCGGTATTTTGCATGTGCCAGGCATTGCCAAAATGTGTGCCTTCTCTGGGATTTGAACTCGAGCTCGGCCGATTTCAAATCCGAAAGCCAACGTGCTAGCCACTAGACCACGCTGTCGCTGAGAATGTGAAGTGTATTTTACATATATATGTCGTCGCAAGAACACGTCACCACGAAAATACACCGCGCACCCTCAGTTTTTTTTCGAGTTTGGTTTCTGACGTTGCCGACTTGCAAATTGAATTATTTTTTTATTATTTAGTTTGAATTCGGTCTTATGCATGTGCCAGGCATTGCCAAAATTTGTGCCTCCTCTGGGATTTGAACTCGAGCTCGTCCGATTTCAAATCCGAAAGCCAACGTGCTAGCCACTAGACCACGCTGTCGCTTAGAAATTGGAGTGATTTTTTTTCGTACATATTTAGTTGCAAGATCACGTCACCATGAAAATACACCCAACGCTCATACTTTTACCGGGCGACCGACGCCCATCGCCCAAGACCTGCACCGACGCTGGGTGAATATTTACATATAATATACACATGGACAGTACCCAATGTCAAGGTACCGACGTGGATATTTAAAAAGTACTATCCCTCGGACCAAAATTTTTCTCACTTTCTCACTCTCAGCTTTTTTGTGACTTTTGTTTCTGACGTTGCCGACTCGCATACCGAATTCTTTTTCTATTATTTTTTTTTAATTCGGTATTTTGCATGTGCCAGGCATTGCCAAAATGTGTGCCATCTCTGGAATTTGAACTCGAGCTCGTCCGATTTCCAATCCGAAAGTCAAAGTGCTAGCCACTAGACCACGCTGTCGCTGAGAAATTGGAGTGTTTTTTTCGTACATATTTTGTCTCAGGATGACGTCACTACGAAAATACAACGTGCACTCTCAGCTTTTTTGCGACTTGTGTTTCTGTCGTTGCCGACTTGCAAATCGAATTATCTTATTATTATTTAGTTATAATTCGGTATTTTGCATGTGCCAGGCATTGCCAAAATTTGTGCCTCCTCTATGATTTGAACTCGAGCTCGTCCGATATCCAATCCGAAAGTCAACGTGCTAGCCACTAGACCACGCTGTCGCTGATACATTGGAGTGTTTTTTTCGTACATATTTTGTCTCAGGATGACGTCACTACGAAAATACAACGTGCACTCTCAGCTTTTTTGCGACTTGTGTTTCTGTCGTTGCCGACTTGCAAATCGAATTATTTTATTATTATTTAGTTATAATTCGGTATTTTGCATGTGCCAGGCATTGCCAAAATTTGGGCCTCCTCTGGGATTTGAACTCGAGCTCGTCCGATTTCAAATCCGAAAGCCAACGTGCTAGCCACTAGACCACGCTGTCGCTGAGAAATTGGAGTGTTTTTTTCGTACATATTTTGTCTCAAGATTACGTCACAACGAAAATACAACGTGCACTCTCAGCTTTTTTGCGACTTGTGTTTCTGACGTTGCCGACTTGCAAATCGAATTATTTTTTTATTATTTAGTTATAATTCGGTATTTTGCATGTGCCAGGCATTGCCAAAATGTGTGCCTTCTCTGGGATTTGAACTCGAGCTCGGCCGATTTCAAATCCGAAAGCCAACGTGCTAGCCACTAGACCACGCTGTCGCTGAGAATGTGAAGTGTATTTTACATATATATGTCGTCGCAAGAACACGTCACCACGAAAATACACCGCGCACCCTCAGTTTTTTTTCGAGTTTGGTTTCTGACGTTGCCGACTTGCAAATTGAATTATTTTTTTATTATTTAGTTTGAATTCGGTCTTATGCATGTGCCAGGCATTGCCAAAATTTGTGCCTCCTCTGGGATTTGAACTCAAGCTCGTCCGATTTCAAATCCGAAAGCCAACGTGCTTGCCACTAGACCACGCTGTCGCTTAGAAATTGGAGTGATTTTTTTTCATACATATTTAGTTGCAAGATCACGTCACCATGAAAATACACCCAACGCTCATACTTTTACCGGGCGACCGACGCCCATCGCCCAAGACCTGCACCGACGCTGGGTGAATATTTACATATAATATACACATGGACAGTACCCAATGTCAAGGTACCGACGTGGATATTTAAAAAGTACTATCCCTCGGACCAAAATTTTTCTCACTTTCTCACTCTCAGCTTTTTTGTGACTTTTGTTTCTGACGTTGCCGACTCGCATACCGAATTCTTTTTCTATTAGTTTTTTTTAATTCGGTATTGTGCATGTGCCAGGCATTGCCAAAATGTGTGCCATCTCTGGGATTTGAACTCGAGCTCGGCCGATTTTAAATCCGGAAGCCGACGTGCTAGCCACTAGACCACGCTGTCGCTGAGATATTGGAGTGTTTTTTTCGTACATATTTTGTCTCAGGATGACGTCACTACGAAAATACAACGTGCACACTCAGCTTTTTTGCGACTTGTGTTTCTGTCGTTGCCGACTTGCAAATTGAATTATTTTTTTATTATTTAGTTTGAATTCGGTCTTATGCATGTGCCAGGCATTGCCAAAATTTGTGCCTCCTCTGGGATTTGAACTCGAGCTCGTCCGATTTCAAATCCGAAAGCCAACGTGCTAGCCACTAGACCACGCTGTCGCTTAGAAATTGGAGTGATTTTTTTTCATACATATTTAGTTGCAAGATCACGTCACCATGAAAATACACCCAACGCTCATACTTTTACCGGGCGACCGACGCCCATCGCCCAATACCTGCACCGACGCTGGGTGAATATTTACATATAATATACACATGGACAGTACCCAATGTCAAGGTACCGACGTGGATATTTAAAAAGTACTATCCCTCGGACCAAAATTTTTCTCACTTTCTCACTCTCAGCTTTTTTGTGACTTTTGTTTCTGACGTTGCCGACTCGCATACCGAATTCTTTTTCTATTCTTTTTTTTTAATTCGGTATTGTGCATGTGCCAGGCATTGCCAAAATGTGTGCCATCTCTGGGATTTGAACTCAAGCTCGGCCGATTTTAAATCCGGAAGCCGACGTGCTAGCCACTAGACCACGCTGTCGCTGAGATATTGGAGTGTTTTTTTCATACATATTTTGTCTCAAGATCACGTCACAACGAAAATACAACGTGCACTCTCAGCTTTTTTGTGACTTTTGTTTCTGACGTTGCCGACTCGCATACCGAATTCTTTTTCTATTATTTTTTTTTAATTCGGTATTGTGCATGTGCCAGGCATTGCCAAAATGTGTGCCATCTCTGGGATTTGAACTCGAGCTCGGCCGATTTTAAATCCGGAAGCCGACGTGCTAGCCACTAGACCACGCTGTCGCTGAGATATTGGAGTGTTTTTTTCATACATATTTTGTCTCAAGATCACGTCACTACGAAAATACAACGTGCACTCTCAGCTTTTTTGCGACTTGTGTTTCTGTCGTTGCCGACTTGCAAATCGAATTATTTTTTTATTATTTAGTTATAATTCGTTATTTTGCATGTGCCAGGCATTGCCAAAATGTGTGCCATCTCTGGGATTTGAACTCGAGCTCGGCCGATTTTAAATCCGGAAGCCGACGTGCTAGCCACTAGACCACGCTGTCGCTGAGATATTGGAGTGTTTTTTTCGTACATATTTTGTCTCAAGATCACGTCACTACGAAAATACAACGTGCACTCTCAGCTTTTTTGCGACTTGTGTTTCTGTCGTTGCCGACTTGCAAATCGAATTATTTTTTTATTATTTAGTTATAATTCGTTATTTTGCATGTGCCAGGCATTGCCAAAATTTGTGCCTCCTCTGGGATTTGAACTCGAGCTCGTCCGATTTCAAATCCGAAAGCCAACGTGCTAGCCACTAGACCACGCTGTCACTTAGAAATTAGACTGATTTTTTTTCATACATATTTAGTTGCAAGATCACGTCACCATGAAAATACACCCAACGCTCATACTTTTACCGGGCGACCGACGCCCATCGCCCAAGACCTGCACCGACGCTGGGTGAATATTTACATATAATATACACATGGACAGTACTCAATGTCAAGGTACCGACGTGGATATTTAAAAAGTACTATCCCTCGGACCAAAATTTTTCTCACTTTCTCACTCTCAGCTTTTTTGTGACTTTTGTTTCTGACGTTGCCGACTCGCATACCGAATTCTTTTTCTATTATTATTTTTTAAATTCGGTATTTTGCATGTGCCAGGCATAGCCAAAATTTGTGCCTCCTCTGGGATTTGATTTCGAGCTTGTCCGATTTCAAATCCGAAAGCCAACGTGCTAGCCACTAGACCACGCTGTCGCTGATAAATTGGAGTGTTTTTTTCGTACATATTTTGTCTCAGGATGATGTCACTACGAAAATACAACGTGCACTCTCAGCTTTTTTGCTACTTGTGTTTCTGAAGTTGCCGACTTGCAAATCGAATTATTTTTTTATTATTTAGTTATAATTCGTTATTTTGCATGTGCCAGCCATTGCCAAAATTTGTGCCTCCTCTGGGATTTGAACTCGAGCTCGTCCGATTTCAAATCCGAAAGCCAACGTGCCAGCCACTAGACCACGCTGTCGCTGAGAAATTGGAGTGTTTTTTTCGTACATATTTTGTCTCAAGATCACGTCACTACGAAAATACAACGTGCACTCTCAGCTTTTTTGCGACTTGTGTTTCTGACGTTGCTGACTTGCAAATCGAATTATTTTTTTATTATTTAGTTATAATTCGGTATTTTGCATGTGCCAGGCATTGCCAAAATGTGTGCCTTCTCTGGGATTTGAACTCGAGCTCGGCCGATTTCAAATCCGAAAGCCAACGTGCTAGCCACTAGACCACGCTGTCGCTGAGAATGTGAAGTGTATTTTACATATATATGTCGTCGCAAGAACACGTCACCACGAAAATACACCGCGCACCCTCAGTTTTTTTTCGAGTTTGGTTTCTGACGTTGCCGACTCGCATACCGAATTCTTTTTCTATTATTTTTTTTTAATTCGGTATTGTGCATGTGCCAGGCATTGCCAAAATGTGTGCCATCTCTGGGATTTGAACTCGAGCTCGGCCGATTTTAAATCCGGGAGCCGACGTGCTAGCCACTAGACCACGCTGTCGCTGAGATATTGGAGTGTTTTTTTCATACATATTTTGTCTCAAGATCACGTCACAACGAAAATACAACGTGCACTCTCAGCTTTTTTGTGACTTTTGTTTCTGACGTTGCCGACTCGCATACCGAATTCTTTTTCTATTATTTTTTTTAATTCGGTATTGTGCATGTGCCAGGCATTGCCAAAATGTGTGCCATCTCTGGGATTTGAACTCGAGCTCGGCCGATTTTAAATCCGGAAGCCGACGTGCTAGCCACTAGACCACGCTGTCGCTGAGATATTGGAGTGTTTTTTTCGTACATATTTTGTCTCAGGATGACGTCACTACGAAAATACAACGTGCACTCTCAGCTTTTTTGCGACTTGTGTTTCTGTCGTTGCCGACTTGCAAATCGAATTATTTTTTTATTATTTAGTTATAATTCGTTATTTTGCATGTGCCAGGCATTGCCAAAATTTGTGCCTCCTCTGGGATTTGAACTCGAGCTCGTCCGATTTCAAATCCGAAAGCCAACGTGCTAGCCACTAGACCACGCTGTCACTTAGAAATTAGACTGATTTTTTTTCATACATATTTAGTTGCAAGATCACGTCACCATGAAAATACACCCAACGCTCATACTTTTACCGGGCGACCGACGCCCATCGCCCAAGACCTGCACCGACGCTGGGTGAATATTTACATATAATATACACATGGACAGTACTCAATGTCAAGGTACCGACGTGGATATTTAAAAAGTACTATCCCTCGGACCAAAATTTTTCTCACTTTCTCACTCTCAGCTTTTTTGTGACTTTTGTTTCTGACGTTGCCGACTCGCATACCGAATTCTTTTTCTATTATTTTTTTTAAATTCGGTATTTTGCATGTGCCAGGCATAGCCAAAATTTGTGCCTCCTCTGGGATTTGATTTCGAGCTTGTCCGATTTCAAATCCGAAAGCCAACGTGCTAGCCACTAGACCACGCTGTCGCTGATAAATTGGAGTGTTTTTTTCGTACATATTTTGTCTCAGGATGATGTCACTACGAAAATACAACGTGCACTCTCAGCTTTTTTGCGACTTGTGTTTCTGAAGTTGCCGACTTGCAAATCGAATTATTTTTTTATTATTTAGTTATAATTCGTTATTTTGCATGTGCCAGCCATTGCCAAAATTTGTGCCTCCTCTGGGATTTGAACTCGAGCTCGTCCGATTTCAAATCCGAAAGCCAACGTGCCAGCCACTAGACCACGCTGTCGCTGAGAAATTGGAGTGTTTTTTTCGTACATATTTTGTCTCAAGATCACGTCACTACGAAAATACAACGTGCACTCTCAGCTTTTTTGCGACTTGTGTTTCTGATGTTGCTGACTTGCAAATCGAATTATTTTTTTATTATTTAGTTATAATTCGGTATTTTGCATGTGCCAGGCATTGCCAAAATGTGTGCCTTCTCTGGGATTTGAACTCGAGCTCGGCCGATTTCAAATCCGAAAGCCAACGTGCTAGCCACTAGACCACGCTGTCGCTGAGAATGTGAAGTGTATTTTACATATATATGTCGTCGCAAGAACACGTCACCACGAAAATACACCGCGCACCCTCAGTTTTTTTTCGAGTTTGGTTTCTGACGTTGCCGACTTGCAAATTGAATTATTTTTTTATTATTTAGTTTGAATTCGGTCTTATGCATGTGCCAGGCATTGCCAAAATTTGTGCCTCCTCTGGGATTTGAACTCGAGCTCGTCCGATTTCAAATCCGAAAGCCAACGTGCTAGCCACTAGACCACGCTGTCACTTAGAAATTAGACTGATTTTTTTTCATACATATTTAGTTGCAAGATCACGTCACCATGAAAATACACCCAACGCTCATACTTTTACCGGGCGACCGACGCCCATCGCCCAAGACCTGCACCGACGCTGGGTGAATATTTACATATAATATACACATGGACAGTACTCAATGTCAAGGTACCGACGTGGATATTTAAAAAGTACTATCCCTCGGACCAAAATTTTTCTCACTTTCTCACTCTCAGCTTTTTTGTGACTTTTGTTTCTGACGTTGCCGACTCGCATACCGAATTCTTTTTCTATTAATTTTTTTAAATTCGGTATTTTGCATGTGCCAGGCATAGCCAAAATTTGTGCCTCCTCTGGGATTTGATTTCGAGCTTGTCCGATTTCAAATCCGAAAGCCAACGTGCTAGCCACTAGAACACGCTGTCGCTGATAAATTGGAGTGTTTTTTTCGTACATATTTTGTCTCAGGATGATGTCACTACGAAAATACAACGTGCACTCTCAGCTTTTTTGCGACTTGTGTTTCTGAAGTTGCCGACTTGCAAATCGAATTATTTTTTTATTATTTAGTTATAATTCGTTATTTTGCATGTGCCAGCCATTGCCAAAATTTGTGCCTCCTCTGGGATTTGAACTCGAGCTCGTCCGATTTCAAATCCGAAAGCCAACACAGCCACTAGACCACGCTGTCGCTGAGAAATTGGAGTGTTTTTTTCGTACATATTTTGTCTCAGGATGATGTCACTACGAAAATACAACGTGCACTCTCAGCTTTTTTGCGACTTGTGTTTCTGAAGTTGCCGACTTGCAAATCGAATTATTTTTTTATTATTTAGTTATAATTCGTTATTTTGCATGTGCCAGCCATTGCCAAAATTTGTGCCTCCTCTGGGATTTGAACTCGAGCTCGTCCGATTTCAAATCCGAAAGCCAACGTGCCAGCCACTAGACCACGCTGTCGCTGAGAAATTGGAGTGTTTTTTTCGTACATATTTTGTCTCAAGATCACGTCACTACGAAAATACAACGTGCACTCTCAGCTTTTTTGCGACTTGTGTTTCTGACGTTGCTGACTTGCAAATCGAATTATTTTTTTATTATTTAGTTATAATTCGGTATTTTGCATGTGCCAGGCATTGCCAAAATGTGTGCCTTCTCTGGGATTTGAACTCGAGCTCGTCCGATTTCAAATCCGAAAGCCAACGTGCTAGCCACTAGACCACGCTGTCGCTTAGAAATTGGAGTGATTTTTTTTCATACATATTTAGTTGCAAGATCACGTCACCATGAAAATACACCCAACGCTCATTCTTTTACCGGGCGACCGACGCCCATCGCCCAAGACCTGCACCGACGCTGGGTGAATATTTACATATAATATACACATGGACAGTACCCAATGTCAAGGTACCGACGTGGATATTTAAAAAGTACAATCCCTCGGACCAAAATTTTTCTCACTTTCTCACTCTCAGCTTTTTTGTGACTTTTGTTTCTGACGTTGCCGACTCGCATACCGAATTCTTTTTCTATTATTTTTTTTTAATTCGGTATTGTGCATGTGCCAGGCATTGCCAAAATTTGTGCCTCCTCTGGGATTTGAACTCGAGCTCGTCCGATTTCAAATCCGAAAGCCAACGTGCTAGCCACTAGACCACGCTGTCGCTGAGAAATTGGAGTGTTTTTTTCGTACATATTTTGTCTCAAGATCACGTCACAACGAAAATACAACGTGCACTCTCAGCTTTTTTGCGACTTGTGTTTCTGTCGTTGCCGACTTGCAAATCGAATTATTTTTTTATTATTTAGTTATAATTCGTTATTTTGCATGTGCCAGGCATTGCCAAAATGTGTGCCTCCTCTGGGATTTGAACTCGAGCTCGTCCGATTTCAAATCCGAAAGCCAACGTGCTAGCCACTAGACCACGCTGTCACTTAGAAATTAGACTGATTTTTTTTCATACATATTTAGTTGCAAGATCACGTCACCATGAAAATACACCCAACGCTCATACTTTTACCGGGCGAACGACGCCCATCGCCCAAGACCTGCACCGACGCTGGGTGAATATTTACATATAATATACACATGGACAGTACTCAATGTCAAGGTACCGACGTGGATATTTAAAAAGTACTATCCCTCGGACCAAAATTTTTCTCACTTTCTCACTCTCAGCTTTTTTGTGACTTTTGTTTCTGACGTTGCCGACTCGCATACCGAATTCTTTTTCTATTATTTTTTTTAAATTCGGTATTTTGCATGTGCCAGGCATAGCCAAAATTTGTGCCTCCTCTGGGATTTGATTTCGAGCTTGTCCGATTTCAAATCCGAAAGCCAACGTGCTAGCCACTAGACCACGCTGTCGCTGATAAATTGGAGTGTTTTTTTCGTACATATTTTGTCTCAGGATGATGTCACTACGAAAATACAACGTGCACTCTCAGCTTTTTTGCGACTTGTGTTTCTGAAGTTGCCGACTTGCAAATCGAAATATTTTTTTATTATTTAGTTATAATTCGTTATTTTGCATGTGCCAGCCATTGCCAAAATTTGTGCCTCCTCTGGGATTTGAACTCGAGCTCGTCCGATTTCAAATCCGAAAGCCAACGTGCCAGCCACTAGACCACGCTGTCGCTGAGAATGTGAAGTGTATTTTACATATATATGTCGTCGCAAGAACACGTCACCACGAAAATACACCGCGCACCCTAAGTTTTTTTTCGAGTTTGGTTTCTGATGTTGCCGACTCGCATACCGAATTCTTTTTCTATTATTTTTTTTTAATTCGGTATTGTGCATGTGCCAGGCATTGCCAAAATGTGTGCCATCTCTGGGATTTGAACTCGAGCTCGTCCGATTTCAAATCCGAAAGCCAACGTGCTAGCCACTAGACCACGCTGTCGCTGAGAAATTGGAGTGTTTTTTTCGTACATATTTTGTCTCAAGATTACGTCACAACGAAAATACAACGTGCACTCTCAGCTTTTTTGCGACTTGTGTTTCTGACGTTGCCGACTTGCAAATCGAATTATTTTTTTATTATTTAGTTATAATTCGGTATTTTGCATGTGCCAGGCATTGCCAAAATGTGTGCCTTCTCTGGGATTTGAACTCGAGCTCGGCCGATTTCAATTCCGAAAGCCAACGTGCTAGCCACTAGACCACGCTGTCGCTGAGAATGTGAAGTGTATTTTACATATATATGTCGTCGCAAGAACACGTCACCACGAAAATACACCGCGCACCCTCAGTTTTTTTTCGAGTTTGGTTTCTGACGTTGCCGACTTGCAAATTGAATTATTTTTTTATTATTTAGTTTGAATTCGGTCTTATGCATGTGCCAGGCATTGCCAAAATTTGTGCCTCCTCTGGGATTTGAACTCGAGCTCGTCCGATTTCAAATCCGAAAGCCAACGTGCTAGCCACTAGACCACGCTGTCGCTTAGAAATTGGAGTGATTTTTTTTCATACATATTTAGTTACAAGATCACGTCACCATGAAAATACACCCAACGCTCATACTTTTACCGGGCGACCTACGCCCATCGCCCAAGACCTGCACCGACGCTGGGTGAATATTTACATATAATATACACATGGACAGTACCCAATGTCAAGGTACCGACGTGGATATTTAAAAAGTACTATCCCTCGAACCAAAATTTTTCTCACTTTCTCACTCTCAGCTTTTTTGTGACTTTTGTTTCTGACGTTGCCGACTCGCATACCGAATTCTTTTTCTATTATTTTTTTTTAATTCGGTATTGTGCATGTGCCAGGCATTGCCAAAATGTGTGCCATCTCTGGGATTTGAACTCGAGCTCGGCCGATTATAAATCCGGAAGCCGACGTGCTAGCCACTAGACCACGCTGTCGCTGAGATATTGGAGTGTTTTTTTCATACATATTTTGTCTCAAGATCACGTCACTACGAAAATACAACGTGCACTCTCAGCTTTTTTGCGACTTGTGTTTCTGTCGTTGCCGACTTGCAAATCGAATTATTTTTTTATTATTTAGTTATAATTCGTTATTTTGCATGTGCCAGGCATTGCCAAAATTTGTGCCTCCTCTGGGATTTGAACTCGAGCTCGTCCGATTTCAAATCCGAAAGCCAACGTGCTAGCCACTAGACCACGCTGTCGCTGAGAAATTGGAGTGTTTTTTTCGTACATATTTTGTCTCAAGATCACGTCACAACGAAAATACAACGTGCACTCTCAGCTTTTTTGCGACTTGTGTTTCTGTCGTTGCCGACTTGCAAATCGAATTATTT
Source organism: Nemurella pictetii (assembly GCA_921293315.2). Taxonomy (NCBI): domain Eukaryota; kingdom Metazoa; phylum Arthropoda; class Insecta; order Plecoptera; family Nemouridae; genus Nemurella; species Nemurella pictetii. The sequence goes on from OV121116.1 coordinate 1,993,508, forward strand.
TTTTATTATTTAGTTATAATTCGTTATTTTGCATGTGCCAGGCATTGCCAAAATTTGTGCCTCCTCTGGGATTTGAACTCGAGCTCGTCCGATTTCAAATCCGAAAGCCAACGTGCTAGCCACTAGACCACGCTGTCACTTAGAAATTAGACTGATTTTTTTTCATACATATTTAGTTGCAAGATCACGTCACCATGAAAATACACCCAACGCTCATACTTTTACCGGGCGACCGACGCCCATCGCCCAAGACCTGCACCGACGCTGGGTGAATATTTACATATAATATACACATGGACAGTACTCAATGTCAAGGTACCGACGTGGATATTTAAAAAGTACTATCCCTCGGACCAAAATTTTTCTCACTTTCTCACTCTCAGCTTTTTTGTGACTTTTGTTTCTGACGTTGCCGACTCGCATACCGAATTCTTTTTCTATTATTTTTTTTAAATTCGGTATTTTGCATGTGCCAGGCATAGCCAAAATTTGTGCCTCCTCTGGGATTTGATTTCGAGCTTGTCCGATTTCAAATCCGAAAGCCAACGTGCTAGCCACTAGACCACGCTGTCGCTGATAAATTGGAGTGTTTTTTTCGTACATATTTTGTCTCAGGATGATGTCACTACGAAAATACAACGTGCACTCTCAGCTTTTTTGCGACTTGTGTTTCTGAAGTTGCCGACTTGCAAATCGAATTATTTTTTTATTATTTAGTTATAATTCGTTATTTTGCATGTGCCAGCCATTGCCAAAATTTGTGCCTCCTCTGGGATTTGAACTCGAGCTCGTCCGATTTCAAATCCGAAAGCCAACGTGCCAGCCACTAGACCACGCTGTCGCTGAGAAATTGGAGTGTTTTTTTCGTACATATTTTGTCTCAAGATCACGTCACTACGAAAATACAACGTGCACTCTCAGCTTTTTTGCGACTTGTGTTTCTGACGTTGCTGACTTGCAAATCGAATTATTTTTTTATTATTTAGTTATAATTCGGTATTTTGCATGTGCCAGGCATTGCCAAAATGTGTGCCTTCTCTGGGATTTGAACTCGAGCTCGGCCGATTTCAAATCCGAAAGCCAACGTGCTAGCCACTAGACCACGCTGTCGCTGAGAATGTGAAGTGTATTTTACATATATATGTCGTCGCAAGAACACGTCACCACGAAAATACACCGCGCACCCTCAGTTTTTTTTCGAGTTTGGTTTCTGACGTTGCCGACTCGCATACCGAATTCTTTTTCTATTATTTTTTTTAAATTCGGTATTGTGCATAAGCCAGGCATTGCCAAAATGTGTGCCATCTCTGGGATTTGAACTCGAGCTCGGCCGATTTTAAATCCGGAAGCCGACGTGCTAGCCACTAGACCACGCTGTCGCTGAGATATTGGAGTGTTTTTTTCATACATATTTTGTCTCAAGATCACGTCACAACGAAAATACAACGTGCACTCTCAGCTTTTTTGTGACTTTTGTTTCTGACGTTGCCGACTCGCATACCGAATTCTTTTTCTATTATTTTTTTTTAATTCGGTATTGTGCATGTGCCAGGCATTGCCAAAATGTGTGCCATCTCTGGGATTTGAACTCGAGCTCGGCCGATTTTAAATCCGGAAGCCGACGTGCTAGCCACTAGACCACGCTGTCGCTGAGATATTGGAGTGTTTTTTTCGTACATATTTTGTCTCAGGATGACGTCACTACGAAAATACAACGTGCACTCTCAGCTTTTTTGCGACTTGTGTTTCTGTCGTTGCCGACTTGCAAATCGAATTATTTAATTATTATTTAGTTATAATTCGGTATTTTGCATGTGCCAGGCATTGCCAAAATTTGTGCCTCCTCTGGGATTTGAACTCGAGCTCGTCCGATATCCAATCCGAAAGTCAACGTGCTAGCCACTAGACCACGCTGTCGCTGATACATTGGAGTGTTTTTTTCGTACATATTTTGTCTCAGGATGACGTCACTACGAAAATACAACGTGCACTCTCAGCTTTTTTGCGACTTGTGTTTCTGTCGTTGCCGACTTGCAAATCGAATTATTTTATTATTATTTAGTTATAATTCGGTATTTTGCATGTGCCAGGCATTGCCAAAATTTGTGCCTGCTCTGGGATTTGAACTCGAGCTCGTCCGATTTCAAATCCGAAAGCCAACGTGCTAGCCACTAGACCACGCTGTCGCTGAGAAATTGGAGTGTTTTTTTCGTACATATTTTGTCTCAAGATTACGTCACAACGAAAATACAACGTGCACTCTCAGCTTTTTTGCGACTTGTGTTTCTGACGTTGCCGACTAGCAAATCGAATTATTTTTTTATTATTTAGTTATAATTCGGTATTTTGCATGTGCCAGGCATTGCCAAAATGTGTGCCTTCTCTGGGATTTGAACTCGAGCTCGGCCGATTTCAAATCCGAAGGCCAACGTGCTAGCCACTAGACCACGCTGTCGCTGAGAATGTGAAGTGTATTTTACATATATATGTCGTCGCAAGAACACGTCACCACGAAAATACACCGCGCACCTTCAGTTTTTTTTCGAGTTTGGTTTCTGACGTTGCCGACTTGCAAATTGAATTATTTTTTTATTATTTAGTTTGAATTCGGTCTAATGCATGTGCCAGGCATTGCCAAAATTTGTGCCTCCTCTGGGATTTAACTCGAGCTCGTCCGATTTCAAATCCGAAAGCCAACGTGCTAGCCACTAGACCACGCTGTCGCTTAGAAATTGGAGTGATTTTTTTTCATACATATTTAGTTGCAAGATCACGTCACCATGAAAATACACCCAACGCTCATACTTTTACCGGGCGACCTACGCCCATCGCCCAAGACCTGCACCGACGCTGGGTGAATATTTACATATAATATACACATGGACAGTACCCAATGTCAAGGTACCGACGTGGATATTTAAAAAGTACTATCCCTCGGACCAAAATTTTTCTCACTTTCTCACTCTCAGCTTTTTTGTGACTTTTGTTTCTGACGTTGCCGACTCGCATACCGAATTCTTTTTCTATTATTTTTTTTTAATTCGGTATTGTGCATGTGCCAGGCATTGCCAAAATGTGTGCCATCTCTGGGATTTGAACTCGAGCTCGGCCGATTTTAAATCCGGAAGCCGACGTGCTAGCCACTAGACCACGCTGTCGCTGAGATATTGGAGTGTTTTTTCCATACATATTTTGTCTCAAGATCACGTCACTACGAAAATACAACGTGCACTCTCAGCTTTTTTGCGACTTGTGTTTCTGTCGTTGCCGACTTGCAAATCGAATTATTTTTTTATTATTTAGTTATTATTCGTTATTTTGCATGTGCCAGGCATTGCCAAAATTTGTGCCTCCTCTGGGATTTGAACTCGAGCTCGTCCGATTTCAAATCCGAAAGCCAACGTGCTAGCCACTAGACCACGCTGTCGCTGAGAAATTGGAGTGTTTTTTTCGTACATATTTTGTCTCAAGATCACGTCACTACGAAAATACAACGTGCACTCTCAGCTTTTTTGCGACTTGTGTTTCTGAAGTTGCCGACTTGCAAATCGAATTATTTTTTTATTATTTAGTTATAATTCGGTATTTTGCATGTGCCATAACTAAATAATAAAAAAATAATTCGATTTGCAAGTCGGCAACGTCAGAAACACAAGTCGCAAAAAAGCTGAGAGTGCACGTTGTATTTTCGTAGTGACGTGATCTTGAGACAAAATATGTACGAAAAAAACACTCCAATTTCTCAGCGACAGCGTGGTCTAGTGGCTGGCACGTTGGCTTTCGGATTTGAAATCGGACGAGCTCGAGTTCAAATCCCAGAGGAGGCACAAATTTTGGCAATGGCTGGCACATGCAAAATAACGAATTACAACTAAATAATAAAAAAATAATTCGATTTGCAAGTCGGCAACTTCAGAAACACAAGTCGCAAAAAAGCTGAGAGTGCACGTTGTATTTTCGTAGTGACATCATCCTGAGACAAAATATGTACGAAAAAAACACTCCAATTTATCAGCGACAGCGTGGTCTAGTGGCTAGCACGTTGGCTTTCGGATTTGAAATCGGACAAGCTCGAAATCAAATCCCAGAGGAGGCACAAATTTTGGCTATGCCTGGCACATGCAAAATACCGAATTTAAAAAAAATAATAGAAAAAGAATTCGGTATGCGAGTCGGCAACGTCAGAAACAAAAGTCACAAAAAAGCTGAGAGTGAGAAAGTGAGAAAAATTTTGGTCCGAGGGATAGTACTTTTTAAATATCCACGTCGGTACCTTGACATTGAGTACTGTCCATGTGTATATTATATGTAAATATTCACCCAGCGTCGGTGCAGGTCTTGGGCGATGGGCGTCGGTCGCCCGGTAAAAGTATGAGCGTTGGGTGTATTTTCATGGTGACGTGATCTTGCAACTAAATATGTATGAAAAAAAATCAGTCTAATTTCTAAGTGACAGCGTGGTCTAGTGGCTAGCACGTTGGCTTTCGGATTTGAAATCGGACGAGCTCGAGTTCAAATCCCAGAGGAGGCACAAATTTTGGCAATGCCTGGCACATGCAAAATAACGAATTATAACTAAATAATAAAAAAATAATTCTATTTGCAAGTCGGCAACGACAGAAACACAAGTCGCAAAAAAGCTGAGAGTGCACGTTGTATTTTTGTTGTGACGTGATCTTGAGACAAAATATGTACGAAAAAAACACTCCAATTTCTCAGCGACAGCGTGGTCTAGTGGCTAGCACGTTGGCTTTCGGATTTGAAATCGGACGAGCTCGAGTTCAAGTCCCAGAGGAGGCACAAATTTTGGCAATGCCTGGCACATGCAAAATAACGAATTATAACTAAATAATAAAAAAATAATTCGATTTGCAAGTCGGCAACGACAGAAACACAAGTCGCAAAAAAGCTGAGAGTGCACGTTGTATTTTCGTAGTGACGTGATCTTGAGACAAAATATGTATGAAAAAAACACTCCAATATCTCAGCGACAGCGTGGTCTAGTGGCTAGCACGTCGGCTTCCGGATTTAAAATCGGCCGAGCTCGAGTTCAAATCCCAGAGATGGCACACATTTTGGCAATGCCTGGCACATGCACAATACCGAATTAAAAAAAAATAATAGAAAAAGAATTCGGTATGCGAGTCGGCAACGTCAGAAACAAAAGTCACAAAAAAGCTGAGAGTGAGAAAGTGAGAAAAATTTTGGTCCGAGGGATAGTACTTTTTAAATATCCACGTCGGTACCTTGACATTGGGTACTGTCCATGTGTATATTATATGTAAATATTCACCCAGCGTCGGTGCAGGTCTTGGGCGATGGGCGTCGGTCGCCCGGTAAAAGAATGAGCGTTGGGTGTATTTTCATGGTGACGTGATCTTGCAACTAAATATGTATGAAAAAAAATCACTCCAATTTCTAAGCGACAGCGTGGTCTAGTGGCTAGCACGTTGGCTTTCGGATTTGAAATCGGACGAGCTCGAGTTCAAATCCCAGAGGAGGCACAAATTTTGGCAATGCCTGGCACATGCATAAGACCGAATTCAAACTAAATAATAAAAAAATAATTCAATTTGCAAGTCGGCAACGTCAGAAACCAAACTCGAAAAAAAACTGAGGGTGCGCGGTGTATTTTCGTGGTGACGTGTTCTTGCGACGACATATATATGTAAAATACACTTCACATTTTCAGCGACAGCGTGGTCTAGTGGCTAGCACGTTGGCTTTCGGATTTGAAATCGGCCGAGCTCGAGTTCAAATCCCAGAGAAGGCACACATTTTGGCAATGCCTGGCACATGCAAAATACCGAATTATAACTAAATAATAAAAAAATAATTCGATTTGCAAGTCGGCAACGTCAGAAACACAAGTCGCAAAAAAGCTGAGAGTGCACGTTGTATTTTCGTTGTGACGTGATCTTGAGACAAAATATGTACGAAAAAAACACTCCAATTTCTCAGCGACAGCGTGGTCTAGTGGCTGGCACGTTGGCTTTTGGATTTGAAATCGGACGAGCTCGAGTTCAAATCCCAGAGGAGGCACAAATTTTGGCAATGCCTGGCACATGCAAAATAACGAATTATAACTAAATAATAAAAAAATAATTCGATTTGCAAGTCGGCAACTTCAGAAACACAAGTCGCAAAAAAGCTGAGAGTGCACGTTGTATTTTCGTAGTGACATCATCCTGAGACAAAATTTGTACGAAAAAAACACTCCAATTTATCAGCGACAGCGTGGTCTAGTGGCTAGCACGTTGGCTTTCGGATTTGAAATCGGACAAGCTCGAAATCAAATCCCAGAGGAGGCACAAATTTTGGCTATGCCTGGCACATGCAAAATACCGAATTTAAAAAAAAATAATAGAAAAAGAATTCGGTATGCGAGTCGGCAACGTCAGAAACAAAAGTCACAAAAAAGCTGAGAGTGAAAAAGTGAGAAAAATTTTGGTCCGAGGGATAGTACTTTTTAAATATCCACGTCGGTACCTTGACATTGAGTACTGTCCATGTGTATATTATATGTAAATATTCACCCAGCGTCGGTGCAGGTCTTGGGCGATGGGCGTCGGTCGCCCGGTAAAAGTATGAGCGTTGGGTGTATTTTCATGGTGACGTGATCTTGCAACTAAATATGTATGAAAAAAAATCAGTCAAATTTCTAAGTGACAGCGTGGTCTAGTGGCTAGCACGTTGGCTTTCGGATTTGAAATCGGACGAGCTCGAGTTCAAATCCCAGAGGAGGCACAAATTTTGGCAATGCCTGGCACATGCAAAATAACGAATTATAACTAAATAATAAAAAAATAATTCGATTTGCAAGTCGGCAACGACAGAAACACAAGTCGCAAAAAAGCTGAGAGTGCACGTTGTATTTTCGTTGTGACGTGATCTTGAGACAAAATATGTACGAAAAAAACACTCCAATTTCTCATCGACAGCGTGGTCTAGTGGCTAGCACGTTGGCTTTCGGATTTGAAATCGGACGAGCTCGAGTTCAAATCCCAGAGGAGGCACAAATTTTGGCAATGCCTGGCACATGCATAAGACCGAATTCAAACTAAATAATAAAAAAATAATTCAATTTGCAAGTCGGCAACGTCAGAAACCAAACTCGAAAAAAAACTGAGGGTGCGCGGTGTATTTTCGTGGTGACGTGTTCTTGCGACGACATATATATGTAAAATACACTTCACATTCTCAGCGACAGCGTGGTCTAGTGGCTAGCACGTTGGCTTTCGGATTTGAAATCGGCCGAGCTCGAGTTCAAATCCCAGAGAAGGCACACATTTTGGCAATGCCTGGCACATGCAAAATACCGAATTATAACTAAATAATAAAAAAATAATTCGATTTGCAAGTCGGCAACGTCAGAAACACAAGTCGCAAAAAAGCTGAGAGTGCACGTTGTATTTTCGTTGTGACGTGATCTTGAGACAAAATATGTACGAAAAAAACACTCCAATTTCTCAGCGACAGCGTGGTCTAGTGGCTGGCACGTTGGCTTTTGGATTTGAAATCGGACGAGCTCGAGTTCAAATCCCAGAGGAGGCACAAATTTTGGCAATGCCTGGCACATGCAAAATAACGAATTATAACTAAATAATAAAAAAATAATTCGATTTGCAAGTCGGCAACTTCAGAAACACAAGTCGCAAAAAAGCTGAGAGTGCACGTTGTATTTTCGTAGTGACATCATCCTGAGACAAAATTTGTACGAAAAAAACACTCCAATTTATCAGCGACAGCGTGGTCTAGTGGCTAGCACGTTGGCTTTCGGATTTGAAATCGGACAAGCTCGAAATCAAATCCCAGAGGAGGCACAAATTTTGGCTATGCCTGGCACATGCAAAATACCGAATTTAAAAAAAATAATAGAAAAAGAATTCGGTATGCGAGTCGGCAACGTCAGAAACAAAAGTCACAAAAAAGCTAAGAGTGAGAAAGTGAGAAAAATTTTGGTCCGAGGGATAGTACTTTTTAAATATCCACGTCGGTACCTTGACATTGAGTACTGTCCATGTGTATATTATATGTAAATATTCACCCAGCGTCGGTGCAGGTCTTGGGCGATGGGCGTCGGTCGCCCGGTAAAAGTATGAGCGTTGGGTGTATTTTCATGGTGACGTGATCTTGCAACTAAATATGTATGAAAAAAAATCAGTCAAATTTCTAAGTGACAGCGTGGTCTAGTGGCTAGCACGTTGGCTTTCGGATTTGAAATCGGACGAGCTCGAGTTCAAATCCCAGAGGAGGCACAAATTTTGGCAATGCCTGGCACATGCAAAATAACGAATTATAACTAAATAATAAAAAAATAATTCGATTTGCAAGTCGGCAACGACAGAAACACAAGTCGCAAAAAAGCTGAGAGTGCACGTTGTATTTTCGTTGTGACGTGATCTTGAGACAAAATATGTACGAAAAAAACACTCCAATTTCTCAGCGACAGCGTGGTCTAGTGGCTAGCACGTTGGCTTTCGGATTTGAAATCGGACGAGCTCGAGTTCAAATCCCAGAGGAGGCACAAATTTTGGCAATGCCTGGCACATGCAAAATAACGAATAATAACTAAATAATAAAAAAATAATTCGATTTGCAAGTCGGCAACGACAGAAACACAAGTCGCAAAAAAGCTGAGAGTGGACGTTGTATTTTCGTAGTGACGTGATCTTGAGACAAAATATGTATGAAAAAAACACTCCAATATCTCAGCGACAGCGTGGTCTAGTGGCTAGCACGTCGGCTTCCGGATTTAAAATCGGCCGAGCTCGAGTTCAAATCCCAGAGATGGCACACATTTTGGCAATGCCTGGCACATGCACAATACCGAATTAAAAAAAAATAATAGAAAAAGAATTCGGTATGCGAGTCGGCAACGTCAGAAACAAAAGTCACAAAAAAGCTAAGAGTGAGAAAGTGAGAAAAATTTTGGTCCGAGGGATAGTACTTTTTAAATATCCACGTCGGTACCTTGACATTGGGTACTGTCCATGTGTATATTATATGTAAATATTCACCCAGCGTCGGTGCAGGTCTTGGGCGATGGGCGTAGGTCGCCCGGTAAAAGTATGAGCGTTGGGTGTATTTTCATGGTGACGTGATCTTGCAACTAAATATGTATGAAAAAAAATCACTCCAATTTCTAAGCGACAGCGTGGTCTAGTGGCTAGCACGTTGGCTTTCGGATTTGAAATCGGACGAGCTCGAGTTCAAATCCCAGAGGAGGCACAAATTTTGGCAATGCCTGGCACATGCATAAGACCGAATTCAAACTAAATAATAAAAAAATAATTCAATTTGCAAGTCGGCAACGTCAGAAACCAAACTCGAAAAAAAACTGAGGGTGCGCGGTGTATTTTCGTGGTGACGTGTTCTTGCGACGACATATATATGTAAAATACACTTCACATTCTCAGCGACAGCGTGGTCTAGTGGCTAGCACGTTGGCTTTCGGATTTGAAATCGGCCGAGCTCGAGTTCAAATCCCAGAGAAGGCACACATTTTGGCAATGCCTGGCACATGCAAAATACCGAATTATAACTAAATAATAAAAAAATAATTCGATTCGGCAAGTCGGCAACGTCAGAAACACAAGTCGCAAAAAAGCTGAGAGTGCACGTTGTATTTTCGTTGTGACGTAATCTTGAGACAAAATATGTACGAAAAAAACACTCCAATTTCTCAGCGACAGCGTGGTCTAGTGGCTAGCACGTTGGCTTTCGGATTTGAAATCGGACGAGCTCGAGTTCAAATCCCAGAGGAGGCACAAATTTTGGCAATGCCTGGCACATGCAAAATACCGAATTATAACTAAATAATAATAAAATAATTCGATTTGCAAGTCGGCAACGACAGAAACACAAGTCGCAAAAAAGCTGAGAGTGCACGTTGTATTTTCGTAGTGACGTCATCCTGAGACAAAATATGTACGAAAAAAACACTCCAATGTATCAGCGACAGCGTGGTCTAGTGGCTAGCACGTTGACTTTCGGATTGGATATCGGACGAGCTCGAGTTCAAATCCCAGAGGAGGCACAAATTTTGGCAATGCCTGGCACATGCAAAATACCGAATTATAACTAAATAATAATAAAATAATTCGATTTGCAAGTCGGCAACGACAGAAACACAAGTCGCAAAAAAGCTGAGAGTGCACGTTGTATTTTCGTAGTGACGTCATCCTGAGACAAAATATGTACGAAAAAAACACTCCAATTTCTCAGCGACAGCGTGGTCTAGTGGCTAGCACGTTGACTTTCGGATTGGAAATCGGACGAGCTCGAGTTCAAATTCCAGAGATGGCACACATTTTGGCAATGCCTGGCACATGCAAAATACCGAATTAAAAAAAAATAATAGAAAAAGAATTCGGTATGCGAGTCGGCAACGTCAGAAACAAAAGTCACAAAAAAGCTGAGAGTGAGAAAGTGAGAAAAATTTTGGTCCGAGGGATAGTACTTTTTAAATATCCACGTCGGTACCTTGACATTGGGTACTGTCCATGTGTATATTATATGTAAATATTCACCAAGCGTCGGTGCAGGTCTTGGGCGATGGGCGTCGGTCGCCCGGTAAAAGTATGAGCGTTGGGTGTATTTTCATGGTGACGTGATCTTGCAACTAAATATGTACGAAAAAAAATCACTCCAATTTCTAAGCGACAGCGTGGTCTAGTGGCTAGCACGTTGGCTTTCGGATTTGAAATCGGACGAGCTCGAGTTCAAATCCCAGAGGAGGCACAAATTTTGGCAATGCCTGGCACATGCATAAGACCGAATTCAAACTAAATAATAAAAAAATAATTCAATTTGCAAGTCGGCAACGTCAGAAACCAAACTCGAAAAAAAACTGAGGGTGCGCGGTGTATTTTCGTGGTGACGTGTTCTTGCGACGACATTTATATGTAAAATACACTTCACATTCTCAGCGACAGCGTGGTCTAGTGGCTAGCACGTTGGCTTTCGGATTTGAAATCGGCCGAGCTCGAGTTCAAATCCCAGAGAAGGCACACATTTTGGCAATGCCTGGCACATGCAAAATACCGAATTATAAGTAAATAATAAAAAAATAATTCGATTTGCAAGTCGGCAACGTCAGAAACACAAGTCGCAAAAAAGCTGAGAGTGCACATTGTATTTTCGTTGTGACGTAATCTTGAGACAAAAAATGTACGAAAAAAAAACTCCAATTTCTCAGCGACAGCGTGGTCTAGTGGCTAGCACGTTGGCTTTCGGATTTGAAATCGGACGAGCTCGAGTTCAAATCCCAGAGGAGGCACAAATTTTGGCAATGCCTGGCACATGCAAAATACCGAATTAAAACTAAATAATAATAAAATAATTCGATTTGCAAGTCGGCAACGACAGAAACACAAGTCGCAAAAAAGCTGAGAGTGCACGTTGTATTTTCGTAGTGACGTCATCCTGAGACAAAATATGTACGAAAAAAACACTCCAATGTATCAGCGACAGCGTGGTCTAGTGGCTAGCACGTTGACTTTCGGATTGGATATCGGACGAGCTCGAGTTCAAATCCCAGAGGAGGCACAAATTTTGGCAATGCCTGGCACATGCAAAATACCGAATTATAACTAAATAATAATAAAATAATTCGATTTGCAAGTCGGCAACGACAGAAACACAAGTCGCAAAAAAGCTGAGAGTGCACGTTGTATTTTCGTAGTGACGTCATCCTGAGACAAAATATGTACGAAAAAAACACTCCAATATCTCAGCGACAGCGTGGTCTAGTGGCTAGCACGTCGGCTTCCGGATTTAAAATCGGCCGAGCTCGAGTTCAAATCCCAGAGATGGCACACATTTTGGCAATGCCTGGCACATGCAAAATACCGAATAAAAAAAAACTAATAGAAAAAGAATTCGGTATGCGAGTCGGCAACGTCAGAAACAAAAGTCACAAAAAAGCTGAGAGTGAGAAAGTGAGAAAAATTTTGGTCCGAGGGATAGTACTTTTTAAATATCCACGTCGGTACCTTGACATTGGGTACTGTCCATGTGTATATTATATGTAAATATTCACCCAGCGTCGGTGCAGGTCTTGGGCGATGGGCGTCGGTCGCTCGGTAAAAGTATGAGCGTTGGGTGTATTTTCATGGTGAAGTGATCTTGCAACTAAATATGTATGAAAAAAAATCACTCCATTTTCTAAGCGACAGCGTGGTCTAGTGGCAAGCACGTTGGCTTTCGGATTTGAAATCGGACGAGCTCGAGTTCAAATCCCAGAGGAGGCACAAATTTTGGCAATGCCTGGCACATGCATCAGACCGAATTCAAACTAAATAATAAAAAAATAATTCAATTTGCAAGTCGGCAACGTCAGAAACCAAACTCGAAAAAAAACTGAGGGTGCGCGGTGTATTTTCGTGGTGACGTGTTCTTGCGACGACATATATATGTAAAATACACTTCACATTCTCAGCGACAGCGTGGTCTAGTGGCTAGCACGTTGGCTTTCGGATTTGAAATCGGCCGAGCTCGAGTTCAAATCCCAGAGAAGGCACACATTTTGGCAATGCCTGGCACATGCAAAATACCGAATTATAACTAAATAATAAATAAATAATTCGATTTGCAAGTCGGCAACGTCAGAAACACAAGTCGCAAAAAAGCTGAGAGTGCACGTTGTATTTTCGTTGTGACGTAATCTTGAGACAAAATATGTACGAAAAAAACACTCCAATTTCTCAGCGACAGCGTGGTCTAGTGGCTAGCACGTTGGCTTTCGGATTTGAAATCGGACGAGCTCGAGTTCAAATCCCAGAGGAGGCACAAATTTTGGCAATGCCTGGCACATGCAAAATACCGAATTATAACTAAATAATAATAAAATAATTCGATTTGCAAGTCGGCAACGACAGAAACACAAGTCGCAAAAAAGCTGAGAGTGCACGTTGTATTTTCGTAGTGACGTCATCCTGAGACAAAATATGTACGAAAAAAACACTCCAATGTATCAGCGACAGCGTGGTCTAGTGGCTAGCACGTTGACTTTCGGATTGGATATCGGACGAGCTCGAGTTCAAATCCCAGAGGAGGCACAAATTTTGGCAATGCCTGGCACATGCAAAATACCGAATTATAACTAAATAATAATAAAATAATTCGATTTGCAAGTCGGCAACGACAGAAACACAAGTCGCAAAAAAGCTGAGAGTGCACGTTGTATTTTCGTAGTGACGTCATCCTGAGACAAAATATGTACGAAAAAAACACTCCAATTTCTCAGCGACAGCGTGGTCTAGTGGCTAGCACGTTGACTTTCGGATTGGAAATCGGACGAGCTCGAGTTCAAATTCCAGAGATGGCACACATTTTGGCAATGCCTGGCACATGCAAAATACCGAATTAAAAAAAAATAATAGAAAAAGAATTCGGTATGCGAGTCGGCAACGTCAGAAACAAAAGTCACAAAAAAGCTGAGAGTGAGAAAGTGAGAAAAATTTTGGTCCGAGGGATAGTACTTTTTAAATATCCACGTCGGTACCTTGACATTGGGTACTGTCCATGTGTATATTATATGTAAATATTCACCCAGCGTCGGTGCAGGTCTTGGGCGATGGGCGTCGGTCGCCCGGTAAAAGTATGAGCGTTGGGTGTATTTTCATGGTGACGTGATCTTGCAACTAAATATGTACGAAAAAAAATCACTCCAATTTCTAAGCGACAGCGTGGTCTAGTGGCTAGCACGTTGGCTTTCGGATTTGAAATCGGACGAGCTCGAGTTCAAATCCCAGAGGAGGCACAAATTTTGGCAATGCCTTGCACATGCATAAGACCGAATTCAAACTAAATAATAAAAAAATAATTCAATTTGCAAGTCGGCAACGTCAGAAACCAAACTCGAAAAAAAACTGAGGGTGCGCGGTGTATTTTCGTGGTGACGTGTTCTTGCGACGACATATATATGCAAAATACACTTCACATTCTCAGCGACAGCGTGGTCTAGTGGCTAGCACGTTGGCTTTCGGATTTGAAATCGGCCGAGCTCGAGTTCAAATCCCAGAGAAGGCACACATTTTGGAAATGCCTGGCATATGCAAAATACCGAATTATAACTAAATAATAAAAAAATAATTCGATTTGCAAGTCGGCAACGTCAGAAACACAAGTCGCAAAAAAGCTGAGAGTGCAAGTTGTATTTTCGTTGTGACGTAATCTTGAGACAAAATATGTACGAAAAAAACACTCCAATTTCTCAGCGACAGCGTGGTCTAGTGGCTAGCACGTTGGCTTTCGGATTTGAAATCGGACGAGCTCGAGTTCAAATCCCAGAGGAGGCACAAATTTTGGCAATGCCTGGCACATGCAAAATACCGAATTATAACTAAATAATAATAAAATAATTCGATTTGCAAGTCGGCAACGACAGAAACACAAGTCGCAAAAAAGCTGAGAGTGCACGTTGTATTTTTGTAGTGACGTCATCCTGAGACAAAATATGTACGAAAAAAACACTCCAATGTATCAGCGACAGCGTGGTCTAGTGGCTAGCACGTTGACTTTCGGATTGGATATCGGACGAGCTCGAGTTCAAATCCCAGAGGAGGCACAAATTTTGGCAATGCCTGGCACATGCAAAATACCGAATTATAACATAATAATAATAAAATAATTCGATTTGCAAGTCGGCAACGACAGAAACACAAGTCGCAAAAAAGCTGAGAGTGCACGTTGTATTTTCGTAGTGACATCATCCTGAGACAAAATATGTACGAAAAAAACACTCCAATTTATCAGCGACAGCGTGGTCTAGTGGCTAGCACGTTGGCTTTCGGATTTGAAATCGGACAAGCTCGAGATCAAATCCCAGAGGAGGCACAAATTTTGGCTATGCCTGGCACATGCAAAATACCGAATTTAAAAAAAATAATAGAAAAAGAATTCGGTATGCGAGTCGGCAACGTCAGAAACAAAAGTCACAAAAAAGCTGAGAGTGAGAAAGTGAGAAAAATTTTGGTCCGAGGGATAGTACTTTTTAAATATCCACGTCGGTACCTTGACATTGAGTAGTGTCCATGTGTATATTATATGTAAATATTCACCCAGCGTCGGTGCAGGTCTTGGGCGATGGGCGTCGGTCGCCCGGTAAAAGTATGAGCGTTGGGTGTATTTTCATGGTGACGTGATCTTGCAACTAAATATGTATGAAAAAAAATCAGTCTAATTTCTAAGTGACAGCGTGGTCTAGTGGCTAGCACGTTGGCTTTCGGATTTGAAATCGGACGAGCTCGAGTTCAAATCCAAGAGGAGGCACAAATTTTGGCAATGCCTGGCACATGCAAAATAACGAATTATAACTAAATAATAAAAAAATAATTCGATTTGCAAGTCGGCAACGTCAGAAACACAAGTCGCAAAAAAGCTGAGAGTGCACGTTGTATTTTCGTAGTGACGTGATTTTGAGACAAAATATGTATGAAAAAAACACTCCAATATCTCAGCGACAGCGTGGTCTAGTGGCTGGCAAGTTGACTTTCGGATTGGAAATCGGACGAGCTCGAGTTCAAATCCCAGAGATGGCACACATTTTGGCAATGCCTGGCACATGCAAAATACCGAATTAAAAAAAATAATAGAAAAAGAATTCGGTATGCGAGTCGGCAACGTCAGAAACAAAAGTCACAAAAAAGCTGAGAGTGAGAAAGTGAGAAAAATTTTGGTCCGAGGGATAGTACTTTTTAAATATCCACGTCGGTACCTTGACATTGGGTACTGTCCATGTGTATATTATATGTAAATATTCACCCAGCGTCGGTGCAGGTCTTGGGCGATGGGCGTCGGTCGCCCGGTAAAAGTATGAGCGTTGGGTGTATTTTCATGGTGACGTGATCTTGCAACTAAATATGTACGAAAAAAAATCACTCCAATTTCTAAGCGACAGCGTGGTCTAGTGGCTAGCACGTTGGCTTTCGGATTTGAAATCGGACGAGCTCGAGTTCAAATCCCAGAGGAGGCACAAATTTTGGCAATGCCTGGCACATGCATAAGACCGAATTCAAACTAAATAATAAAAAAATAATTCAATTTGCAAGTCGGCAACGTCAGAAACCAAACTCGAAAAAAAACTGAGGGTGCGCGGTGTATTTTCGTGGTGACGTGTTCTTGCGACGACATATATATGTAAAATACACTTCACATTCTCAGCGACAGCGTGGTCTACTGGCTAGCACGTTGGCTTTCGGATTTGAAATCGGCCGAGCTCGAGTTCAAATCCCAGAGAAGGCACACATTTTGGCAATGCCTGGCACATGCAAAATACCGAATTATAACTAAATAATAAAAATTTAATTCGATTTGCAAGTCGGCAACGTCAGAAACACAAGTCGCAAAAAAGCTGAGAGTGCACGTTGTATTTTCGTAGTGACGTGATCTTGAGACAAATTATGTACGAAAAAAACACTCCAATTTCTCAGCGACAGCGTGGTCTAGTGGCTGGCACGTTGGCTTTCGGATTTGAAATCGGACGAGCTCGAGTTCAAATCCCAGAGGAGGCACAAATTTTGGCAATGCCTGGCACATGCAAAATAACGAATTAAAACTAAATAATAAAAAAATAATTCGATTTGCAAGTCGGCAACTTCAGAAACACAAGTCGCAAAAAAGCTGAGAGTGCACGTTGTATTTTCGTAGTGACGTGATTTTGAGACAAAATATGTATGAAAAAAACACTTTAATATCACAGCGACAGCGTAGTCTAGCGGCTAGCACGTTGACTTTCGGATTGGAAATCGGACGAGCTCGAGTTCAAATCACAGAGATGGCACACATTTTGGCAATGCCTGGCACATGCAAAATACCGAATTATAACTAAATAATAATAAAATAATTCGATTTGCAAGTCGGCAACGACAGAAACACAAGTCGCAAAAAAGCTGAGAGTGCACGTTGTATTTTCGTAGTGACATCATCCTGAGACAAAATATGTACGAAAAAAACACTCCAATTTATCAGCGACAGCGTGGTCTAGTGGCTAGCACGTTGGCTTTCGGATTTGAAATCGGACAAGCTCGAGATCAAATCCCAGAGGAGGCACAAATTTTGGCTATGCCTGGCACATGCAAAATACCGAATTTAAAAAAAATAATAGAAAAAGAATTCGGTATGCGAGTCGGCAACGTCAGAAAAAAAAGTCACAAAAAAGCTGAGAGTGAGAAAGTGAGAAAAATTTTGGTCCGAGGGATAGTACTTTTTAAATATCCACGTCGGTACCTTGACATTGAGTACTGTCCATGTGTATATTATATGTAAATATTCACCCAGCGTCGGTGCAGGTCTTGGGCGATGGGCGTCGGTCGCCCGGTAAAAGTATGAGCGTTGGGTGTATTTTCATGGTGACGTGATCTTGCAACTAAATATGTATGAAAAAAAATCAGTCTAATTTCTAAGTGACAGCGTGGTCTAGTGGCTAGCACGTTGGCTTTCGGATTCGAAATCGGACGAGCTCGAGTTCAAATCCCAGAGGAGGCACAAATTTTGGCAATGCCTGGCACATGCATAAGACCGAATTCAAACTAAATAATAAAAAAATAATTCAATTTGCAAGTCGGCAACGTCAGAAACCAAACTCGAAAAAAAACTGAGGGTGCGCGGTGTATTTTCGTGGTGACGTGTTCTTGCGACAAAATATATATGTAAAATACACTTTACATTCTCAGCGACAGCGTGGTCTAGTGGCTAGCACGTTGGCTTTCGGATTTGAAATCGGACGAGCTCGAGTTCAAATCCCAGAGGAGGCACAAATTTTGGCAATGCCTGGCACATGCAAAATAACGAAGTATAACTAAATAATAAAAAAATAGTTCGATTTGCAAGTCGGCAACGTCAGAAACACAAGTCGCAAAAAAGCTGAGAGTGCACGTTGTATTTTCGTAGTGACGTGATCTTGAGACAAAATATGTATGAAAAAAACACTCCAATATCTCAGCGACAGCGTGGTCTAGTGGCTAGCACGTTGACTTTCGGATTGGATATCGGACGAGCTCGAGTTCAAATCCCAGAGATGGCACACATTTTGGCAATGCCTGGCACATGCAAAATACCGAATTATAACTAAATAATAATAAAATAATTCGATTTGCAAGTCGGCAACGACAGAAACACAAGTCGCAAAAAAGCTGAGAGTGCACGTTGTATTTTCGTAGTGACGTCATCCTGAGACAAAATATGTACGAAAAAAACACTCCAATTTCTCAGCGACAGCGTGGTCTAGTGGCTAGCACGTTGACTTTCGGATTGGAAATCGGACGAGCTCGAGTTCAAATCCCAGAGATGGCACACATTTTGGCAATGCCTGGCACATGCAAAATACCGAATTAAAAAAAAATAATAGAAAAAGAATTCGGTATGCGAGTCGGCAACGTCAGAAACAAAAGTCACAAAAAAGCTGAGAGTGAGAAAGTGAGAAAAATTTTGGTCCGAGGGATAGTACTTTTTAAATATCCACGTCGGTACCTTGACATTGGGTACTGTCCATGTGTATATTATATGTAAATATTCACCCAGCGTCGGTGCAGGTCTTGGGCGATGGGCGTCGGTCGCCCGGTAAAAGTATGAGCGTTGGGTGTATTTTCATGGTGACGTGATCTTGCAACTAAATATGTATGAAAAAAAATCAGTCTAATTTCTAAGTGACAGCGTGGTCTAGTGGCTAGCACGTTGGCTTTCGGATTTGAAATCGGACGAGCTCGAGTTCAAATCCCAGAGGAGGCACAAATTTTGGCAATGCCTGGCACATGCATAAGACCGAATTCAAACTAAATAATAAAAAAATAATTCAATTTGCAAGTCGGCAACGTCAGAAACCAAACTCGAAAAAAAACTGAGGGTGCGCGGTGTATTTTCGTGGTGACGTGTTCTTGCGACGACATATATATGTAAAATACACTTCACATTCTCAGCGACAGCGTGGTCTAGTGGCTAGCACGTTGGCTTCCGGATTTAAAATCGGCCGAGCTCGAGTTCAAATCCCAGAGAAGGCACACATTCTGGCAATGCCTGGCACATGCAAAATACCGAATTATAACTAAATAATAAAAAAATAATTCGATTTGCAAGTCGGCAACGTCAGAAACACAAGTCGCAAAAAAGCTGAGAGTGCACGTTGTATTTTCGTAGTGACGTGATCTTGAGACAAAATATGTATGAAAAAAACACTCCAATATCTCAGCGACAGCGTGGTCTAGTGGCTAGCACGTTGACTTTCGGATTGGATATCGGACGAGCTCGAGTTCAAATCCCAGAGGAGGCACAAATTTTGGCAATGCCTGGCACATGCATAAGACCGAATTCAAACTAAATAATAAAAAAATAATTCAATTTGCATGTTGGCAACGTCAGAAACCAAACTCGAAAAAAAACTGAGGGTGCGCGGTGTATTTTCTTGGTGACCTGTTCTTGCGACGACATATATATGTAAAATACACTTCACATTCTCAGTGACAGCGTGGTCAAGTGGCTAGCACGTTGGCTTCCGGATTTAAAATCGGCCGAGCTCGAGTTCAAATCCCAGAGAAGGCACACATTTTGGCAATGCCTGGCACATGCAAAATACCGAATTATAACTAAATAATAAAAAAATGATTCGAATTGCAAGTCGGCAACGTCAGAAACACAAGTCGCAAAAAAGCTGAGAGTGCACGTTGTATTTTCGTTGTGACGTGATCTTGAGACAAAATATGTACGAAAAAAACACTCCAATTTCTCAGCGACAGCGTGGTCTCGTGGCTAGCACGTTGGCTTTCGGATTTGAAATCGGACGAGCTCGAGTTCAAATCCCAGAGGAGGCACAAATTTTGGCAATGCCTGGCACATGCAAAATAACGAATTATAACTAAATAATAAAAAAATAATTCGATTTGCAAGTCGGCAACGTCAGAAACACAAGTCGCAAAAAAGCTGAGAGTGCACGTTGTATTTTCGTAGTGACGTGATCTTGAGACAAAATATGTATGAAAAAAACACTCCAATATCTCAGCGACAGCGTGGTCTAGTGGCTAGCACGTTGACTTTCGGATTGGATATCGGACGAGCTCGAGTTCAAATCCCAGAGATGGCACACATTTTGGCAATGCCTGGCACATGCAAAATACCGAATTATAACTAAATTATAATAAAATAATTCGATTTGCAAGTCGGCAACGACAGAAACACAAGTCGCAAAAAAGCTGAGAGTGCACGTTGTATTTTCGTAGTGACGTCATCCTGAGACAAAATATGTACGAAAAAAACACTCCAATTTCTTAGCGACAGCGTGGTCTAGTGGCTAGCACGTTGACTTTCGGATTGGAAATCGGACGAGCTCGAGTTCAAATCCCAGAGATGGCACACATTTTGGCAATGCCTGGCACATGCAAAATACCGAATTAAAAAAAATAATAGAAAAAGAATTCGGTATGCGAGTCGGCAACGTCAGAAACCAAACTCGAAAAAAAACTGAGGGTGCGCGGTGTATTTTCGTGGTGACGTGTTCTTGCGACGACATATATATGTAAAATACACTTCACATTCTCAGCGACAGCGTGGTCTCCTGGCTAGCACGTTGGCTTCCGGATTTAAAATCGGCCGAGCTCGAGTTCAAATCCCAGAGAAGGCACACATTTTGGCAATGCCTGGCACATGCAAAATACCGAATTATAACTAAATAATAAAAAAAATAATTCGATTTGCAAGTCGGCAACGTCAGAAACACAAGTCGCAAAAAAGCTGAGAGTGCACGTTGTATTTTCGTTGTGACGTGATCTTGAGACAAAATATGTACGAAAAAAACACTCCAATTTCTCAGCGACAGCGTGGTCTAGTGGCTAGCACGTTGACTTTCGGATTTGAAATCGGACGAGCTCGAGTTCAAATCCCAGAGGAGGCACAAATTTTGGCAATGCCTGGCACATGCAAAATAACGAATTATAACTAAATAATAAAAAAATAATTCGATTTGCAAGTCGGCAACGTCAGAAACACAAGTCGCAAAAAAGCTGAGAGTGCACGTTGTATTTTCGTAGTGACGTGATCTTGAGACAAAATATGTATGAAAAAAACACTCCAATATCTCAGCGACAGCGTGGTCTAGTGGCTAGCACGTTGACTTTCGGATTGGAAATCGGACGAGCTCGAGTTCAAATCCCAGAGATGGCACACATTTTGGCAATGCCTGGCACATGCAAAATACCGAATTATAACTAAATAATAATAAAATAATTCGATTTGCAAGTCGGCAAAGACAGAAACACAAGTAACAAAAAAGCTGAGAGTGCACGTTGTATTTTCGTAGTGACGTCATCCTGAGACAAAATATGTACGAAAAAAACACTCCAATTTCTCAGCGACAGCGTGGTCTAGTGGCTAGCACGTTGACTTTCGGATTGGAAATCGGACGAGCTCGAGTTCAAATTCCAGAGATGGCACACATTTTGGCAATGCCTGGCACATGCAAAATACCGAATTAAAAAAAAATAATAGAAAAAGAATTCGGTATGCGAGTCGGCAACGTCAGAAACAAAAGTCACAAAAAAGCTGAGAGTGATAAAGTGAGAAAAATTTTGGTCCGAGGGATAGTACTTTTTAAATATCCACGTCGGTACCTTGACATTGGGTACTGTCCATGTGTATATTATATGTAAATATTCACCAAGCGTCGGTGCAGGTCTTGGGCGATGGGCGTCGGTCGCCCGGTAAAAGTATGAGCGTTGGGTGTATTTTCATGGTGACGTGATCTTGCAACTAAATATGTACGAAAAAAAATCACTCCAATTTCTAAGCGACAGCGTGGTCTAGTGGCTAGCACGTTGGCTTTCGGATTTGAAATCGGACGAGCTCGAGTTCAAATCCCAGAGGAGGCACAAATTTTGGCAATGCCTGGCACATGCATAAGACCGAATTCAAACTAAATAATAAAAAAATAATTCAATTTGCAAGTCGGCAACGTCAGAAACCAAACTCGAAAAAAAACTGAGGGTGCGCGGTGTATTTTCGTGGTGACGTGTTCTTGCGACGACATTTATATGTAAAATACACTTCACATTCTCAGCGACAGCGTGGTCTAGTGGCTAGCACGTTGGCTTTCGGATTTGAAATCGGCCGAGCTCGAGTTCAAATCCCAGAGAAGGCACACATTTTGGCAATGCCTGGCACATGCAAAATACCGAATTATAAGTAAATAATAAAAAAATAATTCGATTTGCAAGTCGGCAACGTCAGAAACACAAGTCGCAAAAAAGCTGAGAGTGCACATTGTATTTTCGTTGTGACGTAATCTTGAGACAAAAAATGTACGAAAAAAAAACTCCAATTTCTCAGCGACAGCGTGGTCTAGTGGCTAGCACGTTGGCTTTCGGATTTGAAATCGGACGAGCTCGAGTTCAAATCCCAGAGGAGGCACAAATTTTGGCAATGCCTGGCACATGCAAAATACCGAATTAAAACTAAATAATAATAAAATAATTCGATTTGCAAGTCGGCAACGACAGAAACACAAGTCGCAAAAAAGCTGAGAGTGCACGTTGTATTTTCGTAGTGACGTCATCCTGAGACAAAATATGTACGAAAAAAACACTCCAATGTATCAGCGACAGCGTGGTCTAGTGGCTAGCACGTTGACTTTCGGATTGGATATCGGACGAGCTCGAGTTCAAATCCCAGAGGAGGCACAAATTTTGGCAATGCCTGGCACATGCAAAATACCGAATTATAACTAAATAATAATAAAATAATTCGATTTGCAAGTCGGCAACGACAGAAACACAAGTCGCAAAAAAGCTGAGAGTGCACGTTGTATTTTCGTAGTGACGTCATCCTGAGACAAAATATGTACGAAAAAAACACTCCAATATCTCAGCGACAGCGTGGTCTAGTGGCTAGCACGTCGGCTTCCGGATTTAAAATCGGCCGAGCTCGAGTTCAAATCCCAGAGATGGCACACATTTTGGCAATGCCTGGCACATGCAAAATACCGAATAAAAAAAAACTAATAGAAAAAGAATTCGGTATGCGAGTCGGCAACGTCAGAAACAAAAGTCACAAAAAAGCTGAGAGTGAGAAAGTGAGAAAAATTTTGGTCCGAGGGATAGTACTTTTTAAATATCCACGTCGGTACCTTGACATTGGGTACTGTCCATGTGTATATTATATGTAAATATTCACCCAGCGTCGGTGCAGGTCTTGGGCGATGGGCGTCGGTCGCTCGGTAAAAGTATGAGCGTTGGGTGTATTTTCATGGTGAAGTGATCTTGCAACTAAATATGTATGAAAAAAAATCACTCCATTTTCTAAGCGACAGCGTGGTCTAGTGGCAAGCACGTTGGCTTTCGGATTTGAAATCGGACGAGCTCGAGTTCAAATCCCAGAGGAGGCACAAATTTTGGCAATGCCTGGCACATGCATCAGACCGAATTCAAACTAAATAATAAAAAAATAATTCAATTTGCAAGTCGGCAACGTCAGAAACCAAACTCGAAAAAAAACTGAGGGTGCGCGGTGTATTTTCGTGGTGACGTGTTCTTGCGACGACATATATATGTAAAATACACTTCACATTCTCAGCGACAGCGTGGTCTAGTGGCTAGCACGTTGGCTTTCGGATTTGAAATCGGCCGAGCTCGAGTTCAAATCCCAGAGAAGGCACACATTTTGGCAATGCCTGGCACATGCAAAATACCGAATTATAACTAAATAAAAAATAAATAATTCGATTTGCAAGTCGGCAACGTCAGAAACACAAGTCGCAAAAAAGCTGAGAGTGCACGTTGTATTTTCGTTGTGACGTAATCTTGAGACAAAATATGTACGAAAAAAACACTCCAATTTCTCAGCGACAGCGTGGTCTAGTGGCTAGCACGTTGGCTTTCGGATTTGAAATCGGACGAGCTCGAGTTCAAATCCCAGAGGAGGCACAAATTTTGGCAATGCCTGGCACATGCAAAATACCGAATTATAACTAAATAATAATAAAATAATTCGATTTGCAAGTCGGCAACGACAGAAACACAAGTCGCAAAAAAGCTGAGAGTGCACGTTGTATTTTCGTAGTGACGTCATCCTGAGACAAAATATGTACGAAAAAAACACTCCAATGTATCAGCGACAGCGTGGTCTAGTGGCTAGCACGTTGACTTTCGGATTGGATATCGGACGAGCTCGAGTTCAAATCCCAGAGGAGGCACAAATTTTGGCAATGCCTGGCACATGCAAAATACCGAATTATAACTAAATAATAATAAAATAATTCGATTTGCAAGTCGGCAACGACAGAAACACAAGTCGCAAAAAAGCTGAGAGTGCACGTTGTATTTTCGTAGTGACGTCATCCTGAGACAAAATATGTACGAAAAAAACACTCCAATTTCTCAGCGACAGCGTGGTCTAGTGGCTAGCACGTTGACTTTCGGATTGGAAATCGGACGAGCTCGAGTTCAAATTCCAGAGATGGCACACATTTTGGCAATGCCTGGCACATGCAAAATACCGAATTAAAAAAAAATAATAGAAAAAGAATTCGGTATGCGAGTCGGCAACGTCAGAAACAAAAGTCACAAAAAAGCTGAGAGTGAGAAAGTGAGAAAAATTTTGGTCCGAGGGATAGTACTTTTTAAATATCCACGTCGGTACCTTGACATTGGGTACTGTCCATGTGTATATTATATGTAAATATTCACCCAGCGTCGGTGCAGGTCTTGGGCGATGGGCGTCGGTCGCCCGGTAAAAGTATGAGCGTTGGGTGTATTTTCATGGTGACGTGATCTTGCAACTAAATATGTACGAAAAAAAATCACTCCAATTTCTAAGCGACAGCGTGGTCTAGTGGCTAGCACGTTGGCTTTCGGATTTGAAATCGGACGAGCTCGAGTTCAAATCCCAGAGGAGGCACAAATTTTGGCAATGCCTTGCACATGCATAAGACCGAATTCAAACTAAATAATAAAAAAATAATTCAATTTGCAAGTCGGCAACGTCAGAAACCAAACTCGAAAAAAAACTGAGGGTGCGCGGTGTATTTTCGTGGTGACGTGTTCTTGCGACGACATATATATGCAAAATACACTTCACATTCTCAGCGACAGCGTGGTCTAGTGGCTAGCACGTTGGCTTTCGGATTTGAAATCGGCCGAGCTCGAGTTCAAATCCCAGAGAAGGCACACATTTTGGAAATGCCTGGCATATGCAAAATACCGAATTATAACTAAATAATAAAAAAATAATTCGATTTGCAAGTCGGCAACGTCAGAAACACAAGTCGCAAAAAAGCTGAGAGTGCAAGTTGTATTTTCGTTGTGACGTAATCTTGAGACAAAATATGTACGAAAAAAACACTCCAATTTCTCAGCGACAGCGTGGTCTAGTGGCTAGCACGTTGGCTTTCGGATTTGAAATCGGACGAGCTCGAGTTCAAATCCCAGAGGAGGCACAAATTTTGGCAATGCCTGGCACATGCAAAATACCGAATTATAACTAAATAATAATAAAATAATTCGATTTGCAAGTCGGCAACGACAGAAACACAAGTCGCAAAAAAGCTGAGAGTGCACGTTGTATTTTCGTAGTGACGTCATCCTGAGACAAAATATGTACGAAAAAAACACTCCAATGTATCAGCGACAGCGTGGTCTAGTGGCTAGCACGTTGACTTTCGGATTGGATATCGGACGAGCTCGAGTTCAAATCCCAGAGGAGGCACAAATTTTGGCAATGCCTGGCACATGCAAAATACCGAATTATAACATAATAATAATAAAATAATTCGATTTGCAAGTCGGCAACGACAGAAACACAAGTCGCAAAAAAGCTGAGAGTGCACGTTGTATTTTCGTAGTGACATCATCCTGAGACAAAATATGTACGAAAAAAACACTCCAATTTATCAGCGACAGCGTGGTCTAGTGGCTAGCACGTTGGCTTTCGGATTTGAAATCGGCCGAGCTCGAGTTCAAATCCCAGAGGAGGCACAAATTTTGGCTATGCCTGGCACATGCAAAATACCGAATTTAAAAAAAATAATAGAAAAAGAATTCGGTATGCGAGTCGGCAACGTCAGAAACAAAAGTCACAAAAAAGCTGAGAGTGAGAAAGTGAGAAAAATTTTGGTCCGAGGGATAGTACTTTTTAAATATCCACGTCGGTACCTTGACATTGAGTAGTGTCCATGTGTATATTATATGTAAATATTCACCCAGCGTCGGTGCAGGTCTTGGGCGATGGGCGTCGGTCGCCCGGTAAAAGTATGAGCGTTGGGTGTATTTTCATGGTGACGTGATCTTGCAACTAAATATGTATGAAAAAAAATCAGTCTAATTTCTAAGTGACAGCGTGGTCTAGTGGCTAGCACGTTGGCTTTCGGATTTGAAATCGGACGAGCTCGAGTTCAAATCCAAGAGGAGGCACAAATTTTGGCAATGCCTGGCACATGCAAAATAACGAATTATCACTAAATAATAAAAAAATAATTCGATTTGCAAGTCGGCAACGTCAGAAACACAAGTCGCAAAAAAGCTGAGAGTGCACGTTGTATTTTCGTAGTGACGTGATTTTGAGACAAAATATGTATGAAAAAAACACTCCAATATCTCAGCGACAGCGTGGTCTAGTGGCTGGCAAGTTGACTTTCGGATTGGAAATCGGACGAGCTCGAGTTCAAATCCCAGAGATGGCACACATTTTGGCAATGCCTGGCACATGCAAAATACCGAATTAAAAAAAATAATAGAAAAAGAATTCGGTATGCGAGTCGGCAACGTCAGAAACAAAAGTCACAAAAAAGCTGAGAGTGAGAAAGTGAGAAAAATTTTGGTCCGAGGGATAGTACTTTTTAAATATCCACGTCGGTACCTTGACATTGGGTACTGTCCATGTGTATATTATATGTAAATATTCACCCAGCGTCGGTGCAGGTCTTGGGCGATGGGCGTCGGTCGCCCGGTAAAAGTATGAGCGTTGGGTGTATTTTCATGGTGACGTGATCTTGCAACTAAATATGTACGAAAAAAAATCACTCCAATTTCTAAGCGACAGCGTGGTCTAGTGGCTAGCACGTTGGCTTTCGGATTTGAAATCGGACGAGCTCGAGTTCAAATCCCAGAGGAGGCACAAATTTTGGCAATGCCTGGCACATGCATAAGACCGAATTCAAACTAAATAATAAAAAAATAATTCAATTTGCAAGTCGGCAACGTCAGAAACCAAACTCGAAAAAAAACTGAGGGTGCGCGGTGTATTTTCGTGGTGACGTGTTCTTGCGACGACATATATATGTAAAATACACTTCACATTCTCAGCGACAGCGTGGTCTACTGGCTAGCACGTTGGCTTTCGGATTTGAAATCGGCCGAGCTCGAGTTCAAATCCCAGAGAAGGCACACATTTTGGCAATGCCTGGCACATGCAAAATACCGAATTATAACTAAATAATAAAAATTTAATTCGATTTGCAAGTCGGCAACGTCAGAAACACAAGTCGCAAAAAAGCTGAGAGTGCACGTTGTATTTTCGTAGTGACGTGATCTTGAGACAAATTATGTACGAAAAAAACACTCCAATTTCTCAGCGACAGCGTGGTCTAGTGGCTGGCACGTTGGCTTTCGGATTTGAAATCGGACGAGCTCGAGTTCAAATCCCAGAGGAGGCACAAATTTTGGCAATGCCTGGCACATGCAAAATAACGAATTAAAACTAAATAATAAAAAAATAATTCGATTTGCAAGTCGGCAACTTCAGAAACACAAGTCGCAAAAAAGCTGAGAGTGCACGTTGTATTTTCGTAGTGACGTGATTTTGAGACAAAATATGTATGAAAAAAACACTCCAATATCACAGCGACAGCGTAGTCTAGCGGCTAGCACGTTGACTTTCGGATTGGAAATCGGACGAGCTCGAGTTCAAATCACAGAGATGGCACACATTTTGGCAATGCCTGGCACATGCAAAATACCGAATTATAACTAAATAATAATAAAATAATTCGATTTGCAAGTCGGCAACGACAGAAACACAAGTCGCAAAAAAGCTGAGAGTGCACGTTGTATTTTCGTAGTGACATCATCCTGAGACAAAATATGTACGAAAAAAACACTCCAATTTATCAGCGACAGCGTGGTCTAGTGGCTAGCACGTTGGCTTTCGGATTTGAAATCGGACAAGCTCGAGATCAAATCCCAGAGGAGGCACAAATTTTGGCTATGCCTGGCACATGCAAAATACCGAATTTAAAAAAAATAATAGAAAAAGAATTCGGTATGCGAGTCGGCAACGTCAGAAAAAAAAGTCACAAAAAAGCTGAGAGTGAGAAAGTGAGAAAAATTTTGGTCCGAGGGATAGTACTTTTTAAATATCCACGTCGGTACCTTGACATTGAGTACTGTCCATGTGTATATTATATGTAAATATTCACCCAGCGTCGGTGCAGGTCTTGGGCGATGGGCGTCGGTCGCCCGGTAAAAGTATGAGCGTTGGGTGTATTTTCATGGTGACGTGATCTTGCAACTAAATATGTATGAAAAAAAATCAGTCTAATTTCTAAGTGACAGCGTGGTCTAGTGGCTAGCACGTTGGCTTTCGGATTCGAAATCGGACGAGCTCGAGTTCAAATCCCAGAGGAGGCACAAATTTTGGCAATGCCTGGCACATGCATAAGACCGAATTCAAACTAAATAATAAAAAAATAATTCAATTTGCAAGTCGGCAACGTCAGAAACCAAACTCGAAAAAAAACTGAGGGTGCGCGGTGTATTTTCGTGGTGACGTGTTCTTGCGACAAAATATATATGTAAAATACACTTTACATTCTCAGCGACAGCGTGGTCTAGTGGCTAGCACGTTGGCTTTCGGATTTGAAATCGGACGAGCTCGAGTTCAAATCCCAGAGGAGGCACAAATTTTGGCAATGCCTGGCACATGCAAAATAACGAAGTATAACTAAATAATAAAAAAATAGTTCGATTTGCAAGTCGGCAACGTCAGAAACACAAGTCGCAAAAAAGCTGAGAGTGCACGTTGTATTTTCGTAGTGACGTGATCTTGAGACAAAATATGTATGAAAAAAACACTCCAATATCTCAGCGACAGCGTGGTCTAGTGGCTAGCACGTTGACTTTCGGATTGGATATCGGACGAGCTCGAGTTCAAATCCCAGAGATGGCACACATTTTGGCAATGCCTGGCACATGCAAAATACCGAATTATAACTAAATAATAATAAAATAATTCGATTTGCAAGTCGGCAACGACAGAAACACAAGTCGCAAAAAAGCTGAGAGTGCACGTTGTATTTTCGTAGTGACGTCATCCTGAGACAAAATATGTACGAAAAAAACACTCCAATTTCTCAGCGACAGCGTGGTCTAGTGGCTAGCACGTTGACTTTCGGATTGGAAATCGGACGAGCTCGAGTTCAAATCCCAGAGATGGCACACATTTTGGCAATGCCTGGCACATGCAAAATACCGAATTAAAAAAAA
The DNA here is from genome assembly GCA_921293315.2 of Nemurella pictetii. Classification (NCBI taxonomy): domain Eukaryota; kingdom Metazoa; phylum Arthropoda; class Insecta; order Plecoptera; family Nemouridae; genus Nemurella; species Nemurella pictetii. The sequence goes on from OV121116.1 coordinate 2,022,967, forward strand.
ATAATAGAAAAAGAATTCGGTATGCGAGTCGGCAACGTCAGAAACAAAAGTCACAAAAAAGCTGAGAGTGAGAAAGTGAGAAAAATTTTGGTCCGAGGGATAGTACTTTTTAAATATCCACGTCGGTACCTTGACATTGGGTACTGTCCATGTGTATATTATATGTAAATATTCACCCAGCGTCGGTGCAGGTCTTGGGCGATGGGCGTCGGTCGCCCGGTAAAAGTATGAGCGTTGGGTGTATTTTCATGGTGACGTGATCTTGCAACTAAATATGTATGAAAAAAAATCAGTCTAATTTCTAAGTGACAGCGTGGTCTAGTGGCTAGCACGTTGGCTTTCGGATTTGAAATCGGACGAGCTCGAGTTCAAATCCCAGAGGAGGCACAAATTTTGGCAATGCCTGGCACATGCATAAGACCGAATTCAAACTAAATAATAAAAAAATAATTCAATTTGCAAGTCGGCAACGTCAGAAACCAAACTCGAAAAAAAACTGAGGGTGCGCGGTGTATTTTCGTGGTGACGTGTTCTTGCGACGACATATATATGTAAAATACACTTCACATTCTCAGCGACAGCGTGGTCTAGTGGCTAGCACGTTGGCTTCCGGATTTAAAATCGGCCGAGCTCGAGTTCAAATCCCAGAGAAGGCACACATTCTGGCAATGCCTGGCACATGCAAAATACCGAATTATAACTAAATAATAAAAAAATAATTCGATTTGCAAGTCGGCAACGTCAGAAACACAAGTCGCAAAAAAGCTGAGAGTGCACGTTGTATTTTCGTAGTGACGTGATCTTGAGACAAAATATGTATGAAAAAAACACTCCAATATCTCAGCGACAGCGTGGTCTAGTGGCTAGCACGTTGACTTTCGGATTGGATATCGGACGAGCTCGAGTTCAAATCCCAGAGGAGGCACAAATTTTGGCAATGCCTGGCACATGCATAAGACCGAATTCAAACTAAATAATAAAAAAATAATTCAATTTGCAAGTTGGCAACGTCAGAAACCAAACTCGAAAAAAAACTGAGGGTGCGCGGTGTATTTTCTTGGTGACCTGTTCTTGCGACGACATATATATGTAAAATACACTTCACATTCTCAGTGACAGCGTGGTCAAGTGGCTAGCACGTTGGCTTCCGGATTTAAAATCGGCCGAGCTCGAGTTCAAATCCCAGAGAAGGCACACATTTTGGCAATGCCTGGCACATGCAAAATACCGAATTATAACTAAATAATAAAAAAATGATTCGAATTGCAAGTCGGCAACGTCAGAAACACAAGTCGCAAAAAAGCTGAGAGTGCACGTTGTATTTTCGTTGTGACGTGATCTTGAGACAAAATATGTACGAAAAAAACACTCCAATTTCTCAGCGACAGCGTGGTCTCGTGGCTAGCACGTTGGCTTTCGGATTTGAAATCGGACGAGCTCGAGTTCAAATCCCAGAGGAGGCACAAATTTTGGCAATGCCTGGCACATGCAAAATAACGAATTATAACTAAATAATAAAAAAATAATTCGATTTGCAAGTCGGCAACGTCAGAAACACAAGTCGCAAAAAAGCTGAGAGTGCACGTTGTATTTTCGTAGTGACGTGATCTTGAGACAAAATATGTATGAAAAAAACACTCCAATATCTCAGCGACAGCGTGGTCTAGTGGCTAGCACGTTGACTTTCGGATTGGATATCGGACGAGCTCGAGTTCAAATCCCAGAGATGGCACACATTTTGGCAATGCCTGGCACATGCAAAATACCGAATTATAACTAAATAATAATAAAATAATTCGATTTGCAAGTCGGCAACGACAGAAACACAAGTCGCAAAAAAGCTGAGAGTGCACGTTGTATTTTCGTAGTGACGTCATCCTGAGACAAAATATGTACGAAAAAAACACTCCAATTTCTTAGCGACAGCGTGGTCTAGTGGCTAGCACGTTGACTTTCGGATTGGAAATCGGACGAGCTCGAGTTCAAATCCCAGAGATGGCACACATTTTGGCAATGCCTGGCACATGCAAAATACCGAATTAAAAAAAATAATAGAAAAAGAATTCGGTATGCGAGTCGGCAACGTCAGAAACCAAACTCGAAAAAAAACTGAGGGTGCGCGGTGTATTTTCGTGGTGACGTGTTCTTGCGACGACATATATATGTAAAATACACTTCACATTCTCAGCGACAGCGTGGTCTCCTGGCTAGCACGTTGGCTTCCGGATTTAAAATCGGCCGAGCTCGAGTTCAAATCCCAGAGAAGGCACACATTTTGGCAATGCCTGGCACATGCAAAATACCGAATTATAACTAAATAATAAAAAAAATAATTCGATTTGCAAGTCGGCAACGTCAGAAACACAAGTCGCAAAAAAGCTGAGAGTGCACGTTGTATTTTCGTTGTGACGTGATCTTGAGACAAAATATGTACGAAAAAAACACTCCAATTTCTCAGCGACAGCGTGGTCTAGTGGCTAGCACGTTGACTTTCGGATTTGAAATCGGACGAGCTCGAGTTCAAATCCCAGAGGAGGCACAAATTTTGGCAATGCCTGGCACATGCAAAATAACGAATTATAACTAAATAATAAAAAAATAATTCGATTTGCAAGTCGGCAACGTCAGAAACACAAGTCGCAAAAAAGCTGAGAGTGCACGTTGTATTTTCGTAGTGACGTGATCTTGAGACAAAATATGTATGAAAAAAACACTCCAATATCTCAGCGACAGCGTGGTCTAGTGGCTAGCACGTTGACTTTCGGATTGGAAATCGGACGAGCTCGAGTTCAAATCCCAGAGATGGCACACATTTTGGCAATGCCTGGCACATGCAAAATACCGAATTATAACTAAATAATAATAAAATAATTCGATTTGCAAGTCGGCAAAGACAGAAACACAAGTAACAAAAAAGCTGAGAGTGCACGTTGTATTTTCGTAGTGACGTCATCCTGAGACAAAATATGTACGAAAAAAACACTCCAATTTCTCAGCGACAGCGTGGTCTAGTGGCTAGCACGTTGACTTTCGGATTGGAAATCGGACGAGCTCAAGTTCAAATCCCAGAGATGGCACACATTTTGGCAATGCCTGGCACATGCAAAATACCGAATTAAAAAAAAATAATAGAAAAAGAATTCGGTATGCGAGTCGGCAACGTCAGAAACAAAAGTCACAAAAAAGCTGAGAGTGAGAAAGTGAGAAAAATTTTGGTCCAAGGGATAGTACTTTTTAAATATCCACGTCGGTACCTTGACATTGGGTACTGTCCATGTGTATGTTATATGTAAATATTCACCCAGCGTCGGTGCAGGTCTTGGGCGATGGGCGTCGGTCGCCCGGTAAAAGTATGAGCGTTGGGTGTATTTTCATGGTGACGTGATCTTGCAACTAAATATGTATGAAAAAAAATCACTCCAATTTCTAAGCGACAGCGTAGTCTAGTGGCTAGCTCGTTGGCTTTCGGATTTGAAATCGGACGAGCTCGAGTTCAAATCCCAGAGGAGGCACAAATTTTGGCAATGCCTGGCACATGCATAAGACCGAATTCAAACTAAATAATAAAAAAATAATTCAATTTGCAAGTCGGCAACGTCAGAAACCAAACTCGAAAAAAAACTGAGGGTGCGCGGTGTATTTTCGTGGTGACGTGTTCTTGCGACGACATATATATGTAAAATACACTTCACATTCTCAGCGACAGCGTGGTCTAGTGGCTAGCACGTTGGCTTCCGGATTTAAAATCGGCCGAGCTCGAGTTCAAATCCCAGAGAAGGCACACATTTTGGCAAGCCTGGCACATGCAAAATACCGAATTATAACTAAATAATAAAAAAATAATTCGATTTGCAAGTCGGCAACGTCAGAAACACAAGTCGCAAAAAAGCTGAGAGTGCACGTTGTATTTTCGTTGTGACGTGATCTTGAGACAAAATATGTACGAAAAAAACACTCCAATTTCTCAGCGACAGCGTGGTCTAGTGGCTAGCACGTTGGCTTTCGGATTTGAAATCGGACGAGCTCAAGTTCAAATCCCAGAGGAGGCACAAATTTTGGCAATGCCTGGCACATGCAAAATAACAAATTATAACTAAATAATAAAAAAATAATTCGATTTGCAAGTCGGCAACGTCAGAAACACAAGTCGCAAAAAAGCTGAGAGTGCACGTTGTATTTTCGTAGTGACGTGATCTTGAGACAAAATATGTATGAAAAAAAAACTCCAATATCTCAGCGAAAGCGTGGTCTAGTGGCTAGCACGTTGACTTTCGGATTGGATATCGGACGAGCTCGAGTTCAAATCCCAGAGATGGCACACATTTTGGCAATGCCTGGCACATGCAAAATACCGAATTATAACTAAATAATAATAAAATAATTCGATATGCAAGTCGGCAACGACAGAAACACAAGTCGCAAAAAAGCTGAGAGTGCACGTTTTATTTTCGTAGTGACGTCATCCTGAGACAAAATATGTACGAAAAAAACACTCCAATTTCTCAGCGACAGCGTGGTCTAGTGGCTAGCACGTTGACTTTCGAATTGGATATCGGACGAGCTCGAGTTCAAATCCCAGAGATGGCACAAATTTTGGCAATGCCTGGCACATGCAAAATAACGAATTATAACTAAATAATAAAAAAATAATTCGATTTGCAAGTCGGCAACTTCAGAAACACAAGTCGCAAAAAAGCTGAGAGTGCACGTTGTATTTTCGTAGTGACGTGATCTTGAGACAAAATATGTATGAAAAAAACACTCCAATATCTCAGCGACAGCGTGGTCTAGCGGCTAGCACGTTGACTTTCGGATTGGAAATCGGACGAGCTCGAGTTCAAATCCCAGAGATGGCACACATTTTGGCAATGCCTGGCACATGCAAAATACCGAATTATAACTAAATAATAATAAAATAATTCGATTTGCATGTCGGCAACGACAGAAACACAAGTCGCAAAAAAGCTGAGAGTGCACGTTGTATTTTCGTAGTGACGTCATCCTGAGACAAAATATGTACGAAAAAAACACTCCAATTTATCAGCGACAGCGTGGTCTAGTGGCTAGCACGTTGGCTTTCGGATTTGAAATCGGACGAGCTCGAGTTCAAATCCCAGAGGAGGCACAAATTTTGGCAATGCCTGGCACATGCAAAATAACGAATTATAACTAAATAATAAAAAAATAATTCGATTTGCAAGTCGGCAACGTCAGAAACACAAGTCGCAAAAAAGCTGAGAGTGCACGTTGTATTTTCGTAGTGACGTGATCTTGAGAAAAAATATGTATGAAAAAAACACTCCAATATCTCAGCGACAGCGTGGTCTAGTGGCTAGCACGTTGACTTTCGGATTGGAAATCGGACGAGCTCGAGTTCAAATCCCAGAGATGGCACACATTTTGGCAATGCCTGGCACATGCAAAATACCGAATTATAACTAAATAATAATAAAATAATTCGATTTGCAAGTCGGCAACGACAGAAACACAAGTCGCAAAAAAGCTGAGAGTGCACGTTGTATTTTCGTAGTGACGTCATCCTGAGACAAAATTTGTACGAAAAAAACACTCCAATTTCTCAGCGACAGCGTGGTCTAGTGGCTAGCACGTTGACTTTCGAATTGGAAATCGGACGAGCTCGAGTTCAAATCCCAGAGATGGCACACATTTTGGCAATGCCTGGCACATGCAAAATACCGAATTAAAAAAAAATAATAGAAAAAGAATTCGGTATGCGAGTCGGCAACGTCAGAAACAAAAGTTACAAAAAAGCTGAGAGTGAGAAAGTGAGAAAAATTTTGGTCCGAGGGATAGTACTTTTTAAATATCCACGTCGGTACCTTGACATTGAGTACTGTCCATGTGTATATTATATGTAAATATTCACCCAGCGTCGGTGCAGGTCTTGGGCGATGGGCGTCGGTCGCCCGGTAAAAGTATGAGCGTTGGGTGTATTTTCATGGTGACGTGATCTTGCAACTAAATATGTATGAAAAAAAATCAGTCTAATTTCTAAGTGACAGCGTGGTCTAGTGGCTAGCACGTTGGCTTTCGGATTTGAAATCGGACGAGCTCGAGTTCAAATCCCAAAGGAGGCACAAATTTTGGCAATGCCTGGCACATGCATAAGACCGAATTCAAACTAAATAATAAAAAAATAATTCAATTTGCAAGTCGGCAACGTCAGAAACCAAACTCGAAAAAAAACTGAGGGTGCGCGGTGTATTTTCGTGGTGACGTGTTCTTGCGACGACATATATATGTAAAATACACTTCACATTCTCAGCGACAGCGTGGTCTAGTGGCTAGCCCGTTGGCTTCCGGATTTAAAATCGGCCGAGCTCGAGTTCAAATCCCAGAGAATGCACACATTTTGGCAATGCCTGGCACATGCAAAATACCGAATTATAAGTAAATAATAAAAAAATAATTCGATTTGCAAGTCGGCAACGTCAGAAACACAAGTCGCAAAAAAGCTGAGAGTGCACGTTGTATTTTCGTTGTGACGTGATCTTGAGACAAAATATGTACGAAAAAAACACTCCAATTTCTCAGCGACAGCGTGGTCTAGTGGCTAGCACGTTGGCTTTTGGATTTGAAATCGGACGAGCTCGAGTTCAAATCCCAGAGGAGGCACAAATTTTGGCAATGCCTGGCACATGCAAAATACCGAATTATAACTAAATAATAAAAAAATAATTCGATTTGCAAGTCGGCAACGTCAGAAACACAAGTCGCAAAAAAGCTGAGAGTGCACGTTGTATTTTCGTTGTGACGTGATCTTGAGACAAAATATGTACGAAAAAAACACTCCAATTTCTCAGCGACAGCGTGGTCTAGTGGCTAGCACGTTGGCTTTCGGATTTGAAATCGGACGAGCTCGAGTTCAAATCCCAGAGGAGGCACAAATTTTGGCAATGCCTGGCACATGCAAAATAACGAATTATAACTAAATAATAAAAAAATAATTCGATTTGCAAGTCGGCAACGTCAGAAACACAAGTCGCAAAAAAGCTGAGAGTGCACGTTGTATTTTCGTAGTGACGTGATCTTGAGACAAAATATGTATGAAAAAAACACTCCAATATCTCAGCGACAGCGTGGTCTAGTGGCTAGCACGTTGACTTTCGGATTGGATATCGGACGAGCTCGAGTTCAAATCCCAGAGATGGCACACCTTTTGGCAATGCCTGGCACATGCAAAATACCGAATTATAACTAAATAATAATAAAATAATTCGATTTGCAAGTCGGCAACGACAGAAACACAAGTCGCAAAAAAGCTGAGAGTGCACGTTGTATTTTCGTAGTGACGTCATCCTGAGACAAAATTTGTACGAAAAAAACACTCCAATTTCTCAGCGACAGCGTGGTCTAGTGGCTAGCACGTTGACTTTCGGATTGGAAATCGGACGAGCTCGAGTTCAAATCCCAGAGATGGCACACATTTTGGCAATGCCTGGCACATGCAAAATACCGAATTAAAAAAAATAATAGTAAAAGAATTCGGTATGCGAGTCGGCAACGTCAGAAACAAAAGTCACAAAAAAGCTGATAGTGAGAAAGTGAGAAAAATTTTGGTCCGAGGGATAGTACTTTTTAAATATCCACGTCGGTACCTTGACATTGGGTACTGTCCATGTGTATATTATATGTTAATATTCACCCAGCGTCGGTGCAGGTCTTGGGCGATGGGCGTCGGTCGCCCGGTAAAAGTATGAGCGTTGGGTGTATTTTCATGGTGACGTGATCTTGCAACTAAATATGTATGAAAAAAAATCAGTCTAATTTCTAATTGACAGCGTGGTCTAGTGGCTAGCACGTTGGCTTTCGGATTTGAAATCGGACGAGCTCGAGTTCAAATCCCAGAGGAAACACAAATTTTGGCAATGCCTGGCACATGCATAAGACCGAATTCAAACTAAATAATAAAAAAATAATTCAATTTGCAAGTCGGCAACGTCAGAAACCAAACTCGAAAAAAAACTGAGGGTGCGCGGTGTATTTTCGTGGTGACGTGTTCTTGCGACGACATATATATGTAAAATACACTTCACATTCTCAGCGACAGCGTGGTCTAGTGGCTAGCACGTTGGCTTCCGGATTTAAAATCGGCCGAGCTCGAGTTCAAATCCCAGAGAAGGCACACATTTTGGCAATGCCTGGCACATGCAAAATACCGAATTATAACTAAATAATAAAAAAATAATTCGATTTGCAAGTCGGCAACGTCAGAAACACAAGTCGCAAAAAAGCTGAGAGTGCCCGTTGTATTTTCGTTGTGACGTGATCTTGAGACAAAATATGTACGAAAAAAACACTCCAATTTCTCAGCGACAGCGTGGTCTAGTGGCTAGCACGTTGGCTTTCGGAATTGAAATCGGACGAGCTCGAGTTCAAATCCCAGAGGAGGCACAAATTTTGGCAATGCCTGGCACATGCAAAATAACGAATTATAACTAAATAATAAAAAAATAATTCGATTTGCAAGTCGGCAACGTCAGAAACACAAGTCGCAAAAAAGCTGAGAGTGCACGTTGTATTTTCGTAGTGACGTGATCTTGAGACAAAATATGTATGAAAAAAACACTCCAATATCTCAGCGACAGCGTGGTCTAGTGGCTAGCACGTTGAGTTTCGGATTGGATATCGGACGAGCTCGAGTTCAAATCCCAGAGATGGCACACATTTTGGCAATGCCTGGCACATGCAAAATACCGAATTATAACTAAATAATAATAAAATAATTCGATTTGCAAGTCGGCAACGACAGAAACACAAGTCACAAAAAAGCTGAGAGTGCACGTTGTATTTTCGTAGTGACGTCATCCTGAGACAAAATATGTACGAAAAAATCACTCCAATTTCTCAGCGACAGCGTGGTCTAGTGGCTAGCACGTTGACTTTCGGATTGGAAATCGGACGAGCTCAAGTTCAAATCCCAGAGATGGCACACATTTTGGCAATGCCTGGCACATGCAAAATACCGAATTAAAAAAAAATAATAGAAAAAGAATTCGGTATGCGAGTCGGCAACGTCAGGAACAAAAGTCACAAAAAAGCTGAGAGTGAGAAAGTGAGAAAAATTTTGGTCCAAGGGATAGTACTTTTTAAATATCCACGTCGGTACCTTGACATTGGGTACTGTCCATGTGTATGTTATATGTGAATATTCACCCAGCGTCGGTGCAGGTCTTGGGCGATGGGCGTCGGTCGCCCGGTAAAAGTATGAGCGTTGGGTGTATTTTCATGGTGACGTGATCTTGCAACTAAATATGTATGAAAAAAAATCACTCCAATTTCTAAGCGACAGCGTGGTCTAGTGGCTAGCTCGTTGGCTTTCGGATTTGAAATCGGACGAGCTCGAGTTCAAATCCCAGAGGAGGCACAAATTTTGGCAATGCCTGGCACATGCATAAGACCGAATTCAAACTAAATAATAAAAAAATAATTCAATTTGCAAGTCGGCAACGTCAGAAACCAAACTCGAAAAAAAACTGAGGGTGCGCATTGTATTTTCGTGGTGACGTGTTCTTGCGACGACATATATATGTAAAATACACTTCACATTCTTAGCGACAGCGTGGTCTAGTGGCTAGTACGTTGGCTTTCGGATTTGAAATCGGCCGAGCTCGAGTTCAAATCCCAGAGAAGGCACACATTTTGGCAATGCCTGGCACATGCAAAATACCGAATTATAACTAAATAATAAAAAAATTATTCGATTTGCAAGTCGGCAACGTCAGAAACACAAGTCGCAAAAAAGCTGAGAGTGCACGTTGTATTTTCGTAGTGACGTGATCTTGAGACAAAATATGTACGAAAAAAACACTCCAATTTCTCAGCGACAGCGTGGTGTAGTGGCTGGCACGTTGGCTTTCGGATTTGTAATCGGACGAGCTCGAGTTCAAATCCCAGAGGAGGCACAAATTTTGGCAATGCCTGGCACATGCAAAATAACGAATTATAACTAAATAATAAAAAAATAATTCGATTTGCAAGTCGGCAACTTCAGAAACACAAGTCGCAAAAAAGCTGAGAGTGCACGTTGTATTTTCGTAGTGACGTGATCTTGAGACAAAATATGTATGAAAAAAACACTCCAATATCTCAGCGACAGCGTGGTCTAGCGGCTAGCACGTTGACTTTCGGATTGGAAATCGGACGAGGTCGAGTTCAAATCCCAGAGATGGCACACATTTTGGCAATGCCTGGCACATGCAAAATACCGAATTATAACTAAATAATAATAAAATAATTCGATTTGCAAGTCGGCAACGACAGAAACACAAGTCGCAAAAAAGCTGAGAGTGCACGTTGTATTTTCGTAGTGACGTCATCCTGAGACAAAATATGTACGAAAAAAATACTCCAATTTCTCAGCGACAGCGTGGTCTAGTGGCTAGCACGTTGACTTTCGGATTGGAAATCGGACGAGCTCGAGTTCAAATCCCAGAGATGGCACACATTTTGGCAATGCCTGGCACATGCAAAATACCGAATTAAAAAAAATAATAGAAAAAGAATTCGGTATGCGAGTCGGCAACGTCAGAAACAAAAGTCACAAAAAAGCTGAGAGTGAGAAAGTGAGAAAAATTTTGGTCCGAGGGATAGTACTTTTTAAATATCCACGTCGGTACCTTGACATTGGGTACTGTCCATGTGTATATTATATGTAAATATTCACCCAGCGTCGGTGCAGGTCTTGGGCGATGGGCGTCGGTCGCCCGGTAAAAGTATGAGCGTTGGGTGTATTTTCATGGTGACGTGATCTTGCAACTAAATATGTATGAAAAAAAATCAGTCTAATTTCTAAGTGACAGCGTGGTCTAGTGGCTAGCACGTTGGCTTTCGGATTTGAAATCGGACGAGCTCGAGTTCAAATCCCAGAGAAGGCACACATTTTGGCAATGCCTGGCACATGCAAAATACCGAATTATAACTAAATAATAAAAAAATTATTCGATTTGCAAGTCGGCAACGTCAGAAACACAAGTCGCAAAAAAGCTGAGAGTGCACGTTGTATTTTCGTAGTGACGTGATCTTGAGACAAAATATGTACGAAAAAAACACTCCAATTTCTCAGCGACAGCGTGGTGTAGTGGCTGGCACGTTGGCTTTCGGATTTGTAATCGGACGAGCTCGAGTTCAAATCCCAGAGGAGGCACAAATTTTGGCAATGCCTGGCACATGCAAAATAACGAATTATAACTAAATAATAAAAAAATAATTCGATTTGCAAGTCGGCAACTTCAGAAACACAAGTCGCAAAAAAGCTGAGAGTGCACGTTGTATTTTCGTAGTGACGTGATCTTGAGACAAAATATGTATGAAAAAAACACTCCAATATCTCAGCGACAGCGTGGTCTAGCGGCTAGCACGTTGACTTTCGGATTGGAAATCGGACGAGGTCGAGTTCAAATCCCAGAGATGGCACACATTTTGGCAATGCCTGGCACATGCAAAATACCGAATTATAACTAAATAATAATAAAATAATTCGATTTGCAAGTCGGCAACGACAGAAACACAAGTCGCAAAAAAGCTGAGAGTGCACGTTGTATTTTCGTAGTGACGTCATCCTGAGACAAAATATGTACGAAAAAAATACTCCAATTTCTCAGCGACAGCGTGGTCTAGTGGCTAGCACGTTGACTTTCGGATTGGAAATCGGACGAGCTCGAGTTCAAATCCCAGAGATGGCACACATTTTGGCAATGCCTGGCACATGCAAAATACCGAATTAAAAAAAATAATAGAAAAAGAATTCGGTATGCGAGTCGGCAACGTCAGAAACAAAAGTCACAAAAAAGCTGAGAGTGAGAAAGTGAGAAAAATTTTGGTCCGAGGGATAGTACTTTTTAAATATCCACGTCGGTACCTTGACATTGGGTACTGTCCATGTGTATATTATATGTAAATATTCACCCAGCGTCGGTGCAGGTCTTGGGCGATGGGCGTCGGTCGCCCGGTAAAAGTATGAGCGTTGGGTGTATTTTCATGGTGACGTGATCTTGCAACTAAATATGTATGAAAAAAAATCAGTCTAATTTCTAAGTGACAGCGTGGTCTAGTGGCTAGCACGTTGGCTTTCGGATTTGAAATCGGACGAGCTCGAGTTCAAATCCCAGAGGAGGCACAAATTTTGGCAATGCCTGGCACATGCATAAGACCGAATTCAAACTAAATAATAAAAAAATAATTCAATTTGCAAATCGGCAACGTCAGAAACCAAACTCGAAAAAAAACTGAGGGTGCGCGGTGTATTTTCGTGGTGACGTGTTCTTGCGACGACATATATATGTAAAATACACTTCACATTCTCAGCGACAGCGTGGTCTACTGGCTAGCACGTTGGCTTCCGGATTTAAAATCGGCCGAGCTCGAGTTCAAATCCCAGAGAAGGCACATATTTTGGCAATGCCTGGCACATGCAAAATACCGAATTATAACTAAATAATAAAAAAATAATTCGATTTGCAAGTCGGCAACGTCAGAAACACAAGTCGCAAAAAAGCTGAGAGTGCACGTTTTATTTTCGTTGTGACGTGATCTTGAGACAAAATATGTACGAAAAAAACACTCCAATTTCTCAGCGACAGCGTGGTCTAGTGGCTAGCACGTTGGCTTTCGGATTTGAAATCGGACGAGCTCGAGTTCAAATCCCAGAGGAGGCACAAATTTTGGCAATGCCTGGCACATGCAAAATAACGAATTATAACTTAATAATAAAAAAATAATTCGATTTGCAAGTCGGCAACGTCAGAAACACAAGTCGCAAAAAAGCTGAGAGTGCACGTTGTATTTTCGTTGTGACGTGATCTTGAGACAAAATATGTACGAAAAAAACACTCCAATTTCTCAGCGACAGCGTGGTCTAGTGGCTAGCACGTTGGCTTTCGGATTTGAAATCGGACGAGCTCAAGTTCAAATCCCAGAGGAGGCACAAATTTTGGCAATGCCTGGCACATGCAAAATAACAAATTATAACTAAATAATAAAAAAATAATTCGATTTGCAAGTCGGCAACGTCAGAAACACAAGTCGCAAAAAAGCTGAGAGTGCACGTTGTATTTTCGTAGTGACGTGATCTTGAGACAAAATATGTATGAAAAAAAAACTCCAATATCTCAGCGAAAGCGTGGTCTAGTGGCTAGCACGTTGACTTTCGGATTGGATATCGGACGAGCTCGAGTTCAAATCCCAGAGATGGCACACATTTTGGCAATGCCTGGCACATGCAAAATACCGAATTATAACTAAATAATAATAAAATAATTCGATATGCAAGTCGGCAACGACAGAAACACAAGTCGCAAAAAAGCTGAGAGTGCACGTTTTATTTTCGTAGTGACGTCATCCTGAGACAAAATATGTACGAAAAAAACACTCCAATTTCTCAGCGACAGCGTGGTCTAGTGGCTAGCACGTTGACTTTCGGATTGGATATCGGACGAGCTCGAGTTCAAATCCCAGAGATGGCACAAATTTTGGCAATGCCTGGCACATGCAAAATAACGAATTATAACTAAATAATAAAAAAATAATTCGATTTGCAAGTCGGCAACTTCAGAAACACAAGTCGCAAAAAAGCTGAGAGTGCACGTTGTATTTTCGTAGTGACGTGATCTTGAGACAAAATATGTATGAAAAAAACACTCCAATATCTCAGCGACAGCGTGGTCTAGCGGCTAGCACGTTGACTTTCGGATTGGAAATCGGACGAGCTCGAGTTCAAATCCCAGAGATGGCACACATTTTGGCAATGCCTGGCACATGCAAAATACCGAATTATAACTAAATAATAATAAAATAATTCGATTTGCATGTCGGCAACGACAGAAACACAAGTCGCAAAAAAGCTGAGAGTGCACGTTGTATTTTCGTAGTGACGTCATCCTGAGACAAAATATGTACGAAAAAAACACTCCAATTTATCAGCGACAGCGTGGTCTAGTGGCTAGCACGTTGGCTTTCGGATTTGAAATCGGACGAGCTCGAGTTCAAATCCCAGAGGAGGCACAAATTTTGGCAATGCCTGGCACATGCAAAATAACGAATTATAACTAAATAATAAAAAAATAATTCGATTTGCAAGTCGGCAACGTCAGAAACACAAGTCGCAAAAAAGCTGAGAGTGCACGTTGTATTTTCGTAGTGACGTGATCTTGAGAAAAAATATGTATGAAAAAAACACTCCAATATCTCAGCGACAGCGTGGTCTAGTGGCTAGCACGTTGACTTTCGGATTGGAAATCGGACGAGCTCGAGTTCAAATCCCAGAGATGGCACACATTTTGGCAATGCCTGGCACATGCAAAATACCGAATTATAACTAAATAATAATAAAATAATTCGATTTGCAAGTCGGCAACGACAGAAACACAAGTCGCAAAAAAGCTGAGAGTGCACGTTGTATTTTCGTAGTGACGTCATCCTGAGACAAAATTTGTACGAAAAAAACACTCCAATTTCTCAGCGACAGCGTGGTCTAGTGGCTAGCACGTTGACTTTCGAATTGGAAATCGGACGAGCTCGAGTTCAAATCCCAGAGATGGCACACATTTTGGCAATGCCTGGCACATGCAAAATACCGAATTAAAAAAAAATAATAGAAAAAGAATTCGGTATGCGAGTCGGCAACGTCAGAAACAAAAGTTACAAAAAAGCTGAGAGTGAGAAATTGAGAAAAATTTTGGTCCGAGGGATAGTACTTTTTAAATATCCACGTCGGTACCTTGACATTGAGTACTGTCCATGTGTATATTATATGTAAATATTCACCCAGCGTCGGTGCAGGTCTTGGGCGATGGGCGTCGGTCGCCCGGTAAATGTATGAGCGTTGGGTGTATTTTCATGGTGACGTGATCTTGCAACTAAATATGTATGAAAAAAAATCAGTCTAATTTCTAAGTGACAGCGTGGTCTAGTGGCTAGCACGTTGGCTTTCGGATTTGAAATCGGACGAGCTCGAGTTCAAATCCCAAAGGAGGCACAAATTTTGGCAATGCCTGGCACATGCATAAGACCGAATTCAAACTAAATAATAAAAAAATAATTCAATTTGCAAGTCGGCAACGTCAGAAACCAAACTCGAAAAAAAACTGAGGGTGCGCGGTGTATTTTCGTGGTGACGTGTTCTTGCGACGACATATATATGTAAAATACACTTCACATTCTCAGCGACAGCGTGGTCTAGTGGCTAGCCCGTTGGCTTCCGGATTTAAAATCGGCCGAGCTCGAGTTCAAATCCCAGAGAATGCACACATTTTGGCAATGCCTGGCACATGCAAAATACCGAATTATAAGTAAATAATAAAAAAATAATTCGATTTGCAAGTCGGCAACGTCAGAAACACAAGTCGCAAAAAAGCTGAGAGTGCACGTTGTATTTTCGTTGTGACGTGATCTTGAGACAAAATATGTACGAAAAAAACACTCCAATTTCTCAGCGACAGCGTGGTCTAGTGGCTAGCACGTTGGCTTTTGGATTTGAAATCGGACGAGCTCGAGTTCAAATCCCAGAGGAGGCACAAATTTTGGCAATGCCTGGCACATGCAAAATACCGAATTATAACTAAATAATAAAAAAATAATTCGATTTGCAAGTCGGCAACGTCAGAAACACAAGTCGCAAAAAAGCTGAGAGTGCACGTTGTATTTTCGTTGTGACGTGATCTTGAGACAAAATATGTACGAAAAAAACACTCCAATTTCTCAGCGACAGCGTGGTCTAGTGGCTAGCACGTTGGCTTTCGGATTTGAAATCGGACGAGCTCGAGTTCAAATCCCAGAGGAGGCACAAATTTTGGCAATGCCTGGCACATGCAAAATAACGAATTATAACTAAATAATAAAAAAATAATTCGATTTGCAAGTCGGCAACGTCAGAAACACAAGTCGCAAAAAAGCTGAGAGTGCACGTTGTATTTTCGTAGTGACGTGATCTTGAGACAAAATATGTATGAAAAAAACACTCCAATATCTCAGCGACAGCGTGGTCTAGTGGCTAGCACGTTGACTTTCGGATTGGATATCGGACGAGCTCGAGTTCAAATCCCAGAGATGGCACACCTTTTGGCAATGCCTGGCACATGCAAAATACCGAATTATAACTAAATAATAATAAAATAATTCGATTTGCAAGTCGGCAACGACAGAAACACAAGTCGCAAAAAAGCTGAGAGTGCACGTTGTATTTTCGTAGTGACGTCATCCTGAGACAAAATTTGTACGAAAAAAACACTCCAATTTCTCAGCGACAGCGTGGTCTAGTGGCTAGCACGTTGACTTTCGGATTGGAAATCGGACGAGCTCGAGTTCAAATCCCAGAGATGGCACACATTTTGGCAATGCCTGGCACATGCAAAATACCGAATTAAAAAAAATAATAGTAAAAGAATTCGGTATGCGAGTCGGCAACGTCAGAAACAAAAGTCACAAAAAAGCTGATAGTGAGAAAGTGAGAAAAATTTTGGTCCGAGGGATAGTACTTTTTAAATATCCACGTCGGTACCTTGACATTGGGTACTGTCCATGTGTATATTATATGTAAATATTCACCCAGCGTCGGTGCAGGTCTTGGGCGATGGGCGTCGGTCGCCCGGTAAAAGTATGAGCGTTGGGTGTATTTTCATGGTGACGTGATCTTGCAACTAAATATGTATGAAAAAAAATCAGTCTAATTTCTAATTGACAGCGTGGTCTAGTGGCTAGCACGTTGGCTTTCGGATTTGAAATCGGACGAGCTCGAGTTCAAATCCCAGAGGAAACACAAATTTTGGCAATGCCTGGCACATGCATAAGACCGAATTCAAACTAAATAATAAAAAAATAATTCAATTTGCAAGTCGGCAACGTCAGAAACCAAACTCGAAAAAAAACTGAGGGTGCGCGGTGTATTTTCGTGGTGACGTGTTCTTGCGACGACATATATATGTAAAATACACTTCACATTCTCAGCGACAGCGTGGTCTAGTGGCTAGCACGTTGGCTTCCGAATTTAAAATCGGCCGAGCTCGAGTTCAAATCCCAGAGAAGGCACACATTTTGGCAATGCCTGGCACATGCAAAATACCGAATTATAACTAAATAATAAAAAAATAATTCGATTTGCAAGTCGGCAACGTCAGAAACACAAGTCGCAAAAAAGCTGAGAGTGCCCGTTGTATTTTCGTTGTGACGTGATCTTGAGACAAAATATGTACGAAAAAAACACTCCAATTTCTCAGCGACAGCGTGGTCTAGTGGCTAGCACGTTGGCTTTCGGAATTGAAATCGGACGAGCTCGAGTTCAAATCCCAGAGGAGGCACAAATTTTGGCAATGCCTGGCACATGCAAAATAACGAATTATAACTAAATAATAAAAAAATAATTCGATTTGCAAGTCGGCAACGTCAGAAACACAAGTCGCAAAAAAGCTGAGAGTGCACGTTGTATTTTCGTAGTGACGTGATCTTGAGACAAAATATGTATGAAAAAAACACTCCAATATCTCAGCGACAGCGTGGTCTAGTGGCTAGCACGTTGAGTTTCGGATTGGATATCGGACGAGCTCGAGTTCAAATCCCAGAGATGGCACACATTTTGGCAATGCCTGGCACATGCAAAATACCGAATTATAACTAAATAATAATAAAATAATTCGATTTGCAAGTCGGCAACGACAGAAACACAAGTCACAAAAAAGCTGAGAGTGCACGTTGTATTTTCGTAGTGACGTCATCCTGAGACAAAATATGTACGAAAAAATCACTCCAATTTCTCAGCGACAGCGTGGTCTAGTGGCTAGCACGTTGACTTTCGGATTGGAAATCGGACGAGCTCAAGTTCAAATCCCAGAGATGGCACACATTTTGGCAATGCCTGGCACATGCAAAATACCGAATTAAAAAAAATAATAGAAAAAGAATTCGGTATGCGAGTCGGCAACGTCAGGAACAAAAGTCACAAAAAAGCTGAGAGTGAGAAAGTGAGAAAAATTTTGGTCCAAGGGATAGTACTTTTTAAATATCCACGTCGGTACCTTGACATTGGGTACTGTCCATGTGTATGTTATATGTAAATATTCACCCAGCGTCGGTGCAGGTCTTGGGCGATGGGCGTCGGTCGCCCGGTAAAAGTATGAGCGTTGGGTGTATTTTCATGGTGACGTGATCTTGCAACTAAATATGTATGAAAAAAAATCACTCCAATTTCTAAGCGACAGCGTGGTCTAGTGGCTAGCTCGTTGGCTTTCGGATTTGAAATCGGACGAGCTCGAGTTCAAATCCCAGAGGAGGCACAAATTTTGGCAATGCCTGGCACATGCATAAGACCGAATTCAAACTAAATAATAAAAAAATAATTCAATTTGCAAGTCGGCAACGTCAGAAACCAAACTCGAAAAAAAACTGAGGGTGCGCATTGTATTTTCGTGGTGACGTGTTCTTGCGACGACATATATATGTAAAATACACTTCACATTCTTAGCGACAGCGTGGTCTAGTGGCTAGTACGTTGGCTTTCGGATTTGAAATCGGCCGAGCTCGAGTTCAAATCCCAGAGAAGGCACACATTTTGGCAATGCCTGGCACATGCAAAATACCGAATTATAACTAAATAATAAAAAAATTATTCGATTTGCAAGTCGGCAACGTCAGAAACACAAGTCGCAAAAAAGCTGAGAGTGCACGTTGTATTTTCGTAGTGACGTGATCTTGAGACAAAATATGTACGAAAAAAACACTCCAATTTCTCAGCGACAGCGTGGTGTAGTGGCTGGCACGTTGGCTTTCGGATTTGTAATCGGACGAGCTCGAGTTCAAATCCCAGAGGAGGCACAAATTTTGGCAATGCCTGGCACATGCAAAATAACGAATTATAACTAAATAATAAAAAAATAATTCGATTTGCAAGTCGGCAACTTCAGAAACACAAGTCGCAAAAAAGCTGAGAGTGCACGTTGTATTTTCGTAGTGACGTGATCTTGAGACAAAATATGTATGAAAAAAACACTCCAATATCTCAGCGACAGCGTGGTCTAGCGGCTAGCACGTTGACTTTCGGATTGGAAATCGGACGAGGTCGAGTTCAAATCCCAGAGATGGCACACATTTTGGCAATGCCTGGCACATGCAAAATACCGAATTATAACTAAATAATAATAAAATAATTCGATTTGCAAGTCGGCAACGACAGAAACACAAGTCGCAAAAAAGCTGAGAGTGCACGTTGTATTTTCGTAGTGACGTCATCCTGAGACAAAATATGTACGAAAAAAATACTCCAATTTCTCAGCGACAGCGTGGTCTAGTGGCTAGCACGTTGACTTTCGGATTTGAAATCGGACGAGCTCGAGTTCAAATCCCAGAGATGGCACACATTTTGGCAATGCCTGGCACATGCAAAATACCGAATTAAAAAAAATAATAGAAAAAGAATTCGGTATGCGAGTCGGCAACGTCAGAAACAAAAGTCACAAAAAAGCTGAGAGTGAGAAAGTGAGAAAAATTTTGGTCCGAGGGATAGTACTTTTTAAATATCCACGTCGGTACCTTGACATTGGGTACTGTCCATGTGTATATTATATGTAAATATTCACCCAGCGTCGGTGCAGGTCTTGGGCGATGGGCGTCGGTCGCCCGGTAAAAGTATGAGCGTTGGGTGTATTTTCATGGTGACGTGATCTTGCAACTAAATATGTATGAAAAAAAATCAGTCTAATTTCTAAGTGACAGCGTGGTCTAGTGGCTAGCACGTTGGCTTTCGGATTTGAAATCGGACGAGCTCGAGTTCAAATCCCAGAGGAGGCACAAATTTTGGCAATGCCTGGCACATGCATAAGACCGAATTCAAACTAAATAATAAAAAAATAATTCAATTTGCAAGTCGGCAACGTCAGAAACCAAACTCGAAAAAAAACTGAGGGTGCGCGGTGTATTTTCGTGGTGACGTGTTCTTGCGACGACATATATATGTAAAATACACTTCACATTCTCAGCGACAGCGTGGTCTACTGGCTAGCACGTTGGCTTCCGGATTTAAAATCGGCCGAGCTCGAGTTCAAATCCCAGAGAAGGCACATATTTTGGCAATGCCTGGCACATGCAAAATACCGAATTATAACTAAATAATAAAAAAATAATTCGATTTGCAAGTCGGCAACGTCAGAAACACAAGTCGCAAAAAAGCTGAGAGTGCACGTTTTATTTTCGTTGTGACGTGATCTTGAGACAAAATATGTACGAAAAAAACACTCCAATTTCTCAGCGACAGCGTGGTCTAGTGGCTAGCACGTTGGCTTTCGGATTTGAAATCGGACGAGCTCGAGTTCAAATCCCAGAGGAGGCACAAATTTTGGCAATGCCTGGCACATGCAAAATAACGAATTATAACTTAATAATAAAAAAATAATTCGATTTGCAAGTCGGCAACGACAGAAACACAAGTCGCAAAAAAGCTGAGAGTGCACGTTGTATTTTCGTAGTGACGTGATCTTGAGACAAAATATGTATGAAAAAAACACTCCAATATCTCAGCGACAGCGTGGTCTAGTGGCTAGCACGTTGACTTTCGGATTGGATATCGGACGAGCTCGAGTTCAAATCCCAGAGATGGCACACATTTTGGCAATGCCTGGCACATGCAAAATACCGAATTATAACTAAATAATAATAAAATAATTCGATTTGCAAGTCGGCAACGACAGAAACACAAGTCGCAAAAAAGCTGAGAGTGCACGTTGTATTTTCGTAGTGACGTCATCCTGAGACAAAATATGTACGAAAAAAACACTCCAATTTCTCAGCGACAGCGTGGTCTAGTGGCTAGCACGTTGACTTTCGGATTGGAAATCGGACGAGCTCGAGTTCAAATCCCAGAGATGGCACACATTTTGGCAATGCCTGGCACATGCAAAATACCGAATTAAAAAAAATAATAAAAAAAGAATTCGGTATGCGAGTCGGCAACGTCAGAAACAAAAGTCACAAAAAAGCTGAGAGTGAGAAAGTGAGAAAAATTTTGGTCCAAAGGGATAGTACTTTTTAAATATCCACGTCGGTACCTTGACATTGGGTACTGTCCATGTGTATATTATATGTAAATATTCACCCAGCGTCGGTGCAGGTCTTGGGCGATGGGCGTCGGTCGCCCGGTAAAAGTATGAGCGTTGGGTTTATTTTCATGGTGACGTGATCTTGCAACTAAATATGTATGAAAAAAAATCAGTCTAATTTCTAAGTGACAGCGTGGTCAAGTGGCTAGCACGTTGGCTTTCGGATTTGAAATCGGACGAGCTCGAGTTCAAATCCCAGAGGAGGCACAACTTTTGGCAATGCCTGGCACATGCATAAGACCGAATTCAAACTAAATAATAAAAAAATAATTCGATTTGCAAGTCGGCAACGTCAGAAACACAATTTGCAAAAAAGCTGAGAGTGCACGTTTTATTTTCGTTGTGACGTGATCTTGAGACAAAATATGTACGAAAAAAACACTCCAATTTCTCAGCGACAGCGTGGTCTAGTGGCTAGCACGTTGGCTTTCGGATTTGAAATCGGACGAGCTCGAGTTCAAATCCCAGAGGAGGCACAAATTTTGGCAATGCCTGGCACATGCAAAATAACGAATTATAACTAAATAATAAAAAAATAATTCGATTTGCAAGTCGGCAACGACAGAAACACAAGTCGCAAAAAAGCTGAGAGTGCACGTTGTATTTTCGTAGTGACGTGATCTTGAGACAAAATATGTATGAAAAAAACACTCCAATATCTCAGCGACAGCGTGGTCTAGTGGCTAGCACGTTGACTTTCGGATTGGATATCGGACGAGCTCGAGTTCAAATCCCAGAGATGGCACACATTTTGGCAATGCCTGGCACATGCAAAATACCGAATTATAACTAAATAATAATAAAATAATTCGATTTGCAAGTCGGCAACGACAGAAACACAAGTCGCAAAAAAGCTGAGAGTGCACGTTGTATTTTCGTAGTGACGTCATCCTGAGACAAAATATGTACGAAAAAAACACTCCAATTTCTCAGCGACAGCGTGGTCTAGTGGCTAGCACGTTGACTTTCGGATTGGAAATCGGACGAGCTCGAGTTCAAATCCCAGAGATGGCACACATTTTGGCAATGCCTGGCACATGCAAAATGCCGAATTAAAAAAAATAATAGAAAAAGAATTCGGTATGCGAGTCGGCAACGTCAGAAACAAAAGTCACAAAAAAGCTGAGAGTGAGAAAGTGAGAAAAATTTTGGTCCGAGGGATAGTACTTTTTAAATATCCACGTCGGTACCTTGACATTGGGTACTGTCCATGTGTATATTATATGTAAATATTCACCCAGCGTCGGTGCAGGTCTTGGGCGATGGGCGTCGGTCGCCCGGTAAAAGTATGAGCGTTGGGTTTATTTTCATGGTGACGTGATCTTGCAACTAAATATGTATGAAAAAAAATCAGTCTAATTTCTAAGTGACAGCGTGGTCTAGTGGCTAGCACGTTGGCTTTCGGATTTGAAATCGGACGAGCTCGAGTTCAAATCCCAGAGGAGGCACAAATTTTTGCAATGCCTGGCACATGCATAAGACCGAATTCAAACTAAATAATAAAAAAATAATTCGATTTGCAAGTCGGCAACGTCAGAAACACAAGTCGCAAAAAAGCTGAGAGTGCACGTTTTATTTTCGTTGTGACGTGATCTTGAGACAAAATATGTACGAAAAAAACACTCCAATTTCTCAGCGACAGCGTGGTCTAGTGGCTAGCACGTTGGCTTTCGGATTTGAAATCGGACGAGCTCGAGTTCAAATCCCAGAGGAGGCACAAATTTTGGCAATGCCTGGCACATGCAAAATAACGAATTATAACTAAATAATAAAAAAATAATTCGATTTGCAAGTCGGCAACGACAGAAACACAAGTCGCAAAAAAGCTGAGAGTGCACGTTGTATTTTCGTAGTGACGTGATCTTGAGACAAAATATGTATGAAAAAAACACTCCAATATCTCAGCGACAGCGTGGTCTAGTGGCTAGCACGTTGACTTTCGGATTGGATATCGGACGAGCTCGAGTTCAAATCCCAGAGATGGCACACATTTTGGCAATGCCTGGCACATGCAAAATACCGAATTATAACTAAATAATAATAAAATAATTCGATTTGCAAGTCGGCAACGACAGAAACACAAGTCGCAAAAAAGCTGAGAGTGCACGTTGTATTTTCGTAGTGACGTCATCCTGAGACAAAATATGTACGAAAAAAACACTCCAATTTCTCAGCGACAGCGTGGTCTAGTGGCTAGCACGTTGACTTTCGGATTGGAAATCGGACGAGCTCGAGTTCAAATCCCAGAGATGGCACACATTTTGGCAATGCCTGGCACATGCAAAATACCGAATTAAAAAAAATAATAGAAAAAGAATTCGGTATGCGAGTCGGCAACGTCAGAAACAAAAGTCACAAAAAAGCTGAGAGTGAGAAAGTGAGAAAAATTTTGGTCCGAGGGATAGTACTTTTTAAATATCCACGTCGGTACCTTGACATTGGGTACTGTCCATGTGTATATTATATGTAAATATTCACCCAGCGTCGGTGCAGGTCTTGGGCGATGGGCGTCGGTCGCCCGGTAAAAGTATGAGCGTTGGGTTTATTTTCATGGTGACGTGATCTTGCAACTAAATATGTATGAAAAAAAATCAGTCTAATTTCTAAGTGACAGCGTGGTCTAGTGGCTAGCACGTTGGCTTTCGGATTTGAAATCGGACGAGCTCGAGTTCAAATCCCAGAGGAGGCACAAATTTTGGCAATGCCTGGCACATGCATAAGACCGAATTCAAACTAAATAATAAAAAAATAATTCAATTTGCAAGTCGGCAACGTCAGAAACCAAACTCGAAAAAAAACTGAAGGTGCGCGGTGTATTTTCGTGGTGACGTGTTCTTGCGACGACATTTATATGTAAAATACACTTTACATTCTCAGCGACAGCGTGGTCTAGTGGCTAGCACGTTGGCTTCCGGATTTAAAATCGGCCGAGCTCGAGTTCAAATCCCAGAGAAGGCACACATTTTGGCAATGCCTGGCACATGCAAAATACCGAATTATAACTAAATAATAAAAAAATAATTCGATTTGCAAGTCGGCAACGTCAGAAACACAAGTCGCAAAAAAGCTGAGAGTGCACGTTGTATTTTCGTTGTGACGTGATCTTGAGACAAAATATGTACGAAAAAAACACTCCAATTTCTCAGCGACAGCGTGGTCTAGTGGCTAGCACGTTGGCTTTCGGATTTGAAATCGGACGAGCTCGAGTTCAAATCCCAGAGGAGGCACAAATTTTGGCAATGCCTGGCACATGCAAAATAATAAATTATAACTAAATAATAAAAAAATAATTCGATTTGCAAGTCGGCAACGTCAGAAACACAAGTCGCAAAAAAGCTGAGAGTGCACGTTGTATTTTCGTAGTGACGTGATCTTGAGACAAAATATGTATGAAAAAAACACTCCAATATCTCAGCGACAGCGTGGTCTAGTGGCTAGCACGTTGACTTTCGGATTGGATATCGGACGAGCTCGAGTTCAAATCCCAGAGATGGCACACATTTTGGCAATGCCTGGCACATGCAAAATACCGAATTATAACTAAATAATAATAAAATAATTCGATTTGCAAGTCGGCAACGACAGAAACACAAGTCACAAAAAAGCTGAGAGTGCACGTTGTATTTTCGTAGTGACGTCATCCTGAGACAAAATATGTACGAAAAAAACACTCCAATTTCTCAGCGACAGCGTGGTCTAGTGGTTAGCACGTTGACTTTCGGATTGGAAATCGGACGAGCTCAAGTTCAAATCCCAGAGATGGCACACATTTTGGCAATGCCTGGCACATGCAAAATACCGAATTAAAAAAAAATAATAGAAAAAGAATTCGGTATGCGAGTCGGCAACGTCAGAAACAAAAGTCACAAAAAAGCTGAGAGTGAGAAAGTGAGAAAAATTTTGGTCCAAGGGATAGTACTTTTTAAATATCCACGTCGGTACCTTGACATTGGGTACTGTCCATGTGTATATTATATGTAAATATTCACCCAGCGTCGGTGCAGGTCTTGGGCGATGGGCGTCGGTCGCCCGGTAAAAGTATGAGCGTTGGGTGTATTTTCATGGTGACGTGATCTTGCAACTAAATATGTATGAAAAAAAATCACTCCAATTTCTAAGCGACAGCGTGGTCTAATGGCTAGCTCGTTGGCTTTCGGATTTGAAATCGGACGAGCTCGAGTTCAAATCCCAGAGGAGGCACAAATTTTGGCAATGCCTGGCACATGCATAAGACCGAATTCAAACTAAATAATAAAAAAATAATTCAATTTGCAAGTCGGCAACGTCAGAAACCAAACTCGAAAAAAAACTGAGGGTGCGCGGTGTATTTTCGTGGTGACGTGTTCTTGCGACGACATATATATGTAAAATACACTTCACATTCTTAGCGACAGCGTGGTCTAGTGGCTAGTACGTTGGCTTTCGGATTTGAAATCGGCCGAGCTCGAGTTCAAATCCCAGAGAAGGCACACATTTTGGCAATGCCTGGCACATGCAAAATACCGAATTATAACTAAATAATAAAAAAATAATTCGATTTGCAAGTCGGCAACGTCAGAAACACAAGTCGCAAAAAAGCTGAGAGTGCACGTTGTATTTTCGTAGTGACGTGATCTTGAGACAAAATATGTACGAAAAAAACACTCCAATTTCTCAGCGACAGCGTGGTGTAGTGGCTGGCACGTTGGCTTTCGGATTTGAAATCGGACGAGCTCGAGTTCAAATCCCAGAGGAGGCACAAATTTTGGCAATGCCTGGCACATGCAAAATAACGAATTATAACTAAATAATAAAAAAAATAATTCGATTTGCAAGTCGGCAACTTCAGAAACACAAGTCGCAAAAAAGCTGAGAGTGCACGTTGTAATTTCGTAGTGACGTGATCTTGAGACAAAATATGTATGAAAAAAACACTCCAATATCTCAGCGACAGCGTGGTCTAGCGGCTAGCACGTTGACTTTCGGATTGGAAATCGGACGAGCTCGAGTTCAAATCCCAGAGATGGCACACATTTTGGCAATGCCTGGCACATGCAAAATACCGAATTATAACTAAATAATAATAAAATAATTCGATTTGCATGTCGGCAACGACAGAAACACAAGTCGCAAAAAAGCTGAGAGTGCACGTTGTATTTTCGTAGTGACGTCATCCTGAGACAAAATATGTACGAAAAAAACACTCCAATTTATCAGCGACAGCGTGGTCTAGTGGCTAGCACGTTGGCTTTCGGATTTGAAATCGGACGAGCTCGAGTTCAAATCCCAGAGGAGGCACAAATTTTGGCAATGCCTGGCACATGCAAAATAACGAATTATAACTAAATAATAAAAAAATAATTCGATTTGCAAGTCGGCAACGTCAGAAACACAAGTCGCAAAAAAGCTGAGAGTGCACGTTGTATTTTCGTAGTGACGTGATCTTGAGACAAAATATGTATGAAAAAAACACTCCAATATCTCAGCGACAGCGTGGTCTAGTGGCTAGCACGTTGACTTTCGGATTGAAAATCGGACGAGCTCGAGTTCAAATCCCAGAGATGGCACACATTTTGGCAATGCCTGGCACATGCAAAATACCGAATTAAAAAAAAATAATAGAAAAAGAATTCGGTATGCGAGTCGGCAACGTCAGAAACAAAAAATACAAAAAAGCTGAGAGTGAGAAAGTGAGAAAAATTTTGGTCCGAGGGATAGTACTTTTTAAATATCCACGTCGGTACCTTGACATTGAGTACTGTCCATGTGTATATTATATGTAAATATTCAACCAGCGTCGGTGCAGGTCTTGGGCGATGGGCGTCGGTCGCCCGGTAAAAGTATGAGCGTTCGGTGTATTTTCATGGTGACGTGATCTTGCAACTAAATATGTATGAAAAAAAATCAGTCTAATTTCTAAGTGACAGCGTGGTCTAGTGGCTAGCACGTTGGCTTTCGGATTTGAAATCGGACGAGCTCGAGTTCAAATCCCAGAGAAGGCACACATTTTGGCAATGCCTGGCACATGCAAAATACCGTATTAAACTAAATAATAAAAAAATAATTCGATTTGCAAGTCGGCAACGTCAGAAACACAAGTCGCAAAAAAGCTGAGAGTGCACGTTGTATTTTCGTAGTGACGTGATCTTGAGACAAAATATGTATGAAAAAAACACTCCAATATCTCAGCGACAGCGTGGTCTAGCGGCTAGCACGTTGACTTTCGGATTGGAAATCGGACGAGCTCGAGTTCAAATCCCAGAGATGGCACACATTTTGGCAATGCCTGGCACATGCAAAATACCGAATTATAACTAAATAATAATAAAATAATTCGATTTGCATGTCGGCAACGACAGAAACACAAGTCGCAAAAAAGCTGAGAGTGCACGTTGTATTTTCGTAGTGACGTCATCCTGAGACAAAATATGTACGAAAAAAACACTCCAATTTCTCAGCGACAGCGTGGTCTAGTGGCTAGCACGTTGACTTTCGAATTGGAAATCGGACGAGCTCGAGTTCAAATCCCAGAGATGGCACACATTTTGGCAATGCCTGGCACATGCAAAATACCGAATTAAAAAAAATAATAGAAAAAGAATTCGGTATGCGAGTCGGCAACGTCAGAAACAAAAGTCACAAAAAAGCTGAGAGTGAGAAAGTGAGAAAAATTTTGGTCCGAGGGATAGTACTTTTTTAATATCCACGTCGGTACCTTGACATTGGGTACTGTCCATGTGTATATTATATGTAAATATTCACCCAGCGTCGGTGCAGGTCTTGGGCGATGGGCGTCGGTCGCCCGGTAAAAGTATGAGCGTTGGGTGTATTTTCATGGTGACGTGATCTTGCAACTAAATATGTATGAAAAAAAATCAGTCTAATTTCTAAGTGACAGCGTGGTCTAGTGGCTAGCACGTTGGCTTTCGGATTTGAAATCGGACGAGCTCGAGTTCAAATCGCAGAGGAGGCACAAATTTTGGCAATGCCTGGCACATGCAAAATACCGAATTATAACTAAATAATAAAAAAATAATTCGATTTGCAAGTCGGCAACGTCAGAAACACAAGTCGCAAAAAAGCTGAGAGTGCACGTTGTATTTTCGTTGTGACGTGATCTTGAGACAAAATATGTACGAAAAAAACACTCCATTTTCTCAGCGACAGCGTGGTCTAGTGGCTAGCACGTTGGCTTTCGGATTTGAAATCGGACGAGCTCGAGTTCAAATCCCAGAGGAGGCACAAATTTTGGCAATGCCTGGCACATGCAAAATAACGAATTATAACTAAATAATTAAAAAATAATTCGATTTGCAAGTCGGCAACGTCAGAAACACAAGTCGCAAAAAAGCTGAGAGTGCACGTTGTATTTTCGTAGTGACGTGATCTTCAGACAAAATATGTATGAAAAAAACACTCCAATATCTCAGCGACAGCGTGGTCTAGTGGCTAGCACGTTGACTTTCGGATTGGATATCGGACGAGCTCGAGTTCAAATCCCAGAGATGGCACACATTTTGGCAATGCCTGGCACATGCAAAATACCGAATTATAACTAAATAATAATAAAATAATTCGATTTGCAAGTCGGCAACGACAGAAACACAAGTCGCAAAAAAGCTGAGAGTGCACGTTGTATTTTCGTAGTGACGTCATCCTGAGACAAAATATGTACGAAAAAAACACTCCAATTTCTCAGCGACAGCGTGGTCTAGTGGCTAGCACGTTGACTTTCGGATTGGAAATCGGACGAGCTCGAGTTCAAATCCCAGAGATGGCACACATTTTGGCAATGCCTGGCACATGCAAAATACAGAATTAAAAAAAAATAATAGAAAAAGAATTCGGTATGCGAGTCGGCAACGTCAGAAACAAAAGTCACAAAAAAGCTGAGAGTGAGAAAGTGAGAAAAATTTTGGTCCGAGGGATAGTACTTTTTAAATATCCACGTCGGTACCTTGACATTGAGTACTGTCCATGTGTATATTATATGTAAATATTCACCCAGCGTCGGTGCAGGTCTTGGGCGATGGACGTCGGTCGCCCGGTAAAAGTATGAGCGTTGGGTGTATTTTCATGGTGACGTGATCTTGCAACTAAATATGTATGAAAAAAAATCAGTCTAATTTCTAAGTGACAGCGTGGTCTAGTGGCTAGCACGTTGGCTTTCGGATTTGAAATCGGACGAGCTTGAGTTCAAATCCCAGAGGAGGCACAAATTTTGGCAATGCCTGGCACATGCATAAGACCGAATTCAAACTAAATAATAAAAAAATAATTCAATTTGCAAGTCAGCAACGTCAGAAACCAAACTCGAAAAAAAACTGAGGGTGCGCGGTGTATTTTCGTGGTGACGTGTTCTTGCGACGACATATATATGTAAAATACACTTCACATTCTCAGCGACAGCGTGGTCTAGTGGCTAGCACGTTGGCTTTCGGATTTGAAATCGGACGAGCTCGAGTTCAAATCCCAGAGATGGCACACATTTTGGCAATGCCTGGCACATGCAAAATACCGAATTATAACTAAATAATAATAAAATAATTCGATTTGCATGTCGGCAACGACAGAAACACAAGTCGCAAAAAAGCTGAGAGTGCACGTTGTATTTTCGTAGTGACGTCATCCTGAGACAAAATATGTACGAAAAAAACACTCCAATTTATCAGCGACAGCGTGGTCTAGTGGCTAGCACGTTGGCTTTCGGATTTGAAATCGGACGAGCTCGAGTTCAAATCCCAGAGGAGGCACAAATTTTGGCAATGCCTGGCACATGCAAAATAACGAATTATAACTAAATAATAAAAAAATAATTCGATTTGCAAGTCGGCAACGTCAGAAACACAAGTCGCAAAAAAGCTGAGAGTGCACGTTGTATTTTCGTAGTGACGTGATCTTGAGACAAAATATGTATGAAAAAAACACTCCAATATCTCAGCGACAGCGTGGTCTAGTGGCTAGCACGTTGACTTTTGGATTGAAAATCGGACGAGCTCGAGTTCAAATCCCAGAGATGGCACACATTTCGGCAATGCCTGGCACATGCAAAATACCGAATTAAAAAAAAATAATAGAAAAAGAATTCGGTATGCGAGTCGGCAACGTCAGAAACAAAAGTTACAAAAAAGCTGAGAGTGAGAAAGTGAGAAAAATTTTGGTCCGAGGGATAGTACTTTTTAAATATCCACGTCGGTACCTTGACATTGAGTACTGTCCATGTGTATATTATATGTAAATATTCACCCAGCGTCGGTGCAGGTCTTGGGCGATGGGCGTCGGTCGCCCGGTAAAAGTATGAGCGTTCGGTGTATTTTCATAGTGACGTGATCTTGCAACTAAATATGTTTGAAAAAAAATCAGTCTAATTTCTAAGTGACAGCGTGGTCTAGTGGCTAGCACGTTGGCTTTCGGATTTGAAATCGGACGAGCTCGAGTTCAAATCCCAGAGGAGGCACAAATTTGGCAATGCCTGGCACATGCATAAGACCGAATTCAAACTAAATAATAAAAAAATAATTCAATTTGCAAGTCGGCAACGTCAGAAACCAAACTCGAAAAAAAACTGAGGGTGCGCGGTGTATTTTCGTGGTGACGTGTTCTTGCGACGACATATATATGTAAAATACACTTCACATTCTCAGCGACAGCGTGGTCTAGTGGCTAGCACGTTGGCTTCCGGATTTAAAATCGGCCGAGCTCGAGTTCAAATCCCAGAGAAGGCACACATTTTGGCAATGCCTGGCACATGCAAAATACCGTATTAAACTAAATAATAAAAAAATAATTCGATTTGCAAGTCGGCAACGTCAGAAACACAAGTCGCAAAAAAGCTGAGAGTGCACGTTGTATTTTCGTAGTGACGTGATCTTGAGACAAAATATGTATGAAAAAAACACTCCAATATCTCAGCGACAGCGTGGTCTAGCGGCTAGCACGTTGACTTTCGGATTGGAAATCGGACGAGCTCGAGTTCAAATCCCAGAGATGGCACACATTTTGGCAATGCCTGGCACATGCAAAATACCGAATTATAACTAAATAATAATAAAATAATTCGATTTGCATGTCGGCAACGACAGAAACACAAGTCGCAAAAAAGCTGAGAGTGCACGTTGTATTTTCGTAGTGACGTCATCCTGAGACAAAATATGTACGAAAAAAACACTCCAATTTATCAGCGACAGCGTGGTCTAGTGGCTAGCACGTTGGCTTTCGGATTTGAAATCGGACGAGCTCGAGTTCAAATCCCAGAGGAGGCACAAATTTTGGCAATGCCTGGCACATGCAAAATACCGAATTATAACTAAATAATAATAAAATAATTCGATTTGCAAGTCGGCAACGACAGAAACACAAGTCGCAAAAAAGCTGAGAGTGCACGTTGTATTTTCGTAGTGACGTCATCCTGAGACAAAATATGTACGAAAAAAACACTCCAATTTCTCAGCGACAGCGTGGTCTAGTGGCTAGCACGTTGACTTTCGAAGTGGAAATCGGACGAGCTCGAGTTCAAATCCCAGAGATGGCACACATTTTGGCAATGCCTGGCACATGCAAAATACCGAATTAAAAAAAAATAATAGAAAAAGAATTCGGTATGCGAGTCGGCAACGTCAGAAACAAAAGTTACAAAAAAGCTGAGAGTGAGAAAGTGAGAAAAATTTTGGTCCGAGGGATAGTACTTTTTAAATATCCACGTCGGTACCTTGACATTGAGTACTGTCCATGTGTATATTATATGTAAATATTCACCCAGCGTCGGTGCAGGTCTTGGGCGATGGGCGTCGGTCGCCCGGTAAAAGTATGAGCGTTGGGTGTATTTTCATGGTGACGTGATCTGGCAACTAAATATGTATGAAAAAAAATCAGTCTAATTTCTAAGTGACAGCGTGGTCTAGTGGCTAGCACGTTGGCTTCCGGATTTAAAATCGGCCGAGCTCGAGTTCAAATCCCAGAGAAGGCACACATTTTGGCAATGCCTGGCACATGCAAAATACCGAATTATAACTAAATAATAAAAAAATAATTCGATTTGCAAGTCGGCAACGTCAGAAACACAAGTCGCAAAAAAGCTGAGAGTGCACGTTGTATTTTCGTTGTGACGTGATCTTGAGACAAAATATGTTCGAAAAAAACACTCCAATTTCTCAGCGACAGCGTGGTCTAGTGGCTAGCACGTTGGCTTTCGGATTTGAAATCGGACGAGCTCGAGTTCAAATCCCAGAGGAGGCACAAATTTTGGCAATGCCTGGCACATGCAAAATAACGAATTATAACTAAATAATAAAAAAATAATTCGATTTGCAAGTCGGCAACGTCAGAAACACAAGTCGCAAAAAAGCTGAGAGTGCACGTTGTATTTTCGTAGTGACGTGATCTTGAGACAAAATATGTATGAAAAAAACACTCCAATATCTCAGCGACAGCGTGGTCTATTGGCTAGCACGTTGACTTTCGGATTGAATATCGGACGAGCTCGAGTTCAAATCCCAGAGATGGCACACATTTTAACAATGCCTGGCACATGCAAAATACCGAATTATAACTAAATAATAAGAAAATAATTCGATTTGCAAGTCGGCAACGACAGAAACACAAGTCGCAAAAAAGCTGAGAGTGCACGTTGTATTTTCGTAGTGACGTCATCCTGAGACAAAATATGTACGAAAAAAATACTCCAATTTCTCAGCGACAGCGTGGTCTAGTGGCTAGCACGTTGACTTTCGGATTGGAAATCGGACGAGCTCGAGTTCAAATCCCAGAGATGGCACACATTTTGGCAATGCCTGGCACATGCAAAATACCGAATAAAAAAAAATAATAGAAAAAGAATTCGGTATGCGAGTCGGCAACGTCAGAAACAAAAGTCACAAAAAAGCTGAGAGTGAGAAAGTGACAAAAATTTTGGTCCGAGGGATAGTACTTTTTAAATATCCACGTCGGTACCTTGACATTGGGTACTGTCCATGTGTATATTATATGTAAATATTCACCCAGCGTCGGTGCAGGTCTTGGGCGATGGGCGTCGGTCGCCCGGTAAAAGTATGAGCGTTGGGTGTATTTTCATGGTGACGTGATCTTGCAACTAAATATGTATGAAAAAAAATCAGTCTAATTTCTAAGTGACAGCGTGGTCTAGTGGCTAGCACGTTGGCTTTCGGATTTGAAATCGGACGAGCTCGAGTTCAAATCCCAGAGGGGGCACAAATTTTGGCAATGCCTGGCACATGCATAAGACCGAATTCAAACTAAATAATAAAAAAATAATTTAATTTGCAAGTCGGCAACGTCAGAAACCAAACTCGAAAAAAAACTGAGGGTGCGCGGTGCATTTTCGTGGTGACGTGTTCTTGCGACGACATATATATGTAAAATACACTTCACATTCTCAGCGACAGCGTGGTCTAGTGGCTAGCACGTTGGCTTCCGGATTTAAAATCGGCCGAGCTCGATTTCAAATCCCAGAGAAGGCACACATTTTGGCAATGCCTGGCACATGCAAAATACCGAATTATAACTAAATAATAAAAAAGTAATTCGATTTGCAAGTCGGCAACGTCAGAAACACAAGTCGCAAAAAAGCTGAGAGTGCACGTTGTATTTTCGTTGTGACGTGATCTTGAGACAAAATATGTACGAAAAAAACACTCCATTTTCTCAGCGACAGCGTGGTCTAGTGGCTAGCACGTTGGCTTTCGGATTTGAAATCGGATGAGCTCGAGTTCAAATCCCAGAGGAGGCACAAATTTTGGCAATGCCTGGCACATGCAAAATAACGAATTATAACTAAATAATAAAAAAATAATTCGATTTGCAAGTCGGCAACGTCAGAAACACAAGTCGCAAAAAAGCTGAGAGTGCACGTTGTATTTTCGTAGTGACGTGATCTTCAGACAAAATATGTATGAAAAAAACACTCCAATATCTCAGCGACAGCGTGGTCTAGTGGCTAGCACGTTGACTTTCGGATTGGATATCGGACGAGCTCGCGTTCAAATCCTAGAGATGGCACACATTTTGGCAATGCCTGGCACATGCAAAATACCGAATTATAACTAAATAATAATAAAATAATTCGATTTGCAAGTCGGCAACGACAGAAACACACGTCGCAAAAAAGCTGAGAGTGCACGTTGTATTTTCGTAGTGACGTCATCCTGAGACAAAATATGTACGAAAAAAACACTCCAATTTCTCAGCGACAGCGTGGTCTAGTGGCTAGCACGTTGACTTTCGGATTGGAAATCGGACGAGCTCGAGTTCAAATCCCAGAGATGGCACACATTTTGGCAATGCCTGGCACATGCAAAATACAGAATTAAAAAAAAATAATAGAAAAAGAATTCGGTATGCGAGTCGGCAACGTCAGAAACAAAAGTCACAAAAAAGCTGAGAGTGAGAAAGTGAGAAAAATTTTGGTCCGAGGGATAGTACTTTTTAAATATCCACGTCGGTACCTTGACATTGAGTACTGTCCATGTGTATATTATATGTAAATATTCACCCAGCGTCGGTGCAGGTCTTGGGCGATGGGCGTCGGTCGCCCGGTAAAAGTATGAGCGTTGGGTGTATTTTCATGGTGACGTGATCTTGCAACTAAATATGTATGAAAAAAAATCAGTCTAATTTCTAAGTGACAGCGTGGTCTAGTGGCTAGCACGTTGGCTTTCGGATTTGAAATCGGACGAGCTCGAGTTCAAATCCCAGAGGAGGCACAAATTTTGGCAATGCCTGGCACATGCATAAGACCGAATTCAAACTAAATAATAAAAAAATAATTCAATTTGCAAGTCAGCAACGTCAGAAACCAAACTCGAAAAAAAACTGAGGGTGCGCGGTGTATTTTCGTGGTGACGTGTTCTTGCGACGACATATATATGTAAAATACACTTCACATTCTCAGCGACAGCGTGGTCTAGTGGCTAGCACGTTGGCTTTCGGTTTTGAAATCGGACGAGCTCGAGTTCAAATCCCAGAGATGGCACACATTTTGGCAATGCCTGGCACATGCAAAATACCGAATTATAACTAAATAATAATAAAATAATTCGATTTGCAAGTCGGCAACGACAGAAACACAAGTCGCAAAAAAGCTGAGAGTGCACGTTGTATTTTCGTAGTGACGTCATCCTGAGACAAAATATGTACGAAAAAAACACTCCAATTTCTCAGCGACAGCGTGGTCTAGTGGCTGGCACGTTGACTTTCGGATTGGAAATCGGACGAGCTCGAGTTCAAATCCCAGAGATGGCACACATTTTGGCAATGCCTGGCACATGCAAAATACCGAATTAAAAAAAAATAATAGAAAAAGAATTCGGTATGCGAGTCGGCAACGTCAGAAACAAAAGTCACAAAAAAGCTGAGAGTGAGAAAGTGAGAAAAATTTTGGTCCGAGGGATAGTACTTTTTAAATATCCACGTCGGTACCTAGACATTGGGTACTGTCCATGTGTATATTATATGTAAATATTCACCCAGCGTCGGTGCAAGTCTTGGGCGATGGGCGTCGGTCGCCCGGTAAAAGTATGAGCGTTGGGTGTATTTTCATGGTGACGTGATCTTGCAACTAAATATGTATGAAAAAAAATCAGTCCAATTTCTAAGCGACAGCGTGGTCTAGTGGCTAGCACGTTGGCTTTCGGATTTGAAATCGGACGAGCTCGAGTTCAAATCCCAGAGGAGGCACAAATTTTGGCAATGCCTGGCACATGAATAAGACCGAATTCAAACTAAATAATAAAAAAATAATTCAATTTGCAAGTCGGCAACGTCAGAAACCAAACTTGAAAAAAAACTGAGGGTGCGCGGTGTATTTTCGTGGTGACTTTTTCTTGCGACGACATATATATGTAAAATACACTTCACATTCTCAGCGACAGCGTGGTCTAGTATCTAGCACGTTGGCTTTCGGATTTGAAATCGGCCGAGCTCGAGTTCAAATCCCAGAGAAGGCACACATTTTGGCAATGCCTGGCACATGCAAAATACCGAATTATAACTAAATAATAAAAAAATAATTCGATTTGCAAGTCGGCAACGTCAGAAAAACAAGTCGCAAAAAAGCTGAGAGTGCACGTTGTATTTTCGTAGTGACGTGATCTTGAGACAAAATATGTACGAAAAAAACACTCCAATTTCTCAGCGACAGCGTGGTCTAGTGGCTAGCACGTTGGCTTTCGGATTTGTAATCGGACGAGCTCGAGTTCAAATCCCAGAGGAGGCACAAATTTTGGCAATGCCTGGCACATGCAAAATAACGAATTATAACTAAATAATAAAAAAATAACTCGATTTGCAAGTCGGCAACGTCAGGAACACAAGTCGCAAAAAAGCTGAGAGTGCACGTTGCATTTTCGTAGTGACGTGATCTTGAGACAAAATATGTATGAAAAAAACACTCCAATATCTCAGCGACAGCGTGGTCTAGTGGCTAGCACGTTGACTTTCGGATTGGAAATCGGACGAGCTCGAGTTCAAATCCCAGAGGAGGCACAAATTTTGGCAATGCCTGGCACATGCATAAGACCGAATTATAACTAAATAATAAAAAAATAATTCGATTTGCAAGTCAGCAACGTCAGAAACCAAACTCGAAAAAAAACTGAGGGTGCGCGGTGTATTTTCGTGGTGACGTGTTCTTGCGACGACATATATATGTAAAATACACTTCACATTCTCAGCGACAGCGTGGTCTAGTGGCTAGCACGTTGGCTTTCGGATTTGAAATCGGACGAGCTCGAGTTCAAATCCCAGAGATGGCACACATTTTGGCAATGCCTGGCACATGCAAAATACCGAATTATAACTAAATAATAATAAAATAATTCGATTTGCAAGTCGGCAACGACAGAAACACAAGTCGCAAAAAAGCTGAGAGTGCACGTTGTATTTTCGTAGTGACGTCATCCTGAGACAAAATATGTACGAAAAAAACACTCCAATTTCTCAGCGACAGCGTGGTCTAGTGGCTAGCACGTTGACTTTCGGATTGTAAATCGGACGAGCTCGAGTTCAAATCCCAGAGATGGCACACATTTTGGCAATGCCTGGCACATGCAAAATACCGAATTAAAAAAAAATAATAGAAAAAGAATTCGGTATGCGAGTCGGCAACGTCAGAAACAAAAGTCACAAAAAAGCTGAGAGTGAGAAAGTGAGAAAAATTTTGGTCCGAGAAATAGTACTTTTTAAATATCCACGTCGGTACCTAGACATTGGGTACTGTCCATGTGTATATTATATGTAAATATTCACCCAGCGTCGGTGCAAGTCTTGGGCGATGGGCGTCGGTCGCCCGGTAAAAGTATGAGCGTTGGGTGTATTTTCATGGTGACGTGATCTTGCAACTAAATATGTATGAAAAAAAATCAGTCCAATTTCTAAGCGACAGCGTGGTCTAGTGGCTAGCACGTTGGCTTTCGGATTTGAAATCGGACGAGCTCGAGTTCAAATCCCAGAGGAGGCACAAATTTTGGCAATGCCTGGCACATGCATAAGACCGAATTCAAACTAAATAATAAAAAAATAATTCAATTTGCAAGTCGGCAACGTCAGAAACCAAACTTGAAAAAAAACTGAGGGTGCGCGGTGTATTTTCGTGGTGACGTTTTCTTGCGACGACATATATATGTAAAATACACTTTACATTCTCAGCGACAGCGTGGTCTAGTGGCTAGCACGTTGGCTTTCGGATTTGTAATCGGACGAGCTCGAGTTCAAATCCCAGAGGAGGCACAAATTTTGGCAATGCCTGGCACATGCAAAATAACGAATTATAACTAAATAATAAAAAAATAACTCGATTTGCAAGTCGGCAACGTCAGAAACACAAGTCGCAAAAAAGCTGAGAGTGCACGTTGTATTTTCGTAGTGACGTGATCTTGAGACAAAATATGTATGAAAAAAACACTCCAATATCTCAGCGACAGCGTGGTCTAGTGGCTAGCACGTTGACTTTCGGATTGGAAATCGGACGAGCTCGAGGTCAAATCCCAGAGGAGGCACAAATTTTGGCAATGCCTGGCACATGCATAAGACCGAATTATAACTAAATAATAAAAAAATAATTTGATTTGCAAGTCGGCAACGTCAGAAACCAAACTCGAAAAAAAACTGAGGGTGCGCGGTGTATTTTCGTGGTGACGTGTTCTTGCGACGACATATATATGTAAAATACACTTCACATTCTCAGCGACAGCGTGGTCTAGTGGCTAGCACAATGGCTTTCGGATTTGAAATCGGCCGAGCTCGAGTTCAAATCCCAGAGAAGGCACACATTTTGGCAATGCCTGGCACATGCAAAATACCGAATTATAACTAAATAATAATAAAATAATTCGATTTGCAAGTCGGCAACGACAGAAACACAAGTCGCAAAAAAGCTGAGAGTGCACGTTGTATTTTCGTAGTGACGTCATCCTGAGACAAAATATGTACGAAAAAAACACTCCAATTTATCAGCGACAGCGTGGTCTAGTGGCTAGCACGTTGGCTTTCGGATTTGAAATCGGACAAGCTCGAGATCAAATCCCAGAGGAGGCACAAATTTTGGCAATGCCTGGCACATGCAAAATACCGAATTAAAAAAAAATAATAGAAAAAGAATTCGGTATGCGAGTCGGCAACGTCAGAAACAAAAGTCACAAAAAAGCTGAGAGTGAGAAAGTGAGAAAAATTTTGGTCCGAGGGATAGTACTTTTTAAATATCCACGTCGGTACCTTGACATTGAGGGCTGTCCATGTGTATATTATATGTAAATATTCACCCAGCGTCGGTGCAGGTCTTGGGCGATGGGCGTCGGTCGCCCGGTAAAAGTATGAGCGTTGGGTGTATTTTCATGGTGACGTGATCTTGCAACTTAATATGTATGAAAAAAAATCAGTCCAATTTCTAAGCGACAGCGTGGTCTAGTGGCTAGCACGTTGGCTTTCGGATTTAAAATCGGACGAGCTCGAGTTCAAATCCCTGAGGAGGCACAAATTTTGGCAATGCCTGGCACATGCAAAAGACCGAATTCAAACTAAATAATAAAAAAATAATTCAATTTGCAAGTCGGCAACGTCAGAAACCAAACTCGAAAAAAAACTGAGGGTGCGCGGTGTATTTTCGTGGTGACGTGTTCTTGCGACGACATATATATGTAAAATACACTTCACATTCTCAGCGACAGCGTGGTCTAGTGGCTAGCACGTTGGCTTTCGGATTTGAAATCGGCCAAGCTCGAGTTCAAATCCCAGAGAAGGCACACATTTTGGCAATGCCTGGCACATGCAAAATACCGAATTATAACTAAATAATAAAAAAATAATTCGATTTGCAAGTCGGCAACGTCAGAAACACAAGTCGCAAAAAAGCTGAGAGTGCACGTTGTATTTTCGTAGTGACGTGATCTTGAGACAAAATATGTACGAAAAAAACACTCCAATTTCTCAGCGACAGCTTGGTCTAGTGGCTAGCACGTTGGCTTTCGGATTTGAAATCGGACGAGCTCGAGTTCAAATCCCAGAGGAGGCACAAATTTTGGCAATGCCTGGCACATGCAAAATAACGAAAAATAACTAAATAATAAAAAAATAATTCGATTTGCAAGTCCGCAACTTCAGAAACACAAGTCGCAAAAAAGCTGAGAGTGCACGTTGTAT
Organism: Nemurella pictetii; assembly: GCA_921293315.2. NCBI lineage: Eukaryota > Metazoa > Arthropoda > Insecta > Plecoptera > Nemouridae > Nemurella > Nemurella pictetii. The sequence goes on from OV121116.1 coordinate 2,062,692, forward strand.
TTTCGTAGTGACGTGATCTTGAGACAAAATATGTATGAAAAAAACACTCCAATATCTCAGCGACAGCGTGGTCTAGCGGCTAGCACGTTGACTTTCGGATTGGAAATCGGACGAGCTCGAGTTCAAATCCCAGAGATGGCACACATTTTGGCAATGCCTGGCACATGCAAAATACCGAATTATAACTAAATAATAATAAAATAATTCGATTTGCAAGTCGGCAACGACAGAAACACAAGTCGCAAAAAAGCTGAGAGTGCACGTTGTATTTTCGTAGTGACATCATCCTGAGACAAAATATGTACGAAAAAAACACTCCAATTTATCAGCGACAGCGTGGTCTAGTGGCTAGCACGTTGGCTTTCGGATTTGGAATCGGACAAGCTCGAGATCAAATCCCAGAGGAGGCACAAATTTTGGCAATGCCTGGCACATGCAAAATACAAAATTTAAAAAAAATAATAGAAAAAGAATTCGGTATGCGAGTCGGCAACGTCAGAAACAAAAGTCACAAAAAAGCTGAGAGTGAGAAAGTGAGAAAAATTTTGGTCCGAGGGATAGTACTTTTTAAATATCCACGTCGGTACCTTGACATTGAGTACTGTCCATGTGTATATTATATGTAAATATTCACCCAGCGTCGGTGCAGGTCTTGGGCGATGGGCGTCGATCGCCCGGTAAAAGTATGAGCGTTGGGTGTATTTTCATGGTGACGTGATCTTGCAACTAAATATGTATGAAAAAAAATCAGTCTAATTTCTAAGTGACAGCGTGGTCTAGTGGCTAGCACGTTGGCTTTCGGATTTGAAATCGGACCAGCTCGAGTTCAAATCCCAGAGGAGGCACAAATTTTGGCAATGCCTGGCACATGCATAAGACCGAATTCAAACTAAATAATAAAAAAATAATTCAATTTGCAAGTCGGCAACGTCAGAAACCAAACTCGAAAAAAAACTGAGGGTGCGCGGTGTATTTTCGTGGTGACGTGTTCTTGCGACGGCATATATATGTAAAATACACTTCACATTCTCAGCGACAGCGTGGTCTAGTGGCTAGCACGTTGGCTTTCGGATTTGAAATCGGACGAGCTCGAGTTCAAATCCCAGAGGAGGCACAAATTTTGGCAATGCCTGGCACATGCAAAATAACGAATTATAACTAAATAATAAAAAAATTATTCGATTTGCAAGTCGGCAACGTCAGAAACACAAGTCGCAAAAAAGCTGAGAGTGCACGTTGTATTTTCGTAGTGACGTGATCTTGAGACAAAATATGTACGAAAAAAACACTCCAATTTCTCAGCGACAGCGTGGTCTAGTGGCTAGCACGTTGACTTTCGGATTGGATATCGGACGAGCTCGAGTTCAAATCCCAGAGATGGCACACATTTTGGCAATGCCTGGCACATGCAAAATACCGAATTATAACTAAATAATAATAAAATAATTCGATTTGCAAGTCGGCAACGACAGAAACACAAGTCGCAAAAAAGCTGAGAGTGCACGTTGTATTTTCGTAGTGACGTCATCCTGAGACAAAATATGTACGAAAAAAACACTCCAATTTCTCAGCGACAGCGTGGTCTGGTGGCTAGCACGTTGACTTTCGGATTGGAAATCGGACGAGCTCGAGTTCAAATCCCAGAGATGGCACACATTTTGGCAATGCCTGGCACATGCAAAATACCGAATTAAAAAAAAATAATAGAAAAAGAATTCGGTATGCGAGTCGGCAACGTCAGAAACAAAAGTCACAAAAAAGCTGAGAGTGAGAAAGTGAGAAAAATTTTGGTCCGAGGGATAGTACTTTTTAAATATCCACGTCGGTACCTTGACATTGGGTACTGTCCATGTGTATATTATATGTAAATATTCACCCAGCGTCGGTGCAGGTCTTGGGCGATGGGCGTCGGTCGCCCGGTAAAAGTATGAGCGTTGGGTGTATTTTCATGGTGACGTGATCTTGCAACTAAATATGTATGAAAAAAAATCAGTCTTATTTCTAAGTGACAGCGTGGTCTAGTGGCTAGCACGTTGGCTTTCGGATTTGAAATCGGACGAGCTCGAGTTCAAATCCCAGAGGAGGCACAAATTTTGGCAATGCCTGGCACATGCATAAGACCGAATTCAAACTAAATTATAAAAAAATAATTCAATTTGCAAGTCGGCAACGTCAGAAACCAAACTCGAAAAAAAACTGAGGGTGCGCGGTGTATTTTCGTGGTGACGTTTTCTTGCGACGACATATATATGTAAAATACACTTCACATTCTCAGCGACAGCGTGGTCTAGTGGCTAGCACGTTGGCTTTCGGATTTGAAATCGGCCGAGCTCGAGTTCAAATCCCAGAGAAGGCACACATTTTGGCAATGCCTGGCACATGCAAAATACCGAATTATAACTAAATAATAAAAAAATAATTCGATTTGCAAGTCGGCAACGTCAGAAACACAAGTCGCAAAAAAGCTGAGAGTGCACGTTGTATTTTCGTAGTGACGTGATCTTGAGACAAAATATGTACGAAAAAAACACTCCAATTTCTCAGCGACAGCGTGGTCTAGTGGCTGGCACGTTGGCTTTCGGATTTGAAATCGGACGAGCTCGAGTTCAAATCCCAGAGGAGGCACAAATTTTGGCAATGCCTGGAACATGCAAAATAACGAATTATAACCAGGGACCCGAACCGAAATGAATAAAGGTTCTGGTTCCGGTTCCGGTTCCTAATTTTTTCAAATATGGGTTCCGGTTCTGGTTCCGGTTTTACGTTTTAAAAGGTTCCGGTTCTGGTTCCGGTTCCATATTGTGAATAACGGTTCCGGTTTCGGTTCCGGTTCCAAAAAAATACGGGTTTTTTCGTGTTCCGGTTCCGGTTCCGGTTCGGGTCCTATCCCTGGTTCATTTATCATCCCTCCTTTACACCCTCTCCACTGAAAAAATTTACAGAATTGGTAAAACAGGAGAAATTCCCGAAATAGCGAAAACTCGACCAAACCTGCCTTTCGCTCGGATCGGCTTTGTTTGGTGCATTACTTAGAAGTTATGTAGCGACGAGGGCACCGCCAAAGAACGATTCTCAGATAGATCAGGTGTATTCATTTGCAGTCAGTGATGAGTCCTAAAATTTTTAGTTTGAAACGCAATAAAATTACCCCCCTCCCCCCCCCCACACCGGAGCCATAGTTATCTTTTGAGGATTTGCTTTGATTCTCTGACGCGAGGCCGCGTACTGGATTTCCAGCTAGTACTTTTAGAATACCCTTTGTCACGATGCCGACAGTGTACCAGTTGCATCATTTGAGCAATATAGGCATTTGGTACTTTGTATGGATTATTTTTAATGTATACTTCAAAAATAGATATTTTCGTCTTAGAAATAAGAGGGTTTTTGGAAATTTAAATATTTTTTTTTATTATATACAGCATACAGCAGCGTTCTTCCAGGATTCCAAAGTGGGGGTGCGGTCAAAACCCGGTGGGTGGACTGCGTGCACCCGCGTGCATAGCCCTCTACATCACTGTTAATGGAGGCATATTCTCAAAAAGTTAACATATTTTCCCCGAACAAAGTCGTGTAAACACGATGAAACTTTTTGTTTAGGCGCGTCAACCGCGAGGTCATTTGAAGCCCAGGTGAACCGACGGTCGTCTTCGAAACAATCCAGTGAAAAGGATTTCTTAATGTATGGAAAAACAAAAAGTTATAACTAAAAAGTTAAAAGCAAAATGAATTCATATTAATAGATCTGAAACAGAATTTGAGATAATTCATGGAACCTTTATGGAACCGAAAAGAACCCTAAATTTTATAGGGGTACCGGTTCCGGTTCCGGTTCCTAAAATTTAATAATAACGGTTCCGGTTTCGGTTCCGGTTCCCAAAAAATACAGGTTTTTTCGGGTTCCGGTTCCGGTTCCGGTTCCGGTTCGGGTCCCTGATTATAACTAAATAATAAAAAAATAACTCGATTTGCAAGTCGGCAACTTCAGAAACACAAGTCGCAAAAAAGCTGAGAGTGCACGTTGTATTTTCGTAGTGACGCGATCTTGAGACAAAATATGTATGAAAAAAACACTCCAATATCTCAGCGACAGCGTGGTCTAGCGGCTTGCACGTTGACTTTCGGATTGGAAATCGGACGAGCTCGAGTTCAAATCCCAGAGATGGCACACATTTTGGCAATGCCTGGCACATGCAAAATACCGAATTATAACTAAATAATAATAAAATAATTCGATTTGCAAGTCGGCAACGACAGAAACACAAGTCGCAAAAAAGCTGAGAGTGCACGTTGTATTTTCGTTGTGACATCATCCTGAGACAAAATATGTACGAAAAAAACACTCCAATTTATCAGCGACAGCGTGGTCTAGTGGCTAGCACGTTGGCTTTCGGATTTGAAATCGGACAAGCTCGAGATCAAATCCCAGAGGAGGCACAAATTTTGGCAATGCCTGGCACATGCAAAATACCGAATTTAAAAAAAATAATAGAAAAAGAATTCGGTATGCGAGTCGGCAACGTCAGAAACAAAAGTCACAAAAAAGCTGAGAGTGAGAAAGTGAGAAAAATTTTGGTCCGAGGGATAGTACTTTTTAAATATCCACGTCGGTACCTTGGCATTGAGAACTGTCCATGTGTATATTATATGTAAATATTCACCCAGCGTCGGTGCAGGTCTTGGGCGATGGGCGTCAATCGCCCGGTAAAAGTTTGAGCGTTGGGTGTATTTTCATGGTGACGTGATCTTGCAACTAAATATGTATGAAAAAAAATCAGTCTAGTTTCTAAGTGACAGCGTGGTCTAGTGGCTAGCACGTTGGCTTTCGGATTTGAAATCGGACGAGCTCGAGTTCAAATCCCAGAGGAGGCACAAATTTTGGCAATGCCTGGCACATGCATAAGACCGAATTCAAACTAAATAATAAAAAAATAATTCAATTTGCAAGTCGGCAACGTCAGAAACCAAACTCGAAAAAAAACTGAGGGTGCGCGGTGTATTTTCGTGGTGACGTATTCTTGCGACGGCATATATATGTAAAATACACTTCACATTCTCAGCGACAGCGTGGTCTAGTGGCTAGCACGTTGGCTTTCGGATTTGAAATCGGACGAGCTCGAGTTCAAATCCCAGAGGAGGCACAAATTTTGGCAATGCCTGGCACATGCAAAATAACGAATTATAAGTAAATAATAAAAAAATTATTCGATTTGCAAGTCGGCAACGTCAGAAACCAAACTCGAAAAAAAACTGAGGGTGCGCGGTGTATTTTCGTGGTGACGTGTTCTTGCGACGACATATATATGTAAAATACACTTCACATTCTCAGCGACAGCGTGGTCTAGTGGCTGGCACGTTGGCTTTCGGATTTGAAATCGGCCGAGCTCGAGTTCAAATCCCAGAGAAGGCACACATTTTGGCAATGCCTGGCACATGCAAAATACCGAACTATAACTAAATAATAAAAAAATAATTCGATTTGCAATTCGGCAACGTCAGAAACACAAGTCGCAAAAAAGCTGAGAGTGCACGTTGTATTTTCGTAGTGACGTGATCTTGAGACAAAATATGTACGAAAAAAACACTTCAATTTCTCAGCGACAGCGTGGTCTAGTGGCTAGCACGTTGGCTTTCGGATTTGAAATCGGACGAGCTCGAGTTCAAATCCCAGAGGAGGCACAAATTTTGGCAATGCCTGGCACATGCATAATAACGAATTATAACTAAATAATAATAAAAAAGTCGGCAACGTCAGAAACACAAGTCGCAAAAAAGCTGAGAGTGCGCGTTGTATTTTCGTAGTGACGTGATCTTGAGACAAAATATGTATGAAAAAAACACTCCAATATCTCAGCGACAGCGTGGTCTAGTGGCTAGCACGTTGACTTTCGGATTGGAAATCGGACGAGCTCGAGTTTAAATCCCAGAGATGGCACACATTTTGGCAATGCCTGGCACATGCAAAATACCGAATTATAACTAAATAATAATAAAATAATTCGATTTGCAAGTCGGCAACGACAGAAACACAAGTCGCAAAAAAGCTGAGAGTGCACGTTGTATTTTCGTAGTGACGTGATCCTGAGACAAAATATGTACGAAAAAAACCCTCCAATTTATCAGCGAAAGCGTGGTCTAGTGGCTAGCACGTTGGCTTTCGGATTTGAAATCGGACAAGCTCAAGATCAAATCCCAGAGGAGGCACTAATTTTGGCAATGCCTGGCACATGCATAAGACCGAATTCAAACTAAATAATAAAAAAATAATTCAATTTGCAAGTCAGAAACGTCAGAAACCAAACTCGAAAAAAAACTGAGGGTGCGCGGTGTATTTTCGTGGTGACGTGTTCTTGCGACGACATATATATGTAAAATACACTTCACATTCTCAGCGACAGCGTGGTCTAGTGGCTAGCACGTTGGCTTTCGGATTTGTATTCGGACGAGCTCGAGTTCAAATCCCAGAGATGGCACACATTTTGGCAATGCCTGGCACATGCAAAATACCGAATTATAACTAAATAATAAAAAAATAATTCGATTTGCAAGTCGGCAACGACAGAAACACAAGTCGCAAAAAAGCTGAGAGTGCACGTTGTATTTTCGTAGTGACGTCATCCTGAGACAAAATATGTACGAAAAAAACACTCCAATTTCTCAGCGACAGCGTGGTCTAGTGGCTAGCACGTTGACTTTCGGATTGTAAATCGGACGAGCTCGAGTTCAAATCCCAGAGATGGCACACATTTTGGCAATGCCTGGCACATGCAAAATACCGAATTAAAAAAAAATAATAGAAAAAGAATTCGGTATGCGAGTCGGCAACGTCAGAAACAAAAGTCACAAAAAAGCTGAGAGTGAGAAAGTGAGAAAAATTTTGGTCCGAGGGATAGTACTTTTTAAATATCCACGTCGGTACCTAGACATTGGGTACTGTCCATGTGTATATTATATGTAAATATTCACCCAGCGTCGGTGCAGGTCTTGGGCGATGGGCGTCGGTCGCCCGGTAAAAGTATGAGCGTTGGGTGTATTTTCATGGTGACGTGATCTTGCAACTAAATATGTATGAAAAAAAATCAGTCCAATTTCTAAGCGACAGCATGGTCTAGTGGCTAGCACGTTGGCTTTCGGATTTGAAATCGGACGAGCTCGAGTTCAAATCCCAGAGGAGGCACAAATTTTGGCAATGCCTGGCACATGCATAAGACCGAATTCAAACTAAATAATAAAAAAATAATTCAATTTGCAAGTCGGCAACGTCAGAAACCAAACTTGAAAAAAAACTGAGGGTGCGCGGTGTATTTTCGTGGTGACGTTTTCTTGCGACGACATATATATGTAAAATACACTTCACATTCTCAGCGACAGCGTGGTCTAGTGGCTAGCACGTTGGCTTTCGGATTTGAAATCGGCCGAGCTCGAGTTCAAATCCCAGAGAAGGCACACATTTTGGCAATGCCTGGCACATGCAAAATACCGAATTATAACTAAATTATAAAAAAATAATTCGATTTGGAAGTCGGCAACGTCAGAAACACAAGTCGCAAAAAAGCTGAGAGTGCACGTTGTATTTTCGTAGTGACGTGATCTTGAGACAAAATATGTACGAAAAAAACACTCCAATTTCTCAGCGACAGCGTGGTCTAGTGGCTAGCACGTTGGCTTTCGGATTTGTAATCGGACGAGCTCGAGTTCAAATCCCAGAGAAGGCACAAATTTTGGCAATGCCTGGCACATGCAAAATAACGAATTATAACTAAATAATAAAAAAATAACTCGATTTGCAAGTCGGCAACGTCAGAAACACAAGTCGCAAAAAAGCTGAGAGTGCACGTTGTATTTTCGTAGTGACGTGATCTTGAGACAAAATATGTATGAAAAAAACACTCCAATATCTCAGCGACAGCGTGGTCTAGTGGCTAGCACGTAGACTTTCAGATTGGAAATCGGACGAGCTCGAGTTCAACTCCCAGAGGAGGCAGAAATTTTGGCAATGCCTGGCACATGCAAAATACCGAATTAAAAAAAAATAATAGAAAAAGAATTCGGTATGCGAGTCGGCAACGTCAGAAACAAAAGTCTTAAAAAAGCTGAGAGTGAGAAAGTGAGAAAATTTTTGGTCCGAGGGATAGTACTTTTTAAATATCCACGTCGGTACCTTGACATTGAGTACTGTCCATGTGTATATTATATGTAAATATTCACCCAGCGTCGGTGCAGGTCTTGGGCGATGGGCGTCGGTCGCCCGGTAAAAGTATGAGCGTTGGGTGTATTTTCATGGTGACGTGATCTTGCAACTTAATATGTATGAAAAAAAATCAGTCCAATTTCTAAGCGACAGCGTGGTCTAGTGGCTAGCACGTTGGCTTTCGGATTTAAAATCGGACGAGCTCGAGTTCAAATCCCTGAGGAGGCACAAATTTTGGCAATGCCTGGCACATGCAAAAGATCGAATTCAAACTAAATAATAAAAAAATAATTCAATTTGCAAGTCGGCAACGTCAGAAACCAAACTCGAAAAAAAACTGAGGGTGCGCGGTGTATTTTCGTGGTGACGTGTTCTTGCGACGACATATATATGTAAAATACACTTCACATTCTCAGCGACAGCGTGGTCTAGTGGCCAGCACGTTGGCTTTCGGATTTGAAATCGGCCGAGCTCGAGTTCAAATCCCAGAGAAGGCACACATTTTGGCAATGCCTGGCACATGCAAAATACCGAATTATAACTAAATAATAAAAAAATAATTCGATTTGCAAGTCGGCAACGTCAGAAACACAAGTCGCAAAAAAGCTGAGAGTGCACGTTGTATTTTCGTAGTGACGTGATCTTGAGACAAAATATGTACGAAAAAAACACTCCAATTTCTCAGCGACAGCTTGGTCTAGTGGCTGGCACGTTGGCTTTCGGATTTGAAATCGGACGAGCTCGAGTTCAAATCCCAGGGGAGGCACAAATTTTGGCAATGCCTGGCACATGCAAAATAACGAATAATAACTAAATAATAAAAAAATAATTCGATTTGCAAGTCCGCAACTTCAGAAACACAAGTCGCAAAAAAGCTGAGAGTGCACGTTGTATTTTCGTAGTGACGTGATCTTGAGACAAAATATGTATGAAAAAAACACTCCAATATCTCAGCGACAGCGTGGTCTAGCGGCTAGCACGTTGACTTTCGGATTGGAAATCGGACGAGCTCGATTTCAAATCCCAGAGATGGCACACATTTTGGCAATGCCTGGCACATGCAAAATACCGAATTATAACTAAATAATAATAAAATAATTCGATTTGCAAGTCGGCAACGACAGAAACACAAGTCGCAAAAAAGCTGAGAGTGCACGTTGTATTTTCGTAGTGACATCATCCTGAGACAAAATATGTACGAAAAAAACACTCCAATTTATACGCGACAGCGTGGTCTAGTGGCTAGCACGTTGGCTTTCGGATTTGAAATCGGACAAGCTCGAGATCAAATCCCAGAGGAGGCACAAATTTTGGCAATGCCTGGCACATGCAAAATACAAAATTTAAAAAAAATAATAGGAAAAGAATTCGGTATGCGAGTCGGCAACGTCAGAAACAAAAGTCACAAAAAAGCTGAGAGTGAGAAAGTGAGAAAAATTTTGGTCCGAGGGATAGTACTTTTTAAATATCCACGTCGGTACCTTGACATTGAGTACTGTCCATGTGTATATTATATGTAAATATTCACCCAGCGTCGGTGCAGGTCTTGGGCGATGGGCGTCGATCGCCCGGTAAAAGTATGAGCGTTGGGTGTATTTTCATGGTGACGTGATCTTGCAACTAAATATGTACGAAAAAAAATCAGTCTAATTTCTAAGTGACAGCGTGGTCTAGTGGCTAGCACGTTGGCTTTCGGATTTGAAATCGGACGAGCTCGAGTTCAAATCCCAGAGGAGGCACAAATTTTGGCAATGCCTGGCACATGCATAAGACCGAATTCAAACTAAATAATAAAAAAATAATTCAATTTGCAAGTCGGCAACGTCAGAAACCAAACTCGAAAAAAAACTGAGGGTGCGCGGTGTATTTTCGTGGTGACGTGTTCTTGCGACGGCATATATATGTAAAATACACTTCACATTCTCAGCGACAGCGTGGTCTAGTGGCTAGCACGTTGGCTTTCGGATTTGAAATCGGACGAGCTCGAGTTCAAATCCCAGAGGAGGCACAAATTTTGGCAATGCCTGGCACATGCAAAATAACGAATTATAACTAAATAATAAAAAAAATTATTCGATTTGCAAGTCGGCAACGTCAGAAACACAAGTCGCAAAAAAGCTGAGAGTGCACGTTGTATTTTCGTAGTGACGTGATCTTGAGACAAAATATGTATGAAAAAAACACTCCAATATCTCAGCGACAGCGTGGTCTAGTGGCTAGCACGTAGACTTTCGGATTGGAAATCGGACGAGCTCGAGTTCAAATCCCAGAGGAGGCACAAATTTTGGCAATGCCTGGCACATGCATAAGACCGAATTCAAACTAAATAATAAAAAAATAATTCAATTTGCAAGTCGGCAACGTCAGAAACCAAACTCGAAAAAAAACTGAGGGTGCGCGGTGTATTTTCGTGGTGACGTGTTCTTGCGACGGCATATATATGTAAAATACACTTCACATTCTCAGCGACAGCGTGGTCTAGTGGCTAGCACGTTGGCTTTCGGATTTGAAATCGGACGAGCTCGAGTTCAAATCCCAGAGGAGGCACAAATTTTGGCAATGCCTGGCACATGCAAAATAACGAATTATAACTATAATAATAAAAAAATTATTCGATTTGCAAGTCGGCAACGTCAGAAACACAAGTCGCAAAAAAGCTGAGAGTGCACGTTGTATTTTCGTAGTGACGTGATCTTGAGACAAAATATGTATGAAAAAAACACTCCAATATCTCAGCGACAGCGTGGTCTAGTGGCTAGCACGTTGACTTTCGGATTGGATATCGGACGAGCTCGAGTTCAAATCCCAGAGATGGCACACATTTTGGCAATGCCTGGCACATGCAAAATACCGAATTATAACTAAATAATAATAAAATAATTCGATTTGCAAGTCGGCAACGACAGAAACACAAGTCGCAAAAAAGCTGAAAGTGCACGTTGTATTTTCGTAGTGACGTCATCCTGAGACAAAATATGTACGAAAAAAACACTCCAATTTTTCAGCGACAGCGTGGACTGGTGGCAAGCACGTTGACTTTCGGATTGGAAATCGGACGAGCTCGAGTTCAAATCCCAGAGATGGCACACATTTTGGCAATGCCTGGCACATGCAAAATACCGAATTAAAAAAAAATAATAGAAAAAGAATTCGGTATGCGAGTCGGCAACGTCAGAAACAAAAGTCACAAAAAAGCTGAGAGTGAGAAAGTGAGAAAAATTTTGGTCCGAGGGATAGTACTTTTTAAATATCCACGTCGGTACCTTGACATTGGGTACTGTCCATGTGTATATTATATGTTAATATTCACCCAGCGTCGGTGCAGGTCTTGGGCGATGGGCGTCGGTCGCCCGGTAAAAGTATGAGCGTTGGGTGTATTTTCATGGTGACGTGATCTTGCAACTAAATATGTATGAAAAAAAATCAGTCTTATTTCTAAGTGACAGCGTGGTCTAGTGGCTAGCACGTTGGCTTTCGGATTTGAAATCGGACGAGCTCGAGTTCAAATCCCAGAGGAGGCACAAATTTTGGCAATGCCTGGCACATGCATAAGACCGAATTCAAACTAAATAATAAAAAAATAATTCAATTTGCAAGTCGGCAACGTCAGAAGCCAACCTCGAAAAAAAACTGAGGGTGCGCGGTGTATTTTCGTGGTGACGTTTTCTTGCGACGACATATATATGTAAAATACACTTCACATTCTCAGCGACAGCGTGGTTTAGTGGCTAGCACGTTGGCTTTCGGATTTGAAATCGGCCGAGCTCGAGTTCAAATCCCAGAGAAGGCACACATTTTGGCAATGCCTGGCACATGCAAAATACCGAATTATAACTAAATAATAAAAAAATAATTCGATTTGCAAGTCGGCAACGTCAGAAACCAAACTCGAAAAAAAACTGAGGGTGCGCGGTGTATTTTCGTGGTGACGTTTTCTTGCGACGACATATATATGTAAAATACACTTCACATTCTCAGCGACAGCGTGGTCTAGTGGCTAGCACGTTGGCTTTCGGATTTGAAATCGGCCGAGCTCGAGTTCAAATCCTAGAGAAGGCACACATTTTGGCAATGCCTGGCACATGCAAAATACCGAATTATAACTAAATAATAAAAAAATAATTCGATTTGCAAGTCGGCAACGTCAGAAACACAAGTCGCAAAAAAGCTGAGAGTGCACGTTGTATTTTCGTAGTGACGTGATCTTCTGACATTGCCGACTTGCAAATTGAATTATTTTTTTAATATTTAGTTTGAATTCGGTCTTATGCATGTGCCAGGCATTGCCAAAATTTGTGCCTCCTCTGGGATTTGAACTCGAGCTCATCCGATTTCAAATCCGAAAGCCAACGTGCTAGCCACTAGACCACGCTGTCACTTAGAAATTAGACTGATTTTTTTTCATACATATTTAGTTGCAAGATCACGTCACCATGAAAATACACCCAACGCTCATACTTTTACCGGGCAACCGACGCCCATCGCCCAAGACCTGCACCGACGCTGGGTGAATATTTACATATAATATACACATGGACAGTACTCAATGTCAAGGTACCGACGTGGATATTTAAAAAGTACTATCCCTCGGACCAAAATTTTTCTCACTTTCTCACTCTCAGCTTTTTTGTGACTTTTGTTTCTGACGTTGCCGACTCGCATACCGAATTCTTTTTCTATTATTTTTTTTAAATTCGGTATTTTGCATGTGCCAGGGATTGCCAAAATTTGTGCCTCCTCTGGGATTTGATCTCGAGCTTGTCCGATTTCAAATCCGAAAGCCGACGTGCTAGCCACTAGACCACGCTGTCGCTGATAAATTGGAGTGTTTTTTTCGTACATATTTTGTCTCAGGATGACGTCACTACGAAAATACAACGTGCACTCTCAGCTTTCTTGCGACTTGTGTTTCTGACGTTGCCGACTTGCAAATTGAATTATTTTATTCTTATTTAGTTATAATTCGGTATTTTGCATGTGCCAGGCATTGCCAAAATGTGTGCCATCTCTGGGATTTGAACTCGAGCTCGTCCGATTTCCAATCCGAAAGTCAACGTGCTAGCCACTAGACCACGCTGTCGCTGAGATATTGGAGTGTTTTTTTCATACATATTTTGTCTCAAGATAACGTCACTACGAAAATACAACGTGCACTCTCAGCTTTCTTGCGACTTGTGTTTCTGACGTTAACGACTTGCAAATTGAATTATTTTTTTATTATTTAGTTATAATTCGTTATTTTGCATGTGCCAGGCATTGCCAAAATTTGTGCCTCCTCTGGGATTTGAACTCGAGCTCGTGTCATGGAGCGCTTGGCAATTTAGAAATAGAAATTAATCGGTAGCGAATACGCCACTGCCACCATCCTAGTAGTGTGAGCCCCTAGGCGAGCATGATTAAATGAAATTGAAAATAGAGCGGTTGACTACTGGTTTTGGTCCGTCTTGAGACGATACTCAAGAGTTATCGGGAACTGAGGCGAATCAAAGAGAACATTTTAGTGAAGTAAATCAAAATATAGTGATAATTTAATATAAATAACTCACATGGTGAAAATACAGCAGAAGACGTCGAGCTCGCACGAGAACCAAGATCAGAGTGATTGAGACCCTACATCTCGAGTTGGTCTTCACCCTGCGTGACCTAGTTACATCCCCTCTCTTCACCCTTAGCTGTCCCGTTAGGGTGAGCCTATGGTGGAGATCGACGATGGCATGGTGCCGCAAAGATAGGAATTTAGAGTGCTGCTAAATGGGCAAGCTAGTAAGAAAGGTATCCCGTTATGAATGTTATAATTTGGGCCATTGTGCCTCAATAATAATAGATTTCGAGAAGAAATAAGAATTTACACCCGACATGTAGGCGCCTTGGTTCACGTGTCTGCGTGTATAAGAAATGAAATAAATGATATACATAAGCTAAATCTTAATAATAAATAAACATAAAATATAATCAAACACACGACACACGACACTCGTCCGATTTCAAATCCGAAAGCCAACGTGCTAGCCACTAGACCACGCTGTCGCTGATAAATTGGAGAGTTTTTTTCGTACATATTTTGTCTCAGGATGACGTCACTACGAAAATACAACGTGCACTCTCAGCTTTTTTGCGACTTGTGTTTCTGTCGTTGCCGACTTGCAAATCGAATTATTTTATTATTATTTAGTTATAATTCGGTATTTTGCATGTGCCAGGCATTGCCAAAATGTGTGCCATCTCTGGGATTTGAACTCGAGCTCGTCTGATTTCCAATCCGAAAGTCAACGTGCTAGCCACTAGACCACGCTGTCGCTGAGATATTGGAGTGTTTTTTTCATACATATTTTGTCTCAAGATCACGTCACTACGAAAATACAACGTGCACTCTCAGCTTTTTTGCGACTTGTGTTTCTGACGTTGCCGACTTGCAAATCGAATTATTTTTTTATTATTTAGTTATAATTCGTTATTTTGCATGTGCCAGGCATTGCCAAAATTTGTGCCTCCTCTGGGATTTGAACTCGAGCTCGTCCGATTACAAATCCGAAAGCCAACGTGCTAGCCACTAGACCACGCTGTCGCTGAGAAATTGGAGTGTTTTTTTCGTACAAATTTTGTCTCAAGATCACGTCACTACGAAAATACAACGTGCACTCTCAGCTTTTTTGCGACTTGTGTTTCTGACGTTGCCGACTTGCAAATCGAATTATTTTTTTATTATTTAGTTATAATTCGGTATTTTGCATGTGCCAGGCATTGCCAAAATGTGTGCCTTCTCTGGGATTTGAACTCGAGCTCGGCCGATTTCAAATCCGAAAGCCAACGTGCTAGCCACTAGACCACGCTGTCGCTGAGAATGTGAAGTGTATTTTACATATATATGTCGTCGCAAGAACACGTCACCACGAAAATACACCGCGCACCCTCAGTTTTTTTTCGAGTTTGGTTTCTGACGTTGCCGACTTGCAAATTGAATTATTTTTTTATTATAAGTTTGAATTCGGTCTTATGCATGTGCCAGGCATTGCCAAAATTTGTGCCTCCTCTGGGATTTGAACTCGAGCTCGTCCGATTTCAAATCCAAAAGCCAACGTGCTAGCCACTAGACCACGCTGTCACTTTGAAATAAGTCTGATTTTTTTTCATACATATTTAGTTGCAAGATCACTTCACCATGAAAATACACCCAACGCTCATACTTTTACCGGGCGACCGACGCCCATCGCCCAAGACCTGCACCGACGCTGGGTGAATATTTACATATAATATACACATGGACAGTACTCAATGTCAAGGTACCGACGTGGATATTTAAAAAGTACTATCCCTCGGACCAAAATTTTTCTCACTTTCTCACTCTCAGCTTTTTTGTGACTTTTGTTTCTGACGTTGCCGACTCGCATACCGAATTCTTTTTCTATTATTTTTTTTAAATTCGGTATTTTGCATGTGCCAGGCATTGCCAAAATTTGTGCCTCCTCTGGGATTTGATCTCGAGCTTGTCCGATTTCAAATCCGAAAGCCAACGTGCTAGCCACTAGACCACGCTGTCGCTGATAAATTGGAGTGTTTTTTTCGTACATATTTTGTCTCAGGATGCACTCTCAGCTTTTTTGCGACTTGTGTTTCTGACGTTGCCGACTTGCAAATCGAATTATTTTTTTATTATTTAGTTATAATTCGTTATTTTGCATGTGCCAGGCATTGCCAAAATTTGTGCCTCCTCTGGGATTTGAACTCGAGCTCGTCCGATTTCAAATCCGAAAGCCAACGTGCTAGCCACTAGACCACGCTGTCGCTGAGAAATTGGAGTGTTTTTTTCGTACATATTTTGTCTCAAGATCACGTCACTACGAAAAAACAACGTGCACTCTCAGCTTTTTTGCGACTTGTGTTTCTGACGTTGCCGACTTGCAAATCGAATTATTTTTTTATTATTTAGTTATAATTCGGTATTTTGCATGTGCCAGGCATTGCCAAAATGTGTGCCTTCTCTGGGATTTGAACTCGAGCTCGGCCGATTTTAAATCCGAAAGCCATTGTGCTAGCCACTAGACCACGCTGTCGCTGAGAATGTGAAGTGTATTTAACATATATATGTCGTCGCAAGAACACGTCACCACGAAAATACACCGCGCACCCTCAGTTTTTTTTCGAGTTTGGTTTCTGACGTTGCCGACTTGCAAATCGAATTATTTTTTTATTATTTAGTTATAATTCGGTATTTTGCATGTGCCAGGCATTGCCAAAATGTGTGCCTTCTCTGGGATTTGAACTCGAGCTCGGCCGATTTCAAATCCGGAAGCCAACGTGCTAGCCACTAGACCACGCTGTCGCTGAGAATGTGAAGTGTATTTTACATATATATGTCGTCGCAAGAACACGTCACCACGAAAATACACCGCGCACCCTCAGTTTTTTTTCGAGTTTGGTTTCTGACGTTGCTGACTTGCAAATTGAATTATTTTTTTATTATTTTGTTTGAATTCGGTCTTATGCATGTGCCAGGCATTGCCAAAATTTGTGCCTCCTCTGGGATTTGAACTCGAGCTCGTCCGATTTCAAATCCGAAAGCCAAAGTGCTAGCCACTAGACCACGCTGTCACTTAGAAATGAGACTGATTTTTTTACATACATATTTAGTTGCAAGATCACGTCACCATGAAAATACACCCAACGCTCATACTTTTACCGGGCGACCGACGCCCATCGCCCAAGACCTGCACCGACGCTGGGTGAATATTGACATATAATATACACATGGACAGTACTCAATGTCAAGGTACCGACGTGGATATTTAAAAAGTACTATCCCTCGGACCAAAATTTTTCTCACTTTCTCACTCTCAGCTTTTTTGTGACTTTTGTTTCTGACGTTGCCGACTCGCATACCGAATTCTTTTTCTATTATTTTTTTTAAATTCGGTATTTTGCAAGTGCCAGGCATTGCCAAAATTTGTGCCTCCTCTGGGATTTGAACTCGAGCTTGTCCGATTTCAAATCCGAAAGCCAACGTGCTAGCCACTAGACCACGCTGTCGCTGATAAATTGGAGTGTTTTTTTCGTACATATTTTGTCTCAGGATGATGTCACAACGAAAATACAACGTGCACTCTCAGCTTTTTTGCGACTTGTGTTTCTGTAGTTGCCGACTTGCAAATCGAATTATTTTATTATTATTTAGTTATAATTCGGTATTTTGCATGTGCCAGGCATTGCCAAAATGTGTGCCTTCTCTGGGATTTGAACTCGAGCTCGGCCGATTTCAAATCCGAAAGCCAACGTGCTAGCCACTAGACCACGCTGTCGCTGAGAATGTGAAGTGTATTTTACATATATATGTCGTCGCAAGAACACGTCACCACGAAAATACACCGCGCACCCTCAGTTTTTTTTCGAGTTTGGTTTCTGACATTGCCGACTTGCAAATTGAATTATTTTTTTATTATATAGTTTGAATTCGGTCTTATGCATGTGCCAGGCATTGCCAAAATTTGTGCCTCCTCTGGGATTTGAACTCGAGCTCGGCCGATTTCAAATCCGAAAGCCATTGTGCTAGCCACTAGACCACGCTGTCGCTGAGAATGTGAAGTGTATTTAACATATATATGTCGTCGCAAGAACACGTCACCACGAAAATACACCGCGCAACCTCAGTTTTTTTTCGAGTTTGGTTTCTGACATTGCCGACTTGCAAATTGAATTATTTTTTTATTATTTAGTTTGAATTCGGTATTTTGCATGTGCCAGGCATTGCCAAAATGTGTGCCTTCTCTGGGATTTGAACTCGAGCTCGGCCGATTTCAAATCCGAAAGCCGTTGTGCTAGCCACTAGACCACGCTGTCGCTGAGAATGTGAAGTGTATTTAACATATATATGTCGTCGCAAGAACACGTCACCACGAAAATACACCGCGCACCCTCAGCTTTTTTTCGAGTTTGGTTTCTGACGTTGCCGACTTGCAAATCGAATTATTTTTTTATTATTTAGTTATAATTCGGTCTTATGCATGTGCCAGGCATTGCCAAAATTTGTGCCTCCTCTGGGATTTGAACTCGAGCTCGTCCGATTTCAAATCCGAAAGCCAAAGTGCTAGCCACTAGACCACGCTGTCACTTAGAAATGAGACTGATTTTTTTACATACATATTTAGTTGCAAGATCACGTCACCATGAAAATACACCCAACGCTCATACTTTTACCGGGCGACCGACGCCCATCGCCCAAGACCTGCACCGACGCTGGGTGAATATTGACATATAATATACACATGGACAGTACTCAATGTCAAGGTACCGACGTGGATATTTAAAAAGTACTATCCCTCGGCCCAAAATTTTTCTCACTTTCTCACTCTCAGCTTTTTTGTGACTTTTGTTTCTGACGTTGCCGACTCGCATACCGAATTCTTTTTCTATTATTTTTTTTAAATTCGGTATTTTGCAAGTGCCAGGCATTGCCAAAATTTGTGCCTCCTCTGGGATTTGATCTCGAGCTTGTCCGATTTCAAATCCGAAAGCCAACGTGCTAGCCACTAGACCACGCTGTCGCTGATAAATTGGAGTGTTTTTTTCGTACATATTTTGTCTCAGGATGATGTCACAACGAAAATACAACGTGCACTCTCAGCTTTTTTGCGACTTGTGTTTCTGTCGTTGCCGACTTGCAAATCGAATTATTTTATTATTATTTAGTTATAATTCGGTATTTTGCATGTGCCAGGCATTGCCAAAATGTGTGCCTTCTCTGGGATTTGAACTCGAGCTCGGCCGATTTCAAATCCGAAAGCCAACGTGCCAGCCACTAGACCACGCTGTCGCTGAGAAATTGGAGTGTTTTTTTCGTACATATTTTGTCTCAAGATCACGTCACTACGAAAATACAACGTGCACTCTCAGCTTTTTTGCGACTTGTGTTTCTGACGTTGCCGACTTGCAAATCGAATTATTTTTTTATTATTTAGTTATAATTCGGTATTTTGCATGTGCCAGGCATTGCCAAAATGTGTGCCTTCTCTGGGATTTGAACTCGAGCTCGGCCGATTTCAAATCCGAAAGCCAACGTGCTAGCCACTAGACCACGCTGTCGCTGAGAATGTGAAGTGTATTTTACATATATATGTCGTCGCAAGAACACGTCACCACGAAAATACACCGCGCACCCTCAGTTTTTTTCGAGTTTGGTTTCTGACATTGCCGACTTGCAAATTGAATTATTTTTTTATTATTTAGTTTGAATTCGGTCTTATGCATGTGCCAGGCATTGCCAAAATTTGTGCCTCCTCTGGGATTTGAACTCGAGCTCGTCCGATTTCCAATCCGAAAGTCTACGTGCTAGCCACTAGACCACGCTGTCGCTGAGATATTGGAGTGTTTTTTTCATACATATTTTGTCTCAAGATCACGTCACTACGAAAATACAACGTGCACTCTCAGCTTTTTTGCGACTTGTGTTTCTGACGTTGCCGACTAGCAAATCGAATTATTTTTTTATTTTTTAGTTATAATTCGGTATTTTGCATGTGCCAGGCATTGCCAAAATGTGTGCCTTCTCTGGGATTTGAACTCGAGCTCGGCCGATTTCAAATCCGAAAGTCAACGTGCTAGCCACTAGACCACGCTGTCGCTGGGAATGTGAAGTGTATTTAACATATATATGTCGTCGCAAGAACACGTCACCACGAAAATACACCGCGCACCCTCAGTTTTTTTTCGAGTTTGGTTTCTGACGTTGCCGACTTGCAAATTGAATTATTTTTTTATTATAAGTTTGAATTCGGTCTTATGCATGTGCCAGGCATTGCCAAAATTTGTGCCTCCTCTGGGATTTGAACTCGAGCTCGTCCGATTTCAAATCCAAAAGCCAACGTGCTAGCCACTAGACCACGCTGTCACTTTGAAATAAGTCTGATTTTTTTTCATACATATTTAGTTGCAAGATCACTTCACCATGAAAATACACCCAACGCTCATACTTTTACCGGGCGACCGACGCCCATCGCCCAAGACCTGCACCGACGCTGGGTGAATATTTACATATAATATACACATGGACAGTACTCAATGTCAAGGTACCGACGTGGATATTTAAAAAGTACTATCCCTCGGACCAAAATTTTTCTCACTTTCTCACTCTCAGCTTTTTTGTGACTTTTGTTTCTGACGTTGCCGACTCGCATACCGAATTCTTTTTCTATTATTTTTTTTAAATTCGGTATTTTGCATGTGCCAGGCATTGCCAAAATTTGTGCCTCCTCTAGGATTTGATCTCGAGCTTGTCCGATTTCAAATCCGAAAGCCAACGTGCTAGCCACTAGACCACGCTGTCGCTGATAAATTGGAGTGTTTTTTTCGTACATATTTTGTCTCAGGATGCACTCTCAGCTTTTTTGCGACTTGTGTTTCTGACGTTGCCGACTTGCAAATCGAATTATTTTTTTATTATTTAGTTATAATTCGTTATTTTGCATGTGCCAGGCATTGCCAAAATTTGTGCCTCCTCTGGGATTTGAACTCGAGCTCGTCCGATTTCAAATCCGAAAGCCAACGTGCTAGCCACTAGACCACGCTGTCGCTGAGAAATTGGAGTGTTTTTTTCGTACATATTTTGTCTCAAGATCACGTCACTACGAAAAAACAACGTGCACTCTCAGCTTTTTTGCGACTTGTGTTTCTGACGTTGCCGACTTGCAAATCGAATTATTTTTTTATTATTTAGTTATAATTCGGTATTTTGCATGTGCCAGGCATTGCCAAAATGTGTGCCTTCTCTGGGATTTGAACTCGAGCTCGGCCGATTTCAAATCCGGAAGCCAACGTGCTAGCCACTAGACCACGCTGTCGCTGAGAATGTGAAGTGTATTTTACATATATATGTCGTCGCAAGAACACGTCACCACGAAAATACACCGCGCACCCTCAGTTTTTTTTCGAGTTTGGTTACTGACGTTGCCGACTTGCAAATTGAATTATTTTTTTATTATTTTGTTTGAATTCGGTCTTATGCATGTGCCAGGCATTGCCAAAATTTGTGCCTCCTCTGGGATTTGAACTCGAGCTCGTCCGATTTCAAATCCGAAAGCCAAAGTGCTAGCCACTAGACCACGCTGTCACTTAGAAATGAGACTGATTTTTTTACATACATATTTAGTTGCAAGATCACGTCACCATGAAAATACACCGAACGCTCATACTTTTACCGGGCGACCGACGCCCATCGCCCAAGACCTGCACCGACGCTGGGTGAATATTTACATATAATATACACATGGACAGTACTCAATGTCAAGGTACCGACGTGGATATTTAAAAAGTACTATCCCTCGGACCAAAATTTTTCTCACTTTCTCACTCTCAGCTTTTTTGTGACTTTTGTTTCTGACGTTGCCGACTCGCATACCGAATTCTTTTTCTATTATTTTTTTTAAATTCGGTATTTTGCATGTGCCAGGCATTGCCAAAATTTGTGCCTCCTCTGGGATTTGATCTCGAGCTTGTCCGATTTCAAATCCGAAAGCCAACGTGCTAGCCACTAGACCACGCTGTCGCTGATAAATTGGAGTGTTTTTTTCGTACATATTTTGTCTCAGGATGCACTCTCAGCTTTTTTGCGACTTGTGTTTCTGACGTTGCCGACTTGCAAATCGAATTATTTTTTTATTATTTAGTTATAATTCGTTATTTTGCATGTGCCAGGCATTGCCAAAATTTGTGCCTCCTCTGGGATTTGAACTCGAGCTCGTCCGATTTCAAATCCGAAAGCCAACGTGCTAGCCACTAGACCACGCTGTCGCTGAGAAATTGGAGTGTTTTTTTCGTACATAATTTGTCTCAAGATCACGTCACTACGAAAAAACAACGTGCACTCTCAGCTTTTTTGCGACTTGTGTTTCTGACGTTGCCGACTTGCAAATCGAATTATTTTTTTATTATTTAGTTATAATTCGGTATTTTGCATGTGCCAGGCATTGCCAAAATGTGTGCCTTCTCTGGGATTTGAACTCGAGCTCGGCCGATTTCCAATCCGAAAGTCAATGTGCTAGCCACTAGACCACGCTGTCGCTGAGAATGTGAAGTGTATTTAACATATATATGTCGTCGCAAGAACACGTCACCACGAAAATACACCGCGCACCCTCAGTTTTTTTTCGAGTTTGGTTTCTGACGTTGCCGACTTGCAAATCGAATTATTTTTTTATTATTTAGTTATAATTCGGTATTTTGCATGTGCCAGGCATTGCCAAAATGTGTGCCTTCTCTGGGATTTGAACTCGAGCTCGGCCGATTTCAAATCCGGAAGCCAACGTGCTAGCCACTAGACCACGCTGTCGCTGAGAATGTGAAGTGTATTTTACATATATATGTCGTCGCAAGAACACGTCACCACGAAAATACACCGCGCACCCTCAGTTTTTTTTCGAGTTTGGTTTCTGACGTTGCCGACTTGCAAATTGAATTATTTTTTTATTATTTTGTTTGAATTCGGTCTTATGCATGTGCCAGGCATTGCCAAAATTTGTGCCTCCTCTGGGATTTGAACTCGAGCTCGTCCGATTTCAAATCCGAAAGCCAAAGTGCTAGCCACTAGTCCACGCTGTCACTTAGAAATGAGACTGATTTTTTTACATACATATTTAGTTGCAAGATCACGTCACCATGAAAATACACCCAACGCTCATACTTTTACCGGGCGACCGACGCCCATCGCCCAAGACCTGCACCGACGCTGGGTGAATATTGACATATAATATACACATGGACAGTACTCAATGTCAAGGTACCGACGTGGATATTTAAAAAGTACTATCCCTCGGACCAAAATTTTTCTCACTTTCTCACTCTCAGCTTTTTTGTGACTTTTGTTTCTGACGTTGCCGACTCGCATACCGAATTCTTTTTCTATTATTTTTTTTAAATTCGGTATTTTGCAAGTGCCAGGCATTGCCAAAATTTGTGCCTCCTCTGGGATTTGATCTCGAGCTTGTCCGATTTCAAATCCGAAAGCCAACGTGCTAGCCACTAGACCACGCTGTCGCTGATAAATTGGAGTGTTTTTTTCGTACATATTTTGTCTCAGGATGATGTCACAACGAAAATACAACGTGCACTCTCAGCTTTTTTGCGACTTGTGTTTCTGTCGTTGCCGACTTGCAAATCGAATTATTTTATTATTATTTAGTTATAATTCGGTATTTTGCATGTGCCAGGCATTGCCAAAATGTGTGCCTTCTCTGGGATTTGAACTCGAGCTCGGCCGATTTCAAATCCGAAAGCCAACGTGCTAGCCACTAGACCACGCTGTCGCTGAGAATGTGAAGTGTATTTTACATATATATGTCGTCGCAAGAACACGTCACCACGAAAATACACCGCGCACCCTCAGTTTTTTTTCGAGTTTGGTTTCTGACATTGCCGACTTGCAAATTGAATTATTTTTTTATTATTTAGTTTGAATTCGGTCTTATGCATGTGCCAGGCATTGCCAAAATTTGTGCCTCCTCTGGGATTTGAACTCGAGCTCGGCCGATTTCAAATCCGAAAGCCATTGTGCTAGCCACTAGACCACGCTGTCGCTGAGAATGTGAAGTGTATTTAACATATATATGTCGTCGCAAGAACACGTCACCACGAAAATACACCGCGCACCCTCAGTTTTTTTTCGAGTTTGGTTTCTGACATTGCCGACTTGCAAATTGAATTATTTTTTTATTATTTAGTTTGAATTCGGTATTTTGCATGTGCCAGGCATTGCCAAAATATGTGCCTTCTCTGGGATTTGAACTCGAGCTCGGCCGATTTCAAATCCGAAAGCCGTTGTGCTAGCCACTAGACCACGCTGTCGCTGAGAATGTGAAGTGTATTTAACATATATATGTCGTCGCAAGAACACGTCACCACGAAAATACACCGCGCACCCTCAGCTTTTTTTCGAGTTTGGTTTCTGACGTTGCCGACTTGCAAATCGAATTATTTTTTTATTATTTAGTTATAATTCGGTCTTATGCATGTGCCAGGCATTGCCAAAATTTGTGCCTCCTCTGGGATTTGAACTCGAGCTCGTCCGATTTCAAATCCGAAAGCCAAAGTGCTAGCCACTAGACCACGCTGTCACTTAGAAATGAGACTGATTTTTTTACATACATATTTAGTTGCAAGATCACGTCACCATGAAAATACACCCAACGCTCATACTTTTACCGGGCGACCGACGCCCATCGCCCAAGACCTGCACCGACGCTGGGTGAATATTGACATATAATATACACATGGACAGTACTCAATGTCAAGGTACCGACGTGGATATTTAAAAAGTACTATCCCTCGGACCAAAATTTTTCTCACTTTCTCACTCTCAGCTTTTTTGTGACTTTTGTTTCTGACGTTGCCGACTCGCATACCGAATTCTTTTTCTATTATTTTTTTTAAATTCGGTATTTTGCAAGTGCCAGGCATTGCCAAAATTTGTGCCTCCTCTGGGATTTGATCTCGAGCTTGTCCGATTTCAAATCCGAAAGCCAACGTGCTAGCCACTAGACCACGCTGTCGCTGATAAATTGGAGTGTTTTTTTCGTACATATTTTGTCTCAGGATGATGTCACAACGAAAATACAACGTGCACTCTCAGCTTTTTTGCGACTTGTGTTTCTGTCGTTGCCGACTTGCAAATCGAATTATTTTATTATTATTTAGTTATAATTCGGTATTTTGCATGTGCCAGGCATTGCCAAAATGTGTGCCTTCTCTGGGATTTGAACTCGAGCTCGGCCGATTTCAAATCCGAAAGCCAACGTGCTAGCCACTAGACCACGCTGTCGCTGAGAATGTGAAGTGTATTTTACATATATATGTCGTCGCAAGAACACGTCACCACGAAAATACACCGCGCACCCTCAGTTTTTTTTCGAGTTTGGTTTCTGACATTGCCGACTTGCAAATTGAATTATTTTTTTATTATTTAGTTTGAATTCGGTCTTATGCATGTGCCAGGCATTGCCAAAATTTGTGCCTCCTCTGGGATTTGAACTCGAGCTCGTCCGATTTCCAATCCGAAAGTCTACGTGCTAGCCACTAGACCACGCTGTCGCTGAGATATTGGAGTGTTTTTTTCATACATATTTTGTCTCAAGATCACGTCACTACGAAAATACAACGTGCACTCTCAGCTTTTTTGCGACTTGTGTTTCTGACGTTGCCGACTTGCAAATCGAATTATTTTTTTATTTTTTAGTTATAATTCGGTATTTTGCATGTGCCAGGCATTGCCAAAATGTGTGCCTTCTCTGGGATTTGAACTCGAGCTCGGCCGATTTCAAATCCGAAAGTCAACGTGCTAGCCACTAGACCACGCTGTCGCTGGGAATGTGAAGTGTATTTAACATATATATGTCGTCGCAAGAACACGTCACCACGAAAATACACCGCGCACCCTCAGTTTTTTTTCGAGTTTGGTTTCTGACGTTGCCGACTTGCAAATTGAATTATTTTTTTATTATAAGTTTGAATTCGGTCTTATGCATGTGCCAGGCATTGCCAAAATTTGTGCCTCCTCTGGGTTTTGAACTCGAGCTCGTCCGATTTCAAATCCAAAAGCCAACGTGCTAGCCACTAGACCACGCTGTCACTTTGAAATAAGTCTGATTTTTTTTCATACATATTTAGTTGCAAGATCACTTCACCATGAAAATACACCCAACGCTCATACTTTTACCGGGCGACCGACGCCCATCGCCCAAGACCTGCACCGACGCTGGGTGAATATTTACATATAATATACACATAGACAGTACTCAATGTCAAGGTACCGACGTGGATATTTAAAAAGTACTATCCCTCGGACCAAAATTTTTCTCACTTTCTCACTCTCAGCTTTTTTGTGACTTTTGTTTCTGACGTTGCCGACTCGCATACCGAATTCTTTTTCTATTATTTTTTTTAAATTCGGTATTTTGCATGTGCCAGGCATTGCCAAAATTTGTGCCTCCTCTGGGATTTGATCTCGAGCTTGTCCGATTTCAAATCCGAAAGCCAACGTGCTAGCCACTAGACCACGCTGTCGCTGATAAATTGGAGTGTTTTTTTCGTACATATTTTGTCTCAGGATGCACTCTCAGCTTTTTTGCGACTTGTGTTTCTGACGTTGCCGACTTGCAAATCGAATTATTTTTTTATTATTTAGTTATAATTCGTTATTTTGCATGTGCCAGGCATTGCCAAAATTTGTGCCTCCTC
Organism: Nemurella pictetii; assembly: GCA_921293315.2. Taxonomy (NCBI): domain Eukaryota; kingdom Metazoa; phylum Arthropoda; class Insecta; order Plecoptera; family Nemouridae; genus Nemurella; species Nemurella pictetii. Next base: position 2,089,093 of record OV121116.1, read on the forward strand.
TGGGATTTGAACTCGAGCTCGTCCGATTTCAAATCCGAAAGCCAACGTGCTAGCCACTAGACCACGCTGTCGCTGAGAAATTGGAGTGTTTTTTTCGTACATATTTTGTCTCAAGATCACGTCACTACGAAAAAACAACGTGCACTCTCAGCTTTTTTGCGACTTGTGTTTCTGACGTTGCCGACTTGCAAATCGAATTATTTTTTTATTATTTAGTTATAATTCGGTATTTTGCATGTGCCAGGCATTGCCAAAATGTGTGCCTTCTCTGGGATTTGAACTCGAGCTCGGCCGATTTCAAATCCGAAAGCCATTGTGCTAGCCACTAGACCACGCTGTCGCTGAGAATGTGAAGTGTATTTAACATATATATGTCGTCGCAAGAACACGTCACCACGAAAATACACCGCGCACCCTCAGTTTTTTTTCGAGTTTGGTTTCTGACGTTGCCGACTTGCAAATCGAATTATTTTTTTATTATTTAGTTATAATTCGGTATTTTGCATGTGCCAGGCATTGCCAAAATGTGTGCCTTCTCTGGGATTTGAACTCGAGCTCGGCCGATTTCAAATCCGGAAGCCAACGTGCTAGCCACTAGACCACGCTGTCGCTGAGAATGTGAAGTGTATTTTACATATATATGTCGTCGCAAGAACACGTCACCACGAAAATACACCGCGCACCCTCAGTTTTTTTTCGAGTTTGGTTTCTGACGTTGCCGACTTGCAATTTGAATTATTTTTTTATTATTTTGTTTGAATTCGGTCTTATGCATGTGCCAGGCATTGCCAAAATTTGTGCCTCCTCTGGGATTTGAACTCGAGCTCGTCCGATTTCAAATCCGAAAGCCAAAGTGCTAGCCACTAGACCACGCTGTCACTTAGAAATGAGACTGATTTTTTTACATACATATTTAGTTGCAAGATCACGTCACCATGAAAATACACCCAACGCTCATACTTTTACCGGGCGACCGACGCCCATCGCCCAAGACCTGCACCGACGCTGGGTGAATATTGACATATAATATACACATGGACAGTACTCAATGTCAAGGTACCGACGTGGATATTTAAAAAGTACTATCCCTCGGACCAAAATTTTTCTCACTTTCTCACTCTCAGCTTTTTTGTGACTTTTGTTTCTGACGTTGCCGACTCGCATACCGAATTCTTTTTCTATTATTTTTTTTAAATTCGGTATTTTGCATGTGCCAGGCATTGCCAAAATTTGTGCCTCCTCTGGGATTTGATCTCGAGCTTGTCCGATTTCAAATCCGAAAGCCAACGTGCTAGCCACTAGACCACGCTGTCGCTGATAAATTGGAGTGTTTTTTTCGTACATATTTTGTCTCAGGATGATGTCACAACGAAAATACAACGTGCACTCTCAGCTTTTTTGCGACTTGTGTTTCTGTCGTTGCCGACTTGCAAATCGAATTATTTTATTATTATTTAGTTATAATTCGGTATTTTGCATGTGCCAGGCATTGCCAAAATGTGTGCCATCTCTGGGATTTGAACTCGAGCTCGTCCGATTTCCAATCCGAAAGTCAACGTGCTAGCCGCTAGACCACGCTGTCGCTGAGATATTGGAGTGTTTTTTTCATACATATTTTGTCTCAAGATCACGTCACTACGAAAATACAACGTGCACTCTCAGCTTTTTTGCGACTTGTGTTTCTGAAGTTGCCGACTTGCAAATCGAGTTATTTTTTTATTATTTAGTTATAATTCGTTATTTTGCATGTGCCAGGCATTGCCAAAATTTGTGCCTCCTCTGGGATTTGAACTCGAGCTCGTCCGATTTCAAATCCGAAAGCCAACGTGCCAGCCACTAGACCACGCTGTCGCTGAGAAATTGGAGTGTTTTTTTCGTACATATTTTGTCTCAAGATCACGTCACTACGAAAATACAACGTGCACTCTCAGCTTTTTTGCGACTTGTGTTTCTGACGTTGCCGACTTGCAAATCGAATTATTTTTTTATTATTTAGTTATAATTCGGTATTTTGCATGTGCCAGGCATTGCCAAAATGTGTGCCTTCTCTGGGATTTGAACTCGAGCTCGGCCGATTTCAAATCCGAAAGCCAACGTTCTAGCCACTAGACCACGCTGTCGCTGAGAATGTGAAGTGTATTTTACATATATATGTCGTCGCAAGAACACGTCACCACGAAAATACACCGCGCACCCTCAGTTTTTTTTCGAGTTTGGTTTCTGACATTGCCGACTTGCAAATTGAATTATTTTTTTATTATTTAGTTTGAATTCGGTCTTATGCATGTGCCAGGCATTGCCAAAATTTGTGCCTCCTCTGGGATTTGAACTCGAGCTCGTCCGATTTCCAATCCGAAAGTCTACGTGCTAGCCACTAGACCACGCTGTCGCTGAGATATTGGAGTGTTTTTTTCATACATATTTTGTCTCAAGATCACGTCACTACGAAAATACAACGTGCACTCTCAGCTTTTTTGCGACTTGTGTTTCTGACGTTGCCGACTTGCAAATCGAATTATTTTTTTATTTTTTAGTTATAATTCGGTATTTTGCATGTGCCAGGCATTGCCAAAATGTGTGCCTTCTCTGGGATTTGAACTCGAGCTCGGCCGATTTCAAATCCGAAAGTCAACGTGCTAGCCACTAGACCACGCTGTCGCTGGGAATGTGAAGTGTATTTTACATATATATGTCGTCGCAAGAAAACGTCACCACGAAAATACACCGCGCACCCTCAGTTTTTTTTCGAGTTTGGTTTCTGACGTTGCCGACTTGCAAATTGAATTATTTTTTTATTATTTAGTTTGAATTCGGTCTTATGCATGTGCCAGGCATTGCCAAAATTTGTGCCTCCTCTGGGATTTGAACTCGAGCTCGTCCGATTTCAAATCCGAAAGCCAACGTGCTAGCCACTAGACCACGCTGTCGCTTAGAAATTGGACTGATTTTTTTTCATACATATTTAGTTGCAAGATCACGTCACCATGAAAATTCACCCAACGCTCATACTTTTACCGGGCGACCGACGCCCGTCGCCCAAGACCTGCACCGACGCTGGTCGAATATTTACATATAATATACACATGGACATTACCCAATGTCAAGGTACCGACGTGGATATTTAAAAAGTACTATCCCTCGGACCAAAATTTTTCTCACTTTCTCACTCTCAGCTTTTTTGTGACTTTTGTTTCTGACGTTGCCGACTCGCATACCGAATTCTTTTTCTATTATTTTTTTTTATTCGGTATTTTGCATGTGCCAGGCATTGCCAAAATGTGTGCCATCTCTGGGATTTGAACTCGAGCTCGTCCGATTTCCAATCCAAAAGTCAACGTGCTAGCCACTAGACCACGCTGTCGCTGAGATATTGGAGTGTTTTTTTCATACATATTTTGTCTCAAGATCACGTCACTACGAAAATACAACGTGCACTCTCAGCTATTTTGCGACTTGTGTTTCTGACGTTGCCGACTTGCAAATCGAATTATTTTATTCTTATTTAGTTATAATTCGGTATTTTGCATGTGCCAGGCATTGCTAAAATGTGTGCCATCTCTGGGATTTGAACTCGAGCTCGTCCGATTTCCAATCCGAAAGTCAACGTGCTAGCCACTAGACCACGCTGTCGCTGAGATATTGGAGTGTTTTTTTCATACATATTTTGTCTCAAGATCACGTCACTACGAAAATACAACGTGCACTCTCAGCTTTCTTGCGACTTGTGTTTCTGACGTTAACGACTTGCAAATTGAATTATTTTTTTATTATTTAGTTATAATTCGTTATTTTGCATGTGCCAGGCATTGCCAAAATTTGTGCCTCCTCTGGGATTTGAACTCGAGCTCGTGTCATGGAGCGCTTGGCAATTTAGAAATAGAAATTAATCGGTAGCGAATACGCCACTGCCACCATCCTAGTAGTGTGAGCCCCTAGGCGAGCATGATTAAATGAAATTGAAAATAGAGCGGTTGACTACTGGTTTTGGTCCGTCTTGAGACGATACTCAAGAGTTATCGGGAACTGAGGCGAATCAAAGAGAACATTTTAGTGAAGTAAATCAAAATATAGTGATAATTTAATATAAATAACTCACATGGTGAAAATACAGCAGAAGACGTCGAGCTCGCACGAGAACCAAGATCAGAGTGATTGAGACCCTACATCTCGAGTTGGTCTTCACCCTGCGTGACCTAGTTACATCCCCTCTCTTCACCCTTAGCTGTCCCGTTAGGGTGAGCCTATGGTGGAGATCGACGATGGCATGGTGCCGCAAAGATAGGAATTTAGAGTGCTGCTAAATGGGCAAGCTAGTAAGAAAGGTATCCCGTTATGAATGTTATAATTTGGGCCATTGTGCCTCAATAATAATAGATTTCGAGAAGAAATAAGAATTTACACCCGACATGTAGGCGCCTTGGTTCACGTGTCTGCGTGTATAAGAAATGAAATAAATGATATACATAAGCTAAATCTTAACAATAAATAAACATAAAATATAATCAAACACACGACACACGACACTCGTCCGATTTCAAATCCGAAAGCCAACGTGCTAGCCACTAGACCACGCTGTCGCTGATAAATTGGAGAGTTTTTTTCGTACATATTTTGTCTCAGGATGACGTCACTACGAAAATACAACGTGCACTCTCAGCTTTTATGCGACTTGTGTTTCTGACGTTGCCGACTTGCAAATCGAATTATTTTATTATTATTTAGTTATAATTCGGTATTTTGCATGTGCCAGGCATTGCCAAAATGTGTGCCATCTCTGGGATTTGAACTCGAGCTCGTCTGATTTCCAATCCGAAAGTCAACGTGCTAGCCACTAGACCACGCTGTCGCTGAGATATTGGAGTGTTTTTTTCATACATATTTTGTCTCAAGATCACGTCACTACGAAAATACAACGTGCACTCTCAGCTTTTTTGCGACTTGTGTTTCTGACGTTGCCGACTTGCAAATCGAGTTATTTTTTTATTATTTAGTTATAATTCGGTATTTTGCATGTGCCAGGCATTGCCAAAATGTGTGCCATCTCTGGGATTTGAACTCGAGCTCGTCCGATTACAAATCCGAAAGCCAACGTGCTAGCCACTAGACCACGCTGTCGCTGAGAAATTGGAGTGTTTTTTTCGTACAAATTTTGTCTCAAGATCACGTCACTACGAAAATACAACGTGCACTCTCAGCTTTTTTGCGACTTGTGTTTCTGACGTTGCCGACTTGCAAATCGAATTATTTTTTTATTATTTAGTTATAATTCGGTATTTTGCATGTGCCAGGCATTGCCAAAATGTGTGCCTTCTCTGGGATTTGAACTCGAGCTCGGCCGATTTCAAATCCGAAAGCCAACGTGCTAGCCACTAGACCACGCTGTCGCTGAGAATGTGAAGTGTATTTTACATATATATGTCGTCGCAAGAACACGTCACCACGAAAATACACCGCGCACCCTCAGTTTTTTTTCGAGTTTGGTTTCTGACGTTGCCGACTTGCAAATTGAATTATTTTTTTATTATAAGTTTGAATTCGGTCTTATGCATGTGCCAGGCATTGCCAAAATTTGTGCCTCCTCTGGGATTTGAACTCGAGCTCGTCCGATTTCAAATCCAAAAGCCAACGTGCTAGCCACTAGACCACGCTGTCACTTTGAAATAAGTCTGATTTTTTTTCATACATATTTAGTTGCAAGATCACTTCACCATGAAAATACACCCAACGCTCATACTTTTACCGGGCGACCGACGCCCATCGCCCAAGACCTGCACCGACGCTGGGTGAATATTTACATATAATATACACATGGACAGTACTCAATGTCAAGGTACCGACGTGGATATTTAAAAAGTACTATCCCTCGGACCAAAATTTTTCTCACTTTCTCACTCTCAGCTTTTTTGTGACTTTTGTTTCTGACGTTGCCGACTCGCATACCGAATTCTTTTTCTATTATTTTTTTTAAATTCGGTATTTTGCATGTGCCAGGCATTGCCAAAATTTGTGCCTCCTCTAGGATTTGATCTCGAGCTTGTCCGATTTCAAATCCGAAAGCCAACGTGCTAGCCACTAGACCACGCTGTCGCTGATAAATTGGAGTGTTTTTTTCGTACATATTTTGTCTCAGGATGCACTCTCAGCTTTTTTGCGACTTGTGTTTCTGACGTTGCCGACTTGCAAATCGAATTATTTTTTTATTATTTAGTTATAATTCGTTATTTTGCATGTGCCAGGCATTGCCAAAATTTGTGCCTCCTCTGGGATTTGAACTCGAGCTCGTCCGATTTCAAATCCGAAAGCCAACGTGCTAGCCACTAGACCACGCTGTCGCTGAGAAATTGGAGTGTTTTTTTCGTACATATTTTGTCTCAAGATCACGTCACTACGAAAAAACAACGTGCACTCTCAGCTTTTTTGCGACTTGTGTTTCTGACGTTGCCGACTTGCAAATCGAATTATTTTTTTATTATTTAGTTATAATTCGGTATTTTGCATGTGCCAGGCATTGCCAAAATGTGTGCCTTCTCTGGGATTTGAACTCGAGCTCGGCCGATTTCAAATCCGGAAGCCAACGTGCTAGCCACTAGACCACGCTGTCGCTGAGAATGTGAAGTGTATTTTACATATATATGTCGTCGCAAGAACACGTCACCACGAAAATACACCGCGCACCCTCAGTTTTTTTTCGAGTTTGGTTACTGACGTTGCCGACTTGCAAATTGAATTATTTTTTTATTATTTTGTTTGAATTCGGTCTTATGCATGTGCCAGGCATTGCCAAAATTTGTGCCTCCTCTGGGATTTGAACTCGAGCTCGTCCGATTTCAAATCCGAAAGCCAAAGTGCTAGCCACTAGACCACGCTGTCACTTAGAAATGAGACTGATTTTTTTACATACATATTTAGTTGCAAGATCACGTCACCATGAAAATACACCGAACGCTCATACTTTTACCGGGCGACCGACGCCCATCGCCCAAGACCTGCACCGACGCTGGGTGAATATTTACATATAATATACACATGGACAGTACTCAATGTCAAGGTACCGACGTGGATATTTAAAAAGTACTATCCCTCGGACCAAAATTTTTCTCACTTTCTCACTCTCAGCTTTTTTGTGACTTTTGTTTCTGACGTTGCCGACTCGCATACCGAATTCTTTTTCTATATTTTTTTTTAAATTCGGTATTTTGCATGTGCCAGGCATTGCCAAAATTTGTGCCTCCTCTGGGATTTGATCGCGAGCTTGTCCGATTTCAAATCCGAAAGCCAACGTGCTAGCCACTAGACCACGCTGTCGCTGATAAATTGGAGTGTTTTTTTCGTACATATTTTGTCTCAGGATGCACTCTCAGCTTTTTTGCGACTTGTGTTTCTGACGTTGCCGACTTGCAAATCGAATTATTTTTTTATTATTTAGTTATAATTCGTTATTTTGCATGTGCCAGGCATTGCCAAAATTTGTGCCTCCTCTGGGATTTGAACTCGAGCTCGTCCGATTTCAAATCCGAAAGCCAACGTGCTAGCCACTAGACCACGCTGTCGCTGAGAAATTGGAGTGTTTTTTTCGTACATATTTTGTCTCAAGATCACGTCACTACGAAAAAACAACGTGCACTCTCAGCTTTTTTGCGACTTGTGTTTCTGACGTTGCCGACTTGCAAATCGAATTATTTTTTTATTATTTAGTTATAATTCGGTATTTTGCATGTGCCAGGCATTGCCAAAATGTGTGCCTTCTCTGGGATTTGAACTCGAGCTCGGCCGATTTCAAATCCGAAAGCCATTGTGCTAGCCACTAGACCACGCTGTCGCTGAGAATGTGAAGTGTATTTAACATATATATGTCGTCGCAAGAACACGTCACCACGAAAATACACCGCGCACCCTCAGTTTTTTTTCGAGTTTGGTTTCTGACGTTGCCGACTTGCAAATCGAATTATTTTTTTATTATTTAGTTATAATTCGGTATTTTGCATGTGCCAGGCATTGCCAAAATGTGTGCCTTCTCTGGGATTTGAACTCGAGCTCGGCCGATTTCAAATCCGGAAGCCAACGTGCTAGCCACTAGACCACGCTGTCGCTGAGAATGTGAAGTGTATTTTACATATATATGTCGTCGCAAGAACACGTCACCACGAAAATACACCGCGCACCCTCAGTTTTTTTTCGAGTTTGGTTTCTGACGTTGCCGACTTGCAAATTGAATTATTTTTTTATTATTTTGTTTGAATTCGGTCTTATGCATGTGCCAGGCATTGCCAAAATTTGTGCCTCCTCTGGGATTTGAACTCGAGCTCGTCCGATTTCAAATCCGAAAGCCAAAGTGCTAGCCACTAGACCACGCTGTCACTTAGAAATGAGACTGATTTTTTTACATACATATTTAGTTGCAAGATCACGTCACCATGAAAATACACCCAACGCTCATACTTTTACCGGGCGACCGACGCCCATCGCCCAAGACCTGCACCGACGCTGGGTGAATATTGACATATAATATACACATGGACAGTACTCAATGTCAAGGTACCGACGTGGATATTTAAAAAGTACTATCCCTCGGACCAAAATTTTTCTCACTTTCTCACTCTCAGCTTTTTTGTGACTTTTGTTTCTGACGTTGCCGACTCGCATACCGAATTCTTTTTCTATTATTTTTTTTTAATTCGGTATTTTGCAAGTGCCAGGCATTGCCAAAATTTGTGCCTCCTCTGGGATTTGATCTCGAGCTTGTCCGATTTCAAATCCGAAAGCCAACGTGCTAGCCACTAGACCACGCTGTCGCTGATAAATTGGAGTGTTTTTTTCGTACATATTTTGTCTCAGGATGATGTCACAACGAAAATACAACGTGCACTCTCAGCTTTTTTGCGACTTGTGTTTCTGAAGTTGCCGACTTGCAAATCGAGTTATTTTTTTATTATTTAGTTATAATTCGTTATTTTGCATGTGCAAGGCATTGCCAAAATTTGTGCCTCCTCTGGGATTTGAACTCGAGCTCGTCCGATTTCAAATCCGAAAGCCAACGTGCCAGCCACTAGACCACGCTGTCGCTGAGAAATTGGAGTGTTTTTTTCGTACATATTTTGTCTCAAGATCACGTCACTACGAAAATACAACGTGCACTCTCAGCTTTTTTGCGACTTGTGTTTCTGACGTTGCCGACTTGCAAATCGAATTATTTTTTTATTATTTAGTTATAATTCGGTATTTTGCATGTGCCCGGCATTGCCAAAATGTGTGCCTTCTCTGGGATTTGAACTCGAGCTCGGCCGATTTCAAATCCGAAAGCCAACGTGCTAGCCACTAGACCACGCTGTCGCTGAGAATGTGAAGTGTATTTTACATATATATGTCGTCGCAAGAACACGTCACCACGAAAATACACCGCGCACCCTCAGTTTTTTTTCGAGTTTGGTTTCTGACATTGCCGACTTGCAAATTGAATTATTTTTTTATAATTTAGTTTGAATTCGGTCTTATGCATGTGCCAGGCATTGCCAAAATTTGTGCCTCCTCTGGGATTTGAACTCGAGCTCGGCCGATTTCAAATCCGAAAGCCATTGTGCTAGCCACTAGACCACGCTGTCGCTGAGAATGTGAAGTGTATTTAACATATATATGTCGTCGCAAGAACACGTCACCACGAAAATACACCGCGCACCCTCAGTTTTTTTTCGAGTTTGGTTTCTGACATTGCCGACTTGCAAATTGAATTATTTTTTTATTATTTAGTTTGAATTCGGTATTTTGCATGTGCCAGGCATTGCCAAAATGTGTGCCTTCTCTGGGATTTGAACTCGAGCTCGGCCGATTTCAAATCCGAAAGCCGTTGTGCTAGCCACTAGACCACGCTGTCGCTGAGAATGTGAAGTGTATTTAACATATATATGTCGTCGCAAGAACACGTCACCACGAAAATACACCGCGCACCCTCAGCTTTTTTTCGAGTTTGGTTTCTGACGTTGCCGACTTGCAAATCGAATTATTTTTTTATTATTTAGTTATAATTCGGTATTTTGCATGTGCCAGGCATTGCCAAAATGTGTGCCTTCTCTGGGATTTGAACTCGAGCTCGGCCGATTTCAAATCCGGAAGCCAACGTGCTAGCCACTAGACCACGCTGTCGCTGAGAATGTGAAGTGTATTTTACATATATATGTCGTCGCAAGAACAAGTCACCACGAAAATACACCGCGCACCCTCAGTTTTTTTTCGAGTTTGGTTTCTGACGTTGCCGACTTGCAAATTGAATTATTTTTTTATTATTTTGTTTGAATTCGGTCTTATGCATGTGCCAGGCATTGCCAAAATTTGTGCCTCCTCTGGGATTTGAACTCGAGCTCGTCCGATTTCAAATCCGAAAGCCAAAGTGCTAGCCACTAGACCACGCTGTCACTTAGAAATGAGACTGATTTTTTTACATACATATTTAGTTGCAAGATCACGTCACCATGAAAATACACCCAACGCTCATACTTTTACCGGGCGACCGACGCCCATCGCCCAAGACCTGCACCGACGCTGGGTGAATATTGACATATAATATACACATGGACAGTACTCAATGTCAAGGTACCGACGTGGATATTTAAAAAGTACTATCCCTCGGACCAAAATTTTTCTCACTTTCTCACTCTCAGCTTTTTTGTGACTTTTGTTTCTGACGTTGCCGACTCGCATACCGAATTCTTTTTCTATTATTTTTTTTAAATTCGGTATTTTGCAAGTGCCAGGCATTGCCAAAATTTGTGCCTCCTCTGGGATTTGATCTCGAGCTTGTCCGATTTCAAATCCGAAAGCCAACGTGCTAGCCACTAGACCACGCTGTCGCTGATAAATTGGAGTGTTTTTTTCGTACATATTTTGTCTCAGGATGATGTCACAACGAAAATACAACGTGCACTCTCAGCTTTTTTGCGACTTGTGTTTCTGTCGTTGCCGACTTGCAAATCGAATTATTTTATTATTATTTAGTTATAATTCGGTATTTTGCATGTGCCAGGCATTGCCAAAATGTGTGCCATCTCTGGGATTTGAACTCGAGCTCGTCCGATTTCCAATCCGAAAGTCAACGTGCTAGCCGCTAGACCACGCTGTCGCTGAGATATTGGAGTGTTTTTTTCATACATATTTTGTCTCAAGATCACGTCACTACGAAAATACAACGTGCACTCTCAGCTTTTTTGCGACTTGTGTTTCTGAAGTTGCCGACTTGCAAATCGAGTTATTTTTTTATTATTTAGTTATAATTCGTTATTTTGCATGTGCCAGGCATTGCCAAAATTTGTGCCTCCTCTGGGATTTGAACTCGAGCTCGTCCGATTTCAAATCCGAAAGCCAACGTGCCAGCCACTAGACCACGCTGTCGCTGAGAAATTGGAGTGTTTTTTTCGTACATATTTTGTCTCAAGATCACGTCACTACGAAAATACAACGTGCACTCTCAGCTTTTTTGCGACTTGTGTTTCTGACGTTGCCGACTTGCAAATCGAATTATTTTTTTATTATTTAGTTATAATTCGGTATTTTGCATGTGCCAGGCATTGCCAAAATGTGTGCCTTCTCTGGGATTTGAACTCGAGCTCGGCCGATTTCAAATCCGAAAGCCAACGTGCTAGCCACTAGACCACGCTGTCGCTGAGAATGTGAAGTGTATTTTACATATATATGTCGTCGCAAGAACACGTCACCACGAAAATACACCGCGCACCCTCAGTTTTTTTTCGAGTTTGGTTTCTGACATTGCCGACTTGCAAATTGAATTATTTTTTTATTATTTAGTTTGAATTCGGTCTTATGCATGTGCCAGGCATTGCCAAAATTTGTGCCTCCTCTGGGATTTGAACTCGAGCTCGTCCGATTTCCAATCCGAAAGTCTACGTGCTAGCCACTAGACCACGCTGTCGCTGAGATATTGGAGTGTTTTTTTCATACATATTTTGTCTCAAGATCACGTCACTACGAAAATACAACGTGCACTCTCAGCTTTTTTGCGACTTGTGTTTCTGACGTTGCCGACTTGCAAATCGAATTATTTTTTTATTTTTTAGTTATAATTCGGTATTTTGCATGTGCCAGGCATTGCCAAAATGTGTGCCTTCTCTGGGATTTGAACTCGAGCTGGGCCGATTTCAAATCCGAAAGTCAACGTGCTAGCCACTAGACCACGCTGTCGCTGGGAATGTGAAGTGTATTTAACATATATATGTCGTCGCAAGAACACGTCACCACGAAAATACACCGCGCACCCTCAGTTTTTTTTCGAGTTTGGTTTCTGACGTTGCCGACTTGCAAATTGAATTATTTTTTTATTATAAGTTTGAATTCGGTCTTATGCATGTGCCAGGCATTGCCAAAATTTGTGCCTCCTCTGGGTTTTGAACTCGAGCTCGTCCGATTTCAAATCCAAAAGCCAACGTGCTAGCCACTAGACCACGCTGTCACTTTGAAATAAGTCTGATTTTTTTTCATACATATTTAGTTGCAAGATCACTTCAACATGAAAATACACCCAACGCTCATACTTTTACCGGGCGACCGACGCCCATCGCCCAAGACCTGCACCGACGCTGGGTGAATATTTACATATAATATACACATAGACAGTACTCAATGTCAAGGTACCGACGTGGATATTTAAAAAGTACTATCCCTCGGACCAAAATTTTTCTCACTTTCTCACTCTCAGCTTTTTTGTGACTTTTGTTTCTGACGTTGCCGACTCGCATACCGAATTCTTTTTCTATTATTTTTTTTAAATTCGGTATTTTGCATGTGCCAGGCATTGCCAAAATTTGTGCCTCCTCTGGGATTTGATCTCGAGCTTGTCCGATTTCAAATCCGAAAGCCAACGTGCTAGCCACTAGACCACGCTGTCGCTGATAAATTGGAGTGTTTTTTTCGTACATATTTTGTCTCAGGATGCACTCTCAGCTTTTTTGCGACTTGTGTTTCTGACGTTGCCGACTTGCAAATCGAATTATTTTTTTATTATTTAGTTATAATTCGTTATTTTGCATGTGCCAGGCATTGCCAAAATTTGTGCCTCCTCTGGGATTTGAACTCGAGCTCGTCCGATTTCAAATCCGAAAGCCAACGTGCTAGCCACTAGACCACGCTGTCGCTGAGAAATTGGAGTGTTTTTTTCGTACATATTTTGTCTCAAGATCACGTCACTACGAAAAAACAACGTGCACTCTCAGCTTTTTTGCGACTTGTGTTTCTGACGTTGCCGACTTGCAAATCGAATTATTTTTTTATTATTTAGTTATAATTCGGTATTTTGCATGTGCCAGGCATTGCCAAAATGTGTGCCTTCTCTGGGATTTGAACTCGAGCTCGGCCGATTTCAAATCCGAAAGCCATTGTGCTAGCCACTAGACCACGCTGTCGCTGAGAATGTGAAGTGTATTTAACATATATATGTCGTCGCAAGAACACGTCACCACGAAAATACACCGCGCACCCTCAGTTTTTTTTCGAGTTTGGTTTCTGACGTTGCCGACTTGCAAATCGAATTATTTTTTTATTATTTAGTTATAATTCGGTATTTTGCATGTGCCAGGCATTGCCAAAATGTGTGCCTTCTCTGGGATTTGAACTCGAGCTCGGCCGATTTCAAATCCGGAAGCCAATGTGCTAGCCACTAGACCACGCTGTCGCTGAGAATGTGAAGTGTATTTTACATATATATGTCGTCGCAAGAACACGTCACCACGAAAATACACCGCGCACCCTCAGTTTTTTTTCGAGTTTGGTTTCTGACGTTGCCGACTTGCAAATTGAATTATTTTTTTATTATTTAGTTTGAATTCGGTCTTATGCATGTGCCAGGCATTGCCAAAATTTGTGCCTCCTCTGGGATTTGAACTCGAGCTCGTCCGATTTCAAATCCGAAAGCCAACGTGCTAGCCACTAGACCAGGCTGTCGCTTAGAAATTGGACTGATTTTTTTTCATACATATTTAGTTGCAAGATCACGTCACCATGAAAATTCACCCAACGCTCATACTTTTACCGGGCGACCGACGCCCGTCGCCCAAGACCTGCACCGACGCTGGTCGAATATTTACATATAATATACACATGGACAGTACCCAATGTCAAGGTACCGACGTGGATATTTAAAAAGTACTATCCCTCGGACCAAAATTTTTCTCACTTTCTCACTCTCAGCTTTTTTGTGACTTTTGTTTCTGACGTTGCCGACTCGCATACCGAATTCTTTTTCTATTATTTTTTTTTATTCGGTATTTTGCATGTGCCAGGCATTGCCAAAATGTGTGCCATCTCTGGGATTTGAACTCGAGCTCGTCCGATTTCCAATCCGAAAGTCAACGTGCTAGCCACTAGACCACGCTGTCGCTGAGATATTGGAGTGTTTTTTTCATACATATTTTGTCTCAAGATCACGTCACTACGAAAATACAACGTGCACTCTCAGCTTTCTTGCGACTTGTGTTTCTGACGTTAACGACTTGCAAATTGAATTATTTTTTTATTATTTAGTTATAATTCGTTATTTTGCATGTGCCAGGCATTGCCAAAATTTGTGCCTCCTCTGGGATTTGAACTCGAGCTCGTGTCATGGAGCGCTTGGCAATTTAGAAATAGAAATTAATCGGTAGCGAATACGCCACTGCCACCATCCTAGTAGTGTGAGCCCCTAGGCGAGCATGATTAAATGAAATTGAAAATAGAGCGGTTGACTACTGGTTTTGGTCCGTCTTGAGACGATACTCAAGAGTTATCGGGAACTGAGGCGAATCAAAGAGAACATTTTAGTGAAGTAAATCAAAATATAGTGATAATTTAATATAAATAACTCACATGGTGAAAATACAGCAGAAGACGTCGAGCTCGCACGAGAACCAAGATCAGAGTGATTGAGACCCTACATCTCGAGTTGGTCTTCACCCTGCGTGACCTAGTTACATCCCCTCTCTTCACCCTTAGCTGTCCCGTTAGGGTGAGCCTATGGTGGAGATCGACGATGGCATGGTGCCGCAAAGATAGGAATTTAGAGTGCTGCTAAATGGGCAAGCTAGTAAGAAAGGTATTCCGTTATGAATGTTATAATTTGGGCCATTGTGCCTCAATAATAATAGATTTCGAGAAGAAATAAGAATTTACACCCGACATGTAGGCGCCTTGGTTCACGTGTCTGCGTGTATAAGAAATGAAATAAATGATATACATAAGCTAAATCTTAACAATAAATAAACATAAAATATAATCAAACACACGACAAACGACACTCGTCCGATTTCCAATCCGAAAGCCAACGTGCTAGCCACTAGACCACGCTGTCGCTGATAAATTGGAGAGTTTTTTTCGTACATATTTTGTCTCAGGAAGACGTCACTACGAAAATACAACGTGCACTCTCAGCTTTTTTGCGACTTGTGTTTCTGTCGTTGCCGACTTGCAAATCGAATTATTTTATTATTATTTAGTTATAATTCGGTATTTTGCATGTGCCAGGCATTGCCAAAATGTGTGCCATCTCTGGGATTTGAACTCGAGCTCGTCTGATTTCCAATCCGAAAGTCAACGTGCTAGCCACTAGACCACGCTGTCGCTGAGATATTGGAGTGTTTTTTTCATACATATTTTGTCTCAAGATCACGTCACTACGAAAATACAACGTGCACTCTCAGCTTTTTTGCGACTTGTGTTTCTGACGTTGCCGACTTGCAAATCGAGTTATTTTTTTATTATTTAGTTATAATTCGTTATTTTGCATGTGCCAGGCATTGCCAAAATTTGTGCCTCCTCTGGGATTTGAACTCGAGCTCGTCCGATTACAAATCCGAAAGCCAACGTGCTAGCCACTAGACCACGCTGTCGCTGAGAAATTGGAGTGTTTTTTTCGTACAAATTTTGTCTCAAGATCACGTCACTACGAAAATACAACGTGCACTCTCAGCTTTTTTGCGACTTGTGTTTCTGACGTTGCCGACTTGCAAATCGAATTATTTTTTTATTATTTAGTTATAATTCGGTATTTTGCATGTGCCAGGCATTGCCAAAATGTGTGCCTTCTCTGGGATTTGAACTCGAGCTCGGCCGATTTCAAATCCGAAAGCCAACGTGCTAGCCACTAGACCACGCTGTCGCTGAGAATGTGAAGTGTATTTTACATATATATGTCGTCGCAAGAACACGTCACCACGAAAATACACCGCGCACCCTCAGTTTTTTTTCGAGTTTGGTTTCTGACGTTGCCGACTTGCAAATTGAATTATTTTTTTATTATAAGTTTGAATTCGGTCTTATGCATGTGCCAGGCATTGCCAAAATTTGTGCCTCCTCTGGGATTTGAACTCGAGCTCGTCCGATTTCAAATCCAAAAGCCAACGTGCTAGCCACTAGACCACGCTGTCACTTTGAAATAAGTCTGATTTTTTTTCAAACATATTTAGTTGCAAGATCACTTCACCATGAAAATACACCCAACGCTCATACTTTTACCGGGCGACCGACGCCCATCGCCCAAGACCTGCACCGACGCTGGGTGAATATTTACATATAATATACACATGGACAGTACTCAATGTCAAGGTACCGAAGTGGATATTTAAAAAGTACTATCCCTCGGACCAAAATTTTTCTCACTTTCTCACTCTCAGCTTTTTTGTGACTTTTGTTTCTGACGTTGCCGACTCGCATACCGAATTCTTTTTCTATTATTTTTTTTAAATTCGGTATTTTGCATGTGCCAGTCATTGCCAAAATTTGTGCCTCCTCTAGGATTTGATCTCGAGCTTGTCCGATTTCAAATCCGAAAGCCAACGTGCTAGCCACTAGACCACGCTGTCGCTGATAAATTGGAGTGTTTTTTTCGTACATATTTTGTCTCAGGATGCACTCTCAGCTTTTTTGCGACTTGTGTTTCTGACGTTGCCGACTTGCAAATCGAATTTTTTTTTTATATATTTAGTTATAATTCGTTATTTTGCATGTGCCAGGCATTGCCAAAATTTGTGCCTCCTCTGGGATTTGAACTCGAGCTCGTCCGATTTCAAATCCGAAAGCCAACGTGCTAGCCACTAGACCACGCTGTCGCTGAGAAATTGGAGTGTTTTTTTCGTACATATTTTGTCTCAAGATCACGTCACTACGAAAAAACAACGTGCACTCTCAGCTTTTTTGCGACTTGTGTTTCTGACGTTGCCGACTTGCAAATCGAATTATTTTTTTATTATTTAGTTATAATTCGGTATTTTGCATGTGCCAGGCATTGCCAAAATGTGTGCCTTCTCTGGGATTTGAACTCGAGCTCGGCCGATTTCAAATCCGAAAGCCATTGTGCTAGCCACTAGACCACGCTGTCGCTGAGAATGTGAAGTGTATTTAACATATATATGTCGTCGCAAGAACACGTCACCACGAAAATACACCGCGCACCCTCAGTTTTTTTTCGAGTTTGGTTTCTGACGTTGCCGACTTGCAAATCGAATTATTTTTTTATTATTTAGTTATAATTCGGTATTTTGCATGTGCCAGGCATTGCCAAAATGTGTGCCTTCTCTGGGATTTGAACTCGAGCTCGGCCGATTTCAAATCCGGAAGCCAACGTGCTAGCCACTAGACCACGCTGTCGCTGAGAATGTGAAGTGTATTTTACATATATATGTCGTCGCAAGAACACGTCACCACGAAAATACACCGCGCACCCTCAGTTTTTTTTCGAGTTTGGTTACTGACGTTGCCGACTTGCAAATTGAATTATTTTTTTATTATTTTGTTTGAATTCGGTCTTATGCATGTGCCAGGCATTGCCAAAATTTGTGCCTCCTCTGGGATTTGAACTCGAGCTCGTCCGATTTCAAATCCGAAAGCCAAAGTGCTAGCCACTAGACCACGCTGTCACTTAGAAATGAGACTGATTTTTTTACATACATATTTAGTTGCAAGATCACGTCACCATGAAAATACACCGAACGCTCATACTTTTACCGGGCGACCGACGCCCATCGCCCAAGACCTGCACCGACGCTGGGTGAATATTTACATATAATATACACATGGACAGTACTCAATGTCAAGGTACCGACGTGGATATTTAAAAAGTACTATCCCTCGGACCAAAATTTTTCTCACTTTCTCACTCTCAGCTTTTTTGTGACTTTTGTTTCTGACGTTGCCGACTCGCATACCGAATTCTTTTTCTATTATTTTTTTTAAATTCGGTATTTTGCATGTGCCAGGCATTGCCAAAATTTGTGCCTCCTCTGGGATTTGATCTCGAGCTTGTCCGATTTCAAATCCGAAAGCCAACGTGCTAGCCACTAGACCACGCTGTCGCTGATAAATTGGAGTGTTTTTTTCGTACATATTTTGTCTCAGGATGATGTCACAACGAAAATACAACGTGCACTCTCAGCTTTTTTGCGACTTGTGTTTCTTTCGTTGCCGACTTGCAAATCGAATTATTTTATTATTATTTAGTTATAATTCGGTATTTTGCATGTGCCAGGCATTGCCAAAATGTGTGCCATCTCTGGGATTTGAACTCGAGCTCGTCCGATTTCCAATCCGAAAGTCAACGTGCTAGCCGCTAGACCACGCTGTCGCTGAGATATTGGAGTGTTTTTTTCATACATATTTTGTCTCAAGATCACGTCACTACGAAAATACAACGTGCACTCTCAGCTTTTTTGCGACTTGTGTTTCTGAAGTTGCCGACTTGCAAATCGAGTTATTTTTTTATTATTTAGTTATAATTCGTTATTTTGCATGTGCCAGGCATTGCCAAAATTTGTGCCTCCTCTGGGATTTGAACTCGAGCTCGTCCGATTTCAAATCCGAAAGCCAACGTGCCAGCCACTAGACCACGCTGTCGCTGAGAAATTGGAGTGTTTTTTTCGTACATATTTTGTCTCAAGATCACGTCACTACGAAAATACAACGTGCACTCTCAGCTTTTTTGCGACTTGTGTTTCTGACGTTGCCGACTTGCAAATCGAATTATTTTTTTATTATTTAGTTATAATTCGGTATTTTGCATGTGCCAGGCATTGCCAAAATGTGTGCCTTCTCTGGGATTTGAACTCGAGCTCGTCCGATTTCAAATCCGAAAGCCAACGTGCTAGCCACTAGACCACGCTGTCGCTGAGAATGTGAAGTGTATTTTACATATATATGTCGTCGCAAGAACACGTCACCACGAAAATACACCGCGCACCCTCAGTTTTTTTTCGAGTTTGGTTTCTGACATTGCCGACTTGCAAATTGAATTATTTTTTTATTATTTAGTTTGAATTCGGTCTTATGCATGTGCCAGGCATTGCCAAAATTTGTGCCTCCTCTGGGATTTGAACTCGAGCTCGTCCGATTTCCAATCCGAAAGTCTACGTGCTAGCCACTAGACCACGCTGTCGCTGAGATATTGGAGTGTTTTTTTCATACATATTTTGTCTCAAGATCACGTCACTACGAAAATACAACGTGCACTCTCAGCTTTTTTGCGACTTGTGTTTCTGACGTTGCCGACTTGCAAATCGAGTTATTTTTTTATTATTTAGTTATAATTCGTTATTTTGCATGTGCCAGGCATTGCCAAAATTTGTGCCTCCTCTGGGATTTTAACTCGAGCCCGTCCGATTACAAATCCGAAAGCCAACGTGCTAGCCACTAGACCACGCTGTCGCTGAGAAATTGGAGTGTTTTTTTCGTACATATTTTGTCTCAAGATCACGTCACTACGGAAATACAACGTGCACTCTCAGCTTTTTTGCGACTTGTGTTTCTGACGTTGCCGACTTGCAAATCGAATTATTTTTTATTTTTTAGTTATAATTCGGTATTTTGCATGTGCCAGGCATTGCCAAAATGTGTGCCTTCTCTGGGATTTGAACTCGAGCTCGGCCGATTTCAAATCCGAAAGCCAACGTGCTAGCCACTAGACCACGCTGTCGCTGAGAATGTGAAGTGTATTTTACATATATATGTCGTCGCAAGAACACGTCACCACGAAAATATACCGCGCACCCTCAGTTTTTTTTCGAGTTTGGTTTCTGACGTTGCCGACTTGCAAATTGAATTATTTTTTTATTATAAGTTTGAATTCGGTCTTATGCATGTGCCAGGCATTGCCAAAATTTGTGCCTCCTCTGGGATTTGAACTCGAGCTCGTCCGATTTCAAATCCAAAAGCCAACGTGCTAGCCACTAGACCACGCTGTCACTTAGAAATAAGTCTGATTTTTTTTCATACATATTTAGTTGCAAGATCACTTCACCATGAAAATACACCCAACGCTCATACTTTTACCGGGCGACCGACGCCCATCGCCCAAGACCTGCACCGACGCTGGGTGAATATTTACATATAATATACACATGGACAGTACTCAATGTCAAGGTACCGACGTGGATATTTAAAAAGTACTATCCCTCGGACCAAAATTTTTCTCACTTTCTCACTCTCAGCTTTTTTGTGACTTTTGTTTCTGACGTTGCCGACTCGCATACCGAATTCTTTTTCTATTATTTTTTTTAAATTCGGTATTTTGCATGTGCCAGGCATTGCCAAAATTTGTGCCTCCTCTGGGATTTGATCTCGAGCTTGTCCGATTTCAAATCCGAAAGCCAACGTGCTAGCCACTAGACCACGCTGTCGCTGATAAATTGGAGTGTTTTTTTCGTACATATTTTGTCTCAGGATGCACTCTCAGCTTTTTTGCGACTTGTGTTTCTGACGTTGCCGACTTGCAAATCGAATTATTTGTTTATTATTTAGTTATAATTCGTTATTTTGCATGTGCCAGGCATTGCCAAAATTTGTGCCTCCTCTGGGATTTGAACTCGAGCTCGTCCGATTTCAAATCCGAAAGCCAACGTGCTAGCCACTAGACCACGCTGTCGCTGAGAAATTGGAGTGTTTTTTTCGTACATATTTTGTCTCAAGATCACGTCACTACGAAAAAACAACGTGCACTCTCAGCTTTTTTGCGACTTGTGTTTCTGACGTTGCCGACTTGCAAATCGAATAATTTTTTTATTATTTAGTTATAATTCGGTATTTTGCATGTGCCAGGCATTGCTAAAATGTGTGCCTTCTCTGGGATTTGAACTCGAGCTCGGCCGATTTCAAATCCGAAAGCCATTGTGCTAGCCACTAGACCACGCTGTCGCTGAGAATGTGAAGTGTATTTAACATATATATGTCGTCGCAAGAACACGTCACCACGAAAATACACCGCGCACCCTCAGTTTTTTTTCGAGTTTGGTTTCTGACGTTGCCGACTTGCAAATCGAATTTTTTTTTTATTATTTAGTTATAATTCGGTATTTTGCATGTGCCAGGCATTGCCAAAATGTGTGCCTTCTCTGGGATTTGAACTCGAGCTCGGCCGATTTCAAATCCGGAAGCCAACGTGCTAGCCACTAGACCACGCTGTCGCTGAGAATGTGAAGTGTATTTTACATATATATGTCGTCGCAAGAACACGTCACCACGAAAATACACCGCGCACCCTCAGTTTTTTTTCGAGTTTGGTTTCTGACGTTGCCGACTTGCAAATTGAATTATTTTTTTATTATTTTGTTTGAATTTGGTCTTATGCATGTGCCAGGCATTGCCAAAATTTGTGCCCCCTCTGGGATTTGAACTCGAGCTCGTCCGATTTCAAATCCGAAAGCCAAAGTGCTAGCCACTAGACCACGCTGTCACTTAGAAATGAGACTGATTTTTTTACATACATATTTAGTTGCAAGATCACGTCACCATGAAAATACACCCAACGCTCATACTTTTACCGGGCGACCGACGCCCATCGCCCAAGACCTGCACCGACGCTGGGTGAATATTTACATATAATATACACATGGACAGTACTCAATGTCAAGGTACCGACGTGGATATTTAAAAAGTACTATCCCTCGGACCAAAATTTTTCTCACTTTCTCACTCTCAGCTTTTTTGTGACTTTTGTTTCTGACGTTGCCGACTCGCATACCGAATTCTTTTTCTATTATTTTTTTTAAATTCGGTATTTTGCATGTGCCAGGCATTGCCAAAATTTGTGCCTCCTCTGGGATTTGATCTCGAGCTTGTCCGATTTCAAATCCGAAAGCCAACGTGCTAGCCACTAGACCACGCTGTCGCTGATAAATTGGAGTGTTTTTTTCGTACATATTTTGTCTCAGGATGATGTCACAACGAAAATACAACGTGCACTCTCAGCTTTTTTGCGACTTGTGTTTCTGTCGTTGCCGACTTGCAAATCGAATTATTTTATTATTATTTAGTTATAATTCGGTATTTTGCATGTGCCAGGCATTGCCAAAATGTGTGCCATCTCTGGGATTTGGACTCGAGCTCGTCCGATTTCCAATCCGAAAGTCAACGTGCTAGCCGCTAGACCACGCTGTCGCTGAGATATTGGAGTGTTTTTT
Organism: Nemurella pictetii; assembly: GCA_921293315.2. Taxonomy (NCBI): domain Eukaryota; kingdom Metazoa; phylum Arthropoda; class Insecta; order Plecoptera; family Nemouridae; genus Nemurella; species Nemurella pictetii. The sequence continues at coordinate 2,111,508 of OV121116.1, forward strand.
TCATACATATTTTGTCTCAAGATCACGTCACTACGAAAATACAACGTGCACTCTCAGCTTTTTTGCGACTTGTGTTTCTGAAGTTGCCGACTTGCAAATCGAGTTATTTTTTTATTATTTAGTTATAATTCGTTATTTTGCATGTGCCAGGCATTGCCAAAATTTGTGCCTCCTCTGGGATTTGAACTCGAGCTCGTCCGATTTCAAATCCGAAAGCCAACGTGCCAGCCACTAGACCACGCTGTCGCTGAGAAATTGGAGTGTTTTTTTCGTACATATTTTGTCTCAAGATCACGTCACTACGAAAATACAACGTGCACTCTCAGCTTTTTTGCGACTTGTGTTTCTGACGTTGCCGACTTGCAAATCGAATTATTTTTTTATTATTTAGTTATAATTCGGTATTTTGCATGTGCCAGGCATTGCCAAAATGTGTGCCTTCTCTGGGATTTGAACTCGAGCTCGGCCGATTTCAAATCCGAAAGCCAACGTGCTAGCCACTAGACCACGCTGTCGCTGAGAATGTGAAGTGTATTTTACATATATATGTCGTCGCAAGAAAACGTCACCACGAAAATACACCGCGCACCCTCTGTTTTTTTTCGAGTTTGGCTTCTGACGTTGCCGACTTGCAAATTGAATTATTTTTTTATTATTTAGTTTGAATTCGGTCTTATTCATGTGCCAGGCATTGCCAAAATTTGTGCCTCCTCTGGGATTTGAACTCGAGCTCGTCCGATTTCAAATCCGAAAGCCAACGTGCTAGCCACTAGACCACGCTGTCACTTAGAAATAAGACTGATTTTTTTTCATACATATTTAGTTGCAAGATCACGTCACCATGAAAATACACCCAACGCTCATACTTTTACCGGGCGACCGACGCCCATCGCCCAAGACCTGCACCGACGCTGGGTGAATATTAACATATAATATACACATGGACAGTACCCAATGTCAAGGTACCGATGTGGATATTTAAAAAGTACTATCCCTCGGACCAAAATTTTTCTCACTTTCTCACTCTCAGCTTTTTTGTGACTTTTGTTTCTGACGTTGCCGACTCGCATACCGAATTCTTTTTCTATTATTTTTTTTTAATTCGGTATTTTGCATGTGCCAGGCATTGCCAAAATGTGTGCCATCTCTGGGATTTGAACTCGAGCTCGTCCGATTTCCAATCCGAAAGTCAACGTGCTAGCCACCAGACCACGCTGTCGCTGAGAAATTGGAGTGTTTTTTTCGTACATATTTTGTCTCGGGATGACGTCACTACGAAAATACAACGTGCACTCTCAGCTTTTTTGCGACTTGTGTTTCTGTCGTTGCCGACTTGCAAATCGAATTATTTTATTATTATTTAGTTATAATTCGGTATTTTGCATGTGCCAGGCATTGCCAAAATGTGTGCCATCTCTGGGATTTGAACTCGAGCTCGTCCGATATCCAATCCGAAAGTCAACGTGCTAGCCACTAGACCACGCTGTCGCTGAGATATTGGAGTGTTTTTTTCATACATATTTTGTCTCAAGATCACGTCACTACGAAAATACAACGTGCACTCTCAGCTTTTTTGCGACTTGTGTTTCTGACGTTGCCGACTTGCAAATCGAATAATTTTTTTATTATTTAGTTATAATTCGTTATTTTGCATGTGCCAGGCATTGCCAAAATTTGTGCCTCCTCTGGGATTTGAACTCGAGCTCGTCCGATTTCAAATCCGAAAGCCAACGTGCTAGCCACTAGACCACGCTGTCGCTGAGAATGTGAAGTGTATTTTACATATATATGCCGTCGCAAGAACACGTCACCACGAAAATACACCGCGCACCCTCAGTTTTTTTTCGAGTTTGGTTTCTGACGTTGCCGACTTGCAAATTGAATTATTTTTTTATTATTTAGTTTGAATTCGGTCTTATGCATGTGCCAGGCATTGCCAAAATTTGTGCCTCTTCTGGGATTTGAACTCGAGCTCGTCCGATTTCCAATCCGAAAGTCTACGTGCTAGCCACTAGACCACGCTGTCGCTGAGATATTGGAGTGTTTTTTTCATACATATTTTGTCTCAAGATCACGTCACTACGAAAATACAACGTGCACTCTCAGCTTTTTTGCGACTTGTGTTTCTGACGTTGCCGACTTGCAAATCGAGTTATTTTTTTATTATTTAGTTATAATTCGTTATTTTGCATGTGCCAGGCATTGCCAAAATTTGTGCCTCCTCTGGGATTTTAACTCGAGCCCGTCCGATTACAAATCCGAAAGCCAACGTGCTAGCCACTAGACCACGCTGTCGCTGAGAATGTGAAGTGTATTTTACATATATATGTCGTCGCAAGAAAACGTCACCACGAAAATACACCGCGCACCCTCAGTTTTTTTTCGAGTTTGGCTTCTGACGTTGCCGACTTGCAAATTGAATTATTTTTTTATTATTTAGTTTGAATTCGGTCTTATGCATGTGCCAGGCATTGCCAAAATTTGTGCCTCCTCTGGGATTTGAACTCGAGCTCGTCCGATTTCAAATCCGAAAGCCAACGTGCTAGCCACTAGACCACGCTGTCACTTAGAAATAAGACTGATTTTTTTTCATACATATTTAGTTGCAAGATCACGTCACCATGAAAATACACCCAACGCTCATACTTTTACCGGGCGACCGACGCCCATCGCCCAAGACCTGCACCGACGCTGGGTGAATATTAACATATAATATACACATGGACAATACCCAATGTCAAGGTACCGACGTGGATATTTAAAAAGTACTATCCCTCGGACCAAAATTTTTCTCACTTTCTCACTCTCAGCTTTTTTGTGACTTTTGTTTCTGACGTTGCCGACTCGCATACCGAATTCTTTTTCTATTATTTTTTTTTAATTCGGTATTTTGCATGTGCCAGGCATTGCCAAAATGTGTGCCATCTCTGGGATTTGAACTCGAGCTCGTCCGATTTCCAATCCGAAAGTCAACGTGCTAGCCACCAGACCAGGCTGTCGCTGAGAAATTGGAGTGTTTTTTTCGTACATATTTTGTCTCAGGATGACGTCACTACGAAAATACAACGTGCACTCTCAGCTTTTTTGCGACTTGTGTTTCTGTCGTTGCCGACATGCAAATCGAATTATTTTATTATTATTCAGTTATAATTCGGTATTTTGCATGTGCCAGGCATTGCCAAAATGTGTGCCATCTCTGGGATTTGAACTCGAGCTCGTCCGATATCCAATCCGAAAGTCAACGTGCTAGCCACTAGACCACGCTGTCGCTGAGATATTGGAGTGTTTTTTTCATACATATTTTGTCTCAAGATCACGTCACTACGAAAATACAACGTGCACTCTCAGCTTTTTTGCGACTTGTGTTTCTGACGTTGCCGACTTGCAAATCGAATAATTTTTTTATTATTTAGTTATAATTCGTTATTTTGCATGTGCCTGGCATTGCCAAAATTTGTGCCTCCTCTGGGATTTGAACTCGAGCTCGTCCGATTTCAAATCCGAAAGCCAACGTGCTAGCCACTAGACCACGCTGTCGCTGAGAATGTGAAGTGTATTTTACATATATATGCCGTCGCAAGAACACGTCACCACGAAAATACACCGCGCACCCTCAGTTTTTTTTCGAGTTTGGTTTCTGACGTTGCCGACTTGCAAATTGAATTATTTTTTTATTATTTAGTTTGAATTCGGTCTTATGCATGTGCCAGGCATTGCCAAAATTTGTGCCTCCTCTGGGATTTGAACTCGAGCTCGTCCGATTTTAAATCCGAAAGCCAACGTGCTAGCCACTAGACCACGCTGTCACTTAGAAATTAGACTGATTTTTTTTCATCCATATTTAGTTGCAAGATCACGTCACCATGAAAATACACCCAACGCTCATACTTTTACCGGGCGATCGACGCCCATCGCCCAAGACCTGCACCGACGCTGGGTGAATATTTACATATAATATACACATGGACAGTACTCAATGTCAAGGTACCGACGTGGATATTTAAAAAGTACTATCCCTCGGACCAAAATTTTTCTCACTTTCTCACTCTCAGCTTTTTTGTGACTTTTGTTTCTGACGTTGCCGACTCGCATACCGAATTCTTTTTCTATTATTTTTTTTAAATTCGGTATTTTGCATGTGCCAGGCATTGCCAAAATTTGTGCCTCCTCTGGGATTTGATCTCGAGCTTGTCCGATTTCAAATCCGAAAGCCAACGTGCTAGCCACTAGACCACGCTGTCGCTGATAAATTGGAGTGTTTTTTTCGTACATATTTTGTCTCAGGATGATGTCACAACGAAAATACAACGTGCACTCTCAGCTTTTTTGCGACTTGTGTTTCTGTCGTTGCCGACTTGCAAATCGAATTATTTTATTATTATTTAGTTATAATTCGGTATTTTGCATGTGCCAGGCATTGCCAAAATGTGTGCCATCTCTGGGATTTGAACTCGAGCTCGTCCGATTTCCAATCCGAAAGTCAACGTGCTAGCCGCTAGACCACGCTGTCGCTGAGATATTGGAGTGTTTTTTTCATACATATTTTGTCTCAAGATCACGTCACTACGAAAATACAACGTGCACTCTCAGCTTTTTTGCGACTTGTGTTTCTGAAGTTGCCGACTTGCAAATCGAGTTATTTTTTTATTATTTAGTTATAATTCGTTATTTTGCATGTGCCAGGCATTGCCAAAATTTGTGCCTCCTCTGGGATTTGAACTCGAGCTCGTCCGATTTCAAATCCGAAAGCCAACGTGCCAGCCACTAGACCACGCTGTCGCTGAGAAATTGGAGTGTTTTTTTCGTACATATTTTGTCTCAAGATCACGTCACTACGAAAATACAACGTGCACTCTCAGCTTTTTTGCGACTTGTGTTTCTGACGTTGCCGACTTGCAAATCGAATTATTTTTTTATTATTTAGTTATAATTCGGTATTTTGCATGTGCCAGGCATTGCCAAAATGTGTGCCTTCTCTGGGATTTGAACTCGAGCTCGGCCGATTTCAAATCCGAAAGCCAACGTGCTAGCCACTAGACCACGCTGTCGCTGAGAATGTGAAGTGTATTTTACATATATATGTCGTCGCAAGAAAACGTCACCACGAAAATACACCGCGCACCCTCTGTTTTTTTTCGAGTTTGGCTTCTGACGTTGCCGACTTGCAAATTGAATTATTTTTTTATTATTTAGTTTGAATTCGGTCTTATGCATGTGCCAGGCATTGCCAAAATTTGTGCCTCCTCTGGGATTTGAACTCGAGCTCGTCCGATTTCAAATCCGAAAGCCAACGTGCTAGCCACTAGACCACGCTGTCACTTAGAAATAAGACTGATTTTTTTTCATACATATTTAGTTGCAAGATCACGTCACCATGAAAATACACCCAACGCTCATACTTTTACCGGGCGACCGACGCCCATCGCCCAAGACCTGCACCGACGCTGGGTGAATATTAACATATAATATACACATGGACAGTACCCAATGTCAAGGTACCGACGTGGATATTTAAAAAGTACTATCCCTCGGACCAAAATTTTTCTCACTTTCTCACTCTCAGCTTTTTTGTGACTTTTGTTTCTGACGTTGCCGACTCGCATACCGAATTCTTTTTCTATTATTTTTTTTTAATTCGGTATTTTGCATGTGCCAGGCATTGCCAAAATGTGTGCCATCTCTGGGATTTGAACTCGAGCTCGTCCGATTTCCAATCCGAAAGTCAACGTGCTAGCCACCAGACCACGCTGTCGCTGAGAAATTGGAGTGTTTTTTTCGTACATATTTTGTCTCGGGATGACGTCACTACGAAAATACAACGTGCACTCTCAGCTTTTTTGCGACTTGTGTTTCTGTCGTTGCCGACTTGCAAATCGAATTATTTTATTATTATTTAGTTATAATTCGGTATTTTGCATGTGCCAGGCATTGCCAAAATGTGTGCCATCTCTGGGATTTGAACTCGAGCTCGTCCGATTTCAAATCCGAAAGCCAACGTGCTAGCCACTAGACCACGCTGTCGCTGAGAATGTGAAGTGTATTTTACATATATATGCCGTCGCAAGAACACGTCACCACGAAAATACACCGCGCACCCTCAGTTTTTTTTCGAGTTTGGTTTCTGACGTTGCCGACTTGCAAATTGAATTATTTTTTTATTATTTAGTTTGAATTCGGTCTTATGCATGTGCCAGGCATTGCCAAAATTTGTGCCTCCTCTGGGATTTGAACTCGAGCTCGTCCGATTTCCAATCCGAAAGTCTACGTGCTAGCCACTAGACCACGCTGTCGCTGAGATATTGGAGTGTTTTTTTCATACATATTTTGTCTCAAGATCACGTCACTACGAAAATACAACGTGCACTCTCAGCTTTTTTGCGACTTGTGTTTCTGACGTTGCCGACTTGCAAATCGAGTTATTTTTTTATTATTTAGTTATAATTCGTTATTTTGCATGTGCCAGGCATTGCCAAAATTTGTGCCTCCTCTGGGATTTTAACTCGAGCCCGTCCGATTACAAATCCGAAAGCCAACGTGCTAGCCACTAGACCACGCTGTCGCTGAGAATGTGAAGTGTATTTTACATATATATGTCGTCGCAAGAAAACGTCACCACGAAAATACACCGCGCACCCTCAGTTTTTTTTCGAGTTTGGCTTCTGACGTTGCCGACTTGCAAATTGAATTATTTTTTTATTATTTAGTTTGAATTCGGTCTTATGCACGTGCCAGGCATTGCCAAAATTTGTGCCTCCTCTGGGATTTGAACTCGAGCTCGTCCGATTTCAAATCCGAAAGCCAACGTGCTAGCCACTAGACCACGCTGTCACTTAGAAATTAGACTGATTTTTTTTCATCCATATTTAGTTGCAAGATCACGTCACCATGAAAATACACCCAACGCTCATACTTTTACCGGGCGATCGACGCCCATCGCCCAAGACCTGCACCGACGCTGGGTGAATATTTACATATAATATACACATGGACAGTACTCAATGTCAAGGTACCGACGTGGATATTTAAAAAGTACTATCCCTCGGACCAAAATTTTTCTCACTTTCTCACTCTCAGCTTTTTTGTGACTTTTGTTTCTGACGTTGCCGACTCGCATACCGAATTCTTTTTCTATTATTTTTTTTTAAATTCGGTATTTTGCATGTGCCAGGCATTGCCAAAATTTGTGCCTCCTCTGGAATTTGATCTCGAGCTTGTCCGATTTCAAATCCGAAAGCCAACGTGCTAGCCACTAGACCACGCTGTCGCTGATAAATTGGAGTGTTTTTTTCGTACATATTTTGTCTCAGGATGATGTCACAACGAAAATACAACGTGCACTCTCAGCTTTTTTGCGACTTGTGTTTCTGTCGTTGCCGACTTGCAAATCGAATTATTTTATTATTATTTAGTTATAATTCGGTATTTTGCATGTGCCAGGCATTGCCAAAATGTGTGCCATCTCTGGGATTTGAACTCGAGCTCGTCCGATTTCCAATCCGAAAGTCAACGTGCTAGCCGCTAGGCCACGCTGTCGCTGAGATATTGGAGTGTTTTTTTCATACATATTTTGTCTCAAGATCACGTCACTACGAAAATACAACGCGCACTCTCAGCTTTTTTGCGACTTGTGTTTCTGAAGTTGCCGACTTGCAAATCGAGTTATTTTTTTACTATTTAGTTATAATTCGTTATTTTGCATGTGCCAGGCATTGCCAAAATTTGTGCCTTCTCTGGGATTTGCACTCGAGCTCGTCCGATATCCAATCCGAAAGTCAACGTGCTAGCCACTAGACCACGCTGTCGCTGAGAAATTGGAGTGTTTTTTTCGTACATATTTTGTCTCAAGATCACGTCACTACGAAAATACAACGTGCACTCTCAGCTTTTTTGCGACTTGTGTTTCTGACGTTGCCGACTTGCAAATAGAATTATTTTTTTATTATTTAGTTATAATTCGGTATTTTGCATGTGCCAGGCATTGCCAAAATGTGTGCCTTCTCTGGGATTTGAACTCGAGCTCGGCCGATTTCAAATCCGAAAGCCAACGTGCTAGCCACTAGACCAAGCTGTCGCTGAGAATGTGAAGTGTATTTTACATATATATGTCGTCGCAAGAACACGTCACCACGAAAATACACCGCGCACCCTCAGTTTTTTTTCGAGTTTGGTTTCTGACATTGCCGACTTGCAAATTGAATTATTTTTTTATTATTTAGTTTGAATTCGGTCTTATGCATGTGCCAGGCATTGCCAAAATTTGTGCCTCCTCTGGGATTTGAACTCGAGCTCGTCCGATTTCCAATCCGAAAGTCTACGTGCTAGCCACTAGACCGCGCTGTCGCTGAGATATTGGAGTGTTTTTTTCATACATATTTTGTCTCAAGATCACGTCACTACGAAAATACAACGTGCACTCTCAGCTTTTTTGCGACTTGTGTTTCTGACGTTGCCGATTTGCAAATCGAGTTATTTTTTTATTATTTAGTTATAATTCGTTATTTTGCATGTGCCAGGCATTGCCAAAATTTGTGCCATCTCTGGGATTTTAACTCGAGCCCGTCCGATTACAAATCCGAAAGCCAACGTGCTAGCCACTAGACCACGCTGTCGCTGAGAAATTGGAGTGTTTTTTTCGTACAAATTTTGTCTCAAGATCACGTCACTACGAAAATACAACGTGCACTCTCAGCTTTTTTGCGACTTGTGTTTCTGACGTTGCCGACTTGCAAATCGAATTATTTTTTATTATTTAGTTATAATTCGGTATTTTGCATGTGCCAGGCATTGCCAAAATGTGTGCCTTCTCTGGGATTTGAACTCGAGCTCGGCCGATTTCAAATCCGAAAGCCAACGTGCTAGCCACTAGACCACGCTGTCGCTGAGAATGTGAAGTGTATTTTACATATATATGTCGTCGCAAGAAAACGTCACCACGAAAATACACCGCGCACCCTCAGTTTTTTTTCGTGTTTGGTTTCTGACGTTGCCGACTTGCAAATTGAATTATTTTTTTATTATTTAGTTTGAATTCGGTCTTATGCATGTGCCAGGCATTGCCAAAATTTGTGCCTCCTCTGGGATTTGAACTCGAGCTCGTCCGATTTCAAATCCGAAAGCCAACGTGCTAGCCACTAGACCACGCTGTCACTTAGAAATAAGACTGATTTTTTTTCATACATATTTAGTTGCAAGATCACGTCACCATGAAAATACACCCAACGCTCATACTTTTACCGGGCGACCGACGCCCATCGCCCAAGACCTGCACCGACGCTGGGTGAATATTTACATATAATATACACATGGACAGTACCCAATGTCAAGGTACCGACGTGGATATTTAAAAAGTACTATCCCTCGGACCAAAATTTTTCTCACTTTCTCACTCTCAGCTTTTTTGTGACTTTTGTTTCTGACGTTGCCGACTCGCATACCGAATTCTTTTTCTATTATTATTTTTTAATTCGGTATTTTGCATGTGCCAGGCATTGCCAAAATGTGTGCCATCTCTGGGATTTGAACTCGAGCTCGTCCGATTTCCAATCCGAAAGTCAACGTGCTAGCCAACAGACCACGCTGTCGCTGAGAAATTGGAGTGTTTTTTTCGTACATATTTTGTCTCAGGATGACGTCACTACGAAAATACAACGTGCACTCTCAGCTTTTTTGCGACTTGTGTTTCTGTCTTTGCCGACTTGCAAATCGAATTATTTTATTATTATTTAGTTATAATTCGGTATTTTGCATGTGCCAGGCATTGCCAAAATGTGTGCCATCTCTGGGATTTGAACTCGAGCTCGTCCGATATCCAATCCGAAAGTCAACGTGCTAGCCACTAGACCACGCTGTCGCTGAGAAATTGGAGTGTTTTTTTCGTACATATTTTGTCTCAAGATCACGTCACTACGAAAATACAACGTGCACTCTCAGCTTTTTTGCGACTTGTTTTTCTGACGTTGCCGACTTGCAAATCGAATAATTTTTTTATTATTTAGTTATAATTCGTTATTTTGCATGTGCCAGGCATTGCCAAAATTTGTGCCTCCTCTGGGATTTGAACTCGAGCTCGTCCGATTTCAAATCCGAAAGCCAACGTGCTAGCCACTAGACCACGCTGTCGCTGAGAATGTGAAGTGTATTTTACATATATATGCCGTCGCAAGAACACGTCACCACGAAAATACACCGCGCACCCTCAGTTTTTTTTCGAGTTTGGTTTCTGACGTTGCCGACTTGCAAATTGAATTATTTTTTTATTATTTAGTTTGAATTCGGTCTTATGCATGTGCCAGGCATTGCCAAAATTTGTGCCTCCTCTGGGATTTGAACTCGAGCTCGTCCGATTTCAAATCCGAAAGCCAACGTGCTAGCCACTAGACCACGCTGTCACTTAGAAATTAGACTGATTTTTTTTCATACATATTTAGTTGCAAGATCACGTCACCATGAAAATACACCCAACGCTCATACTTTTACCGGGCGATCGACGCCCATCGCCCAAGACCTGCACCGACGCTGGGTGTATATTTACATATAATATACACATGGACAGTACTCAATGTCAAGGTACCGACGTGGATATTAAAAAGTACTATCCCTCGGACCAAAATTTTTCTCACTTTCTCACTCTCAGCTTTTTTGTGACTTTTGTTTCTGACGTTGCCGACTCGCATACCGAATTCTTTTTCTATTATTTTTTTTAAATTTTGTATTTTGCATGTGCCAGGCATTGCCAAAATTTGTGCCTCCTCTGGGATTTGATCTCGAGCTTGTCCGATTTCAAATCCGAAAGCCAACGTGCTAGCCACTAGACCACGCTGTCGCGTATAAATTGGAGTGTTTTTTTCGTACATATTTTGTCTCAGGATGATGTCACTACGAAAATACAACGTGCACTCTCAGCTTTTTTGCGACTTGTGTTTCTGTCGTTGCCGACTTGCAAATCGGATTATTTTATTATTATTTAGTTATAATTCGGTATTTTGCATGTGCCAGGCATTGCCAAAATGTGTGCCATCTCTGGGATTTGAACTCGAGCTCGTCCGATTTCCAATCCGAAAGTCAACGTGCTAGCCGCTAGACCACGCTGTCGCTGAGATATTGGAGTGTTTTTTTCATACATATTTTGTCTCAAGATCACGTCACTACGAAAATACAACGTGCACTCTCAGCTTTTTTGCGACTTGTGTTTCTGAAGTTGCGGACTTGCAAATCGAATTATTTTTTTATTATTTAGTTATTATTCGTTATTTTGCATGTGCCAGGCATTGCCAAAATTTGTGCCTCCCCTGGGATTTGAACTCGAGCTCGTCCGATTTCAAATCCGAAAGCCAACGTGCCAGCCACTAGACCAAGCTGTCGCCGAGAAATTGGAGTGTTTTTTTCGTACATATTTTGTCTCAAGATCACGTCACTACGAAAATACAACGTGCACTCTCAGCTTTTTTGCGACTTGTGTTTCTGACGTTGCCGACTTGCAAATCGAATTATTATTTTATTATTTAGTTATAATTCGGTATTTTGCATGTGCCAGGCATTGCCAAAATGTGTGCCTTCTCTGGGATTTGAACTCGAGCTCGGCCGATTTCAAATCCGAAAGCCAACGTGCTAGCCACTAGACCACGCTGTCGCTGAGAATGTGAAGTGTATTTTACATATATTTGTCGTCGCAAGAAAACGTCACCACGAAAATACACCGCGCACCCTCAGTTTTTTTTCAAGTTTGGTTTCTGACGTTGCCGACTTGCAAATTGAATTATTTTTTTATTATTTAGTTTGAATTCGGTCTTATGCATGTGCCAGGCATTGCCAAAATTTGTGCCTCCTCTGGGATTTGAACTCGAGCTCGTCCGATTTCAAATCCGAAAGCCAACGTGCTAGCCACTAGACCACGCTGTCGCTTAGAAATTGGACTGATTTTTTTTCATACATATTTAGTTGCAAGATCACGTCACCATGAAAATACACCCAACGCTCATACTTTTACCGGGCGACCGACGCCCATCGCCCAAGACCTGCACCGACGCTGGGTGAATATTTACATATAATATACACATGGACAGTACTCAATGTCAAGGTACCGACGTGGATATTTAAAAAGTACTATCCCTCGGACCAAAATTTTTCTCACTTTCTCACTCTCAGCTTTTTTGTGACTTTTGTTTCTGACGTTGCCGACTCGCATAGCGAATTCTTTTTCTATTATTTTTTTTTAATTCGGTATTTTGCATGTGCCAGGCATTGCCAAAATTTGTGCCTCCTCTGGGATTTGATCTTGAGCTTGTCCGATTTCAAATCCGAAAGCCAACGTGCTAGCCACTAGACCACGCTGTCGCTGATAAATTGGAGGGTTTTTTTCGTACATATTTTGTCTCAGGATGACGTCACTACGAAAATACAACGTGCACTCTCAGCTTTTTTGCGACTTGTGTTTCTGTCGTTGCCGACTTGCAAATCGAATTATTTTATTATTATTTAGTTATAATTCGGTATTTTGCATGTGCCAGGCATTGCCAAAATGTGTGCCATCTCTGGGATTTGAACTCGAGCTCGTCCGATTTCCAATCCGAAAGTCAACGTGCTAGCCACTAGACCACGCTGTCGCTGAGATATTGGAGTGTTTTTTTCATACATATTTTGTCTCAAGATCACGTCACTACGAAAATACAACGCGCACTCTCAGCTTTTTTGCGACTTGTGTTTCTGCCGTTGCCGACTTGCAAATCGAGTTATTTTTTTTATTATTTAGTTATAATTCGTTATTTTGCATGTGCCAGGCATTGCCAAAATTTGTGCCTCCTTTGGGATTTGAACTCGAGCTCGTCCGATTTCAAATCCGAAAGCCAACGTGCTAGCCACTAGACCACGCTGTCGCTGAGAAATTGGAGTGTTTTTTTCGTACATATTTTGTCTCAAGATCACGTCACTACGAAAATACAACGTGCACTCTCAGCTTTTTTGCGACTTGTGTTTCTGACGTTGCCGAATTGCAAATCGAATTATTTTTTTATTATTTAGTTATAGTTCGGTATTTTGCATGTGCCAGGCATTGCCAAAATGTGTGCCTTCTCTGGGATTTGAACTCGAGCTCGGCCGATTTCAAATCTGAAAGCCAACGTGCCAGCCACTAGACCACGCTGTCGCTGAGAATGTGAAGTGTATTTTACATATATATGTCGTCGCAAGAACACGTCACCACGAAAATACACCGCGCACCCTCAGTTTTTTTTCGAGTTTGGTTTCTGACGTTGCCGACTTGCAAATCGAATTATTTTTTTATTATTTAGTTATAATTCGGTTTTTTGCATGTGCCAGGCATTGCCAAAATGTGTGCCTTCTCTGGGATTTGAACTCGAGCTCGGCCGATTTCAAATCCGGAAGCCAACGTGCTAGCCACTAGACCACGCTGTCGCTGAGAATGTGAAGTGTATTTTACATATATATGTCGTCGCAAGAACACGTCACCACGAAAATACACAGCGCACCCTCAGTTTTTTTTCGTGTTTGGTTTCTGACGTTGCCGACTTGCAAATTGAATTATTTTTAATTATTTAGTTTGAATTCGGTCTTATGCATGTGCCAGGCATTGCCAAAATTTGTGCCTCCTCTGGGATTTGAACTAGAGCTCGTCCGATTTCAAATCCGAAAGCCAACGTGCTAGCCACTAGACCACGCTGTCACTTAGAAATTAGACTGATTTTTTTTCATACATATTTTGTTGCAAGATCACGTCACCATGAAAATACACCCAACGCTCATACTTTTGCCGGGCGACCGACGCCCATCGCCCAAGACCTGCACCGACGCTGGGTGAATATTTACATATAATATACACATGGACAATACTCAATGTCAAGGTACCGACGTGGATATTTAAAAAGTACTATCCCTCGGACCAAAATTTTTCTCACTTTCTCACTCTCAGCTTTTTTGTGACTTTTGTTTCTGACGTTGCCGACTCGCATACCGAATTCTTTTTCTATTATTTTTTTTAAATTCGGTATTTTGCATGTGCCAGGCATTGCCAAAATTTGTGCCTCCTCTGGGATTTGATCTCGAGCTTGTCCGATTTCAAATCCGAAAGCCAACGTGCTAGCCACTAGACCACGCTGTCGCTGATAAATTGGAGTGTTTTTTTCGTACATATTTTGTCTCAGGATGATGTCACAACGAAAATACAACGTGCACTCTCAGCTTTTTTGCGACTTGTGTTTCTGTCGTTGCCAACTTGCAAATCGAATTATTTTATTATTATTTAGTTATAATTCGGTATTTTGCATGTGCCAGGCATTGCCAAAATGTGTGCCATCTCTGGGATTTGAACTCGAGCTCGTCCGATTTCCAATCCGAAAGTCAACGTGCTAGCCGCTTGACCACGCTGTCGCTGAGATATTGGAGTGTTTTTTTCATACATATTTTGTCTCAAGATCACGTCACTACGAAAACACAACGTGCACTCTCAGCTTTTTTGCGACTTGTGTTTCTGAACTTGCCGACTTGCAAATCGAGTTATTTTTTTATTATTTAGTTATAATTCGTTATTTTGCATGTGCCAGGCATTGCCAAAATTTGTGCCTCCTCTGGGATTTGAACTCGAGCTCGCCCGATTTCAAATCCGAAAGCCAACGTGCCAGCCAATAGACCACGCTGTCGCTGAGAAATTGGAGTGTTTTTTTCGTACATATTTTGTCTCAAGATCACGTCACTACGAAAATACAATGTGCACTCTCAGCTTTTTTGCGACTTGTGTTTGTGACGTTGCCGACTTGCAAATCGAATTATTTTTTTATTATTTAGTTATAATTCGGTATTTTGCATGTGCCAGCCATTGCCAAAATGTGTGCCTTCTCTGGGATTTGAACTCGAGCTCGGCCGATTTCAAATCCGAAAGCCAACGTGCTAGCCACTAGACCACGCTGTCGCTGAGAATGTGAAGTGTATTTTACATATATATGTCGTCGCAAGAACACGTCACCACGAAAATACACCGCGCACCCTCAGTTTTTTTTCGAGTTTGGTTTCTGACATTGCCGACTTGCAAATTGAATTATTTTTTTATTATTTAGTTTGAATTCGGTCTTATGCATGTGCCAGGCATTGCCAAAATTTGTGCCTCCTCTGGGATTTGAACTCGAGCTCGTCCGATTTCCAATCCGAAAGTCTACGTGCTAGCCACTAGACCACGCTGTCGCTGAGATATTGGAGTGTTTTTTTCATACATATTTTGTCTCAAGATCACGTCACTACGAAAATACAACGTGCACTCTCAGCTTTTTTGCGACTTGTGTTTCTGACGTTGCCGACTTGCAAATCGAGTTATTTTTTTATTATTTAGTTATAATTCGTTATTTTGCATGTGCCAGGCATTGCCAAAATTTGTGCCTCCTCTGGGATTTTAACTCGAGCTCGGCCGATTTCAAATCCGAAAGCCAACGTGCTAGCCACTAGACCACGCTGTCGCTGATAATGTGAAGTGTATTTTACATATATATGTCGTCGCAAGAAAACGTCACCACGAAAATACACCGCGCACCCTCAGTTTTTTTCGAGTTTGGTTTCTGACGTTTCCGACTTGCAAATTGAATTATTTTTTTTTTATTTAGTTTGAATTCGGTCTTATGCATGTGCCAGGCATTGCCAAAATTTGTGCCTCCTCTGGGATTTGAACTCGAGCTCGTCCGATTTCAAATCCGAAAGCCAACGTGCTAGCCACTAGACCACGCTGTCACTTAGAAATAAGACTGATTTTTTTTCATACATATTTAGTTGCAAGATCACGTCACCATGAAAATACACCCAACGCTCATACTTTTACCGGGAGACCGACGCCCATCGCCCAAGACCTGCACCGACGCTGGGTGAATATTTACATATAATATACACATGGACAGTACCCAATGTCAAGGTACCGACGTGGATATTTAAAAAGTATTATCCCTCGGACCAAAATTTTTCTCACTTTCTCACTCTCAGCTTTTTTGTGACTTTTGTTTCTGACGTTGCCGACTCGCATACCGAATTCTTTTTCTATTATTTTTTTTTAATTCGGTATTTTGCATGTGCCAGGCATTGCCAAAATGTGTGCCATCTCTGGGATTTGAAATCGAGCTCGTCCGATTTCCAATCCGAAAGTCAACGTGCTAGCCACCAGACCACGCTGTCGCTGAGAAATTGGAGTGTTTTTTTCGTACATATTTTGTCTCAGGATGACGTCACTACGAAAATACAACGTGCACTCTCAGCTTTTTTGCGACTTGTGTTTCTGTCGTTGCCGACTTGCAAATCGAATTATTTTATTATTATTTAGTTATAATTCGGTATTTTGCATGTGCCAGGCATTGCCAAAATGTGTGCCATCTCTGGGATTTGAACTCGAGCTCGTCCGATATCCAATCCGAAAGTCAACGTGCTAGCCACTAGACCACGCTGTCGCTGAGATATTGGAGTGTTTTTTTCATACATATTTTGTCTCAAGATCACGTCACTACGAAAATACAACGTGCACTCTCAGCTTTTTTGCGACTTGTGTTTCTGACGTTGCCGACTTGCAAATCGAATAATTTTTTTATTATTTAGTTATAATTCGTTATTTTGCATGTGCCAGGCATTGCCAAAATTTGTGCCTCCTCTGGGATTTGAACTCGAGCTCGTCCGATTTCAAATCCGAAAGCCAACGTGCTAGCCACTAGACCACGCTGTCGCTGAGAATGTGAAGTGTATTTTACATATATATGCCGCCGCAAGAATACGTCACCACGAAAATACACCGCGCACCCTCAGTTTTTTTTCGAGTTTGGTTTCTGACGTTGCCGACTTGCAAATTGAATTATTTTTTTATTATTTAGTTTGAATTCGGTCTTATGCATGTGCCAGGCATTGCCAAAATTTGTGCCTCCTCTGGGATTTGAACTCGAGCTCGTCCGATTTCAAATCCGAAAGCACACGTGCTAGCCACTAGACCACGCTGTCACTTAGAAATAAGACTGATTTTTTTTCATACATATTAAGTTGCAAGATCACGTCACCATGAAAATACACCCAACGCTCATACTTTTACCGGGCGACCGACGCCCATCGCCCAAGACCTGCACCGACGCTGGGTGAATATTTACATATAATATACACATGGACAGTACCCAATGTCAAGGTACCGACGTGGATATTTAAAAAGTACTATCCCTCGGACCAAAATTTTTCTCACTTTCTCACTCTCAGCTTTTTTGTGACTTTTGTTTCTGACGTTGCCGACTCGCATACCGAATTCTTTTTCTATTATTTTTTTTTAATTCGGTATTTTGCATGTGCCAGGCATTGCCAAAATGTGTGCCATCTCTGGGATTTGAACTCGAGCTCGTCCGATATCCAATCCGAAAGTCAACGTGCTAGCCACTAGACCACGCTGTCGCTGAGAAATTGGAGTGTTTTTTTCGTACATATTTTGTCTCAAGATCACGTCACTACGAAAATACAACGTGCACTCTCAGCTTTTTTGCGACTTGTGTTTCTGACGTTGCCGACTTGCAAATCGAATTATTTTTTTATTATTTAGTTATTTTTCGTTATTTTGCATGTGCCAGGCATTGCCAAAATTTGTGCCTCCTCTGGGATTTGAACTCGAGCTCGTCCGATTTCAAATCCGAAAGCCAACGTGCCAGCCACTAGACCAAGCTGTCGCTGAGAAATTGGAATGTTTTTTTCGTACATATTTTGTCGCAAGAACACGTCACCACGAAAATACACCGCGCACCCTCAGTTTTTTTTCGAGTTTGGTTTCTGAAGTTGCCGACTTGCAAATCGAATTATTTTTTTATTATTTAGTTATAATTCGTTATTTTGCATGTGCCAGGCATTGCCAAAATTTGTGCCTCCTCTGGGATTTGAAACCGAGCTCGTCCGATTTCAAATCCGAAAGCCAACGTGCTAGCCACTAGACCAAGCTGTCGCTGAGAAATTGGAGTGTTTTTTTCGTACATATTTTGTCTCAAGATCACGTCACAACGAAAATACAACGTGCACTCTCAGCTTTTTTGCGACTTGTGTTTCTGACGTTGCCGACTTGCAAATCGAATTATTTTTTTATTATTTAGTTATAATTCGGTATTTTGCAAGTGCCAGGCATTGCCAAAATGTGTGCCTTCTCTGGGATTTGAACTCGAGCTCGGCCGATTTTAAATCCGGAAGCCAACGTGCTAGCCACTAGACCACGCTGTCGCTGAGAATGTGAAGTGTATTTTACATATATATGTCGTCGCAAGAACACGTTACCACGAAAATACACCGCGCACCCTCAGTTGTTTTTCGAGTTTGGTTTCTGACGTTGCCGACTTGCAAATTGAATTATTTTTTAATTATTTAGTTTTAATTCGGTCTTATGCATGTGCCAGGCATTGCCAAAATTTGTGCCTCCTCTGGGATTTGAACTCGAGCTCGTCCGATTTCAAATCCGAAAGCCAACGTGCTAGCCAGTAGACCACGCTGTCACTTAGAAATTAGACTGATTTTTTTTCATACATATTTAGTTGCAAGATCACGTCACCATGAAAATACACCCAACGCTCATACTTTTACCGGGCGACCGACGCCCATCGCCCAAGACCTGCACCGACGCTGGGTGAATATTTACATATAATATACACATGGACAGTACTCAATGTCAAGGTACCGACGTGGATATTTAAAAAGTACTATCCCTCGGATCAAAATTTTTCTTACTTTCTCACTCTCAGCTTTTTTGTAACTTTTGTTTCTGACGTTGCCGACTCGCATACCGAATTCTTTTTCTATTATTATTTTTTAATTCGGTATTTTGCATGTGCCAGGCATTGCCAAAATGTGTGCCATCTCTGGGATTTGAACTCGAGCTCGTCCGATTTCCACTTCGAAAGTCAACGTGCTAGCCACTAGACCACGCTGTCGCTGAGAAATTGGAGTGTTTTTTTCGTACATATTTTGTCTCAGGATGACGTCACTACGAAAATACAACGTGCACTCTCAGCTTTTTTGCGACTTGTGTTTCTGTCGTTGTCGACTTGCAAATCGAATTATTTTATTATTATTTAGTTATAATTCGGTATTTTGCATGTGCCAGGCATTGCCAAAATGTGTGCCATCTCTGGGATTTGAACTCGAGCTCGTCCGATTTCCAATCCGAAAGTCAACGTGCTAGCCACTAGACCACGCTGTCGCTGAGATATTGGAGTGTTTTTTACATATATATGCCGTCGCAAGAACACGTCACCACGAAAATACACCGCGCACCCTCAGTTTTTTTTCGAGTTTGGTTTCTGACGTTGCCGACTTGCAAATTGAATTATTTTTTTATTATTTAGTTTGAATTCGGTCTTATGCATGTGCCAGGCATTGCCAAAATTTGTGCCTCCTCTGGGATTTGAACTCGAGCTCGTCCGATTTCAAATCCGAAAGCCAACGTGCTAGCCACTAGACCACGCTGTCACTTAGAAATTAGACTGATTTTTTTCATACATATTTAGTTGCAAGATCACGTCACCATGAAAATACACCCAACGCTCATACTTTTACCGGGCGATCGACGCCCATCGCCCAAGACCTGCACCGACGCTGGGTGAATATTTACATATAATATACACATGGACAGTACTCAATGTCAAGGTACCGACGTGGATATTTAAAAAGTACTATCCCTCGGACCAAAATTTTTCTCACTTTCTCACTCTCAGCTTTTTTGTGACTTTTGTTTCTGACGTTGCCGACTCGCATACCGAATTCTTTTTCTATTATTTTTTTTTAAATTTTGTATTTTGCATGTGCCAGGCATTGCCAAAATTTGTGCCTCCTCTGGGATTTGATCTCGAGCTTGTCCGATTCCAAATCCGAAAGCCAACGTGCTAGCCACTAGACCACGCTGTCGCTGATAAATTGGAGTGTTTTTTTCGTACATATTTTGTCTCAGGATGATGTCACTACGAAAATACAACGTGCACTCTCAGCTTTTTTGCGACATGTGTTTCTGTCGTTGCCGACTTGCAAATCGAATTATTTTATTATTATTTAGTTATAATTCGGTATTTTGCATGTGCCAGGCATTGCAAAAATGTGTGCCATCTCTGGGATTTGAACTCGAGCTCGTCCGATTTCCAATCCGAAAGTCAACGTGCTAGCCGCTAGACCACGCTGTCGCTGAGATATTGGAGTGTTTTTTTCATACAAATTTTGTCTCAAGATCACGTCACTACGAAAATACAACGTGCACTCTCAGCTTTTTTGCGACTTGTGTTTCTGAAGTTGCGGACTTGCAAATCGAATTATTTTTTTATTATTTAGTTATTTTTCGTTATTTTGCATGTGCCATGCATTGCCAAAATTTGTGCCTCCTCTGGGATTTGAACTCGAGCTCGTCCGATTTCAAATCCGAAAGCCAACGTGCCAGCCACTAGACCAAGCTGTCGCTGAGAAATTGGAATGTTTTTTTCGTACATATTTTGTCGCAAGAACACGTCACCACGAAAATACACCGCGCACCCTCAGTTTTTTTTCGAGTTTGGTTTCTGACGTTGCCGACTTGCAAATCGAATTATTTTTTTATTATTTAGTTATAATTCGGTCTTATGCATGTGCCAGGCATTGCCAAAATTTGTGCCTCCTCTGGGATTTGAACTCGAGCTCGTCCGATTTCCAATCCGAAAGTCAACGTGCTAGCCACTAGACCACGCTGTCGCTGAGATATTGGAGTGTTTTTTTCATACATATTTTGTCTCAAGATCACGTCACTACGAAAATACAACGTGCACTCTCAGCTTTTTTGCGACTTGTGTTTCTGACGTTGCCGACTTGCAAATCGAGTTATTTTTTTATTATTTAGTTATAATTCGTTATTTTGCATGTGCCAGGCATTGCCAAAATTTGTGCCTCCTCTGGGATTTGAACTCGAGCTCGTCCGATTACAAATCCGAAAGCCAACGTGCTAGCCACTAGACCACGCTGTCGCTGAGAAATTGGAGTGTTTTTTTCGTACATATTTTGTCTCAAGATCACGTCACTACGAAAATACAACGTGCACTCTCAGCTTTTTTGCGACTTGTGTTTCTGACGTTGCCGACTTGCAAATCGAATTATTTTTTTATTATTTAGTTATAATTCGGTATTTTGCATGTGCCAGGCATTGCCAAAATGTGTGCCTTCTCTGGGATTTGAACTCGAGCTCGGCCGATTTCAAATCCGAAAGCCAACGTGCTAGCCACTAGACCACGCTGTCGCTGAGAATGTGAAGTGTATTTTACATATATATGTCGTCGCAAGAAAACGTCACCACGAAAATACACCGCGCACCCTCAGTTTTTTTTCAAGTTTGGTTTCTGACGTTGCCGACTTGCAAATTGAATTATTTTTTTATTATTTAGTTTGAATTCGGTCTTATGCATGTGCCAGGCATTGCCAAAATTTGTGCCTCCTCTGGGATTTGAACTCGAGCTCGTCTGATTTCAAATCCGAAAGCCAACGTGCTAGCCACTAGACCACGCTGTCGCTTAGAAATTGGAATGATTTTTTTTCATACATATTTAGTTGCAAGATCACGTCACCATGAAAATACACCCAACGCTCATACTTTTACCGGGCGACCGACGCCCATCGCCCAAGACCTGCACCGACGCTGGGTGAATATTTACATATAATATACACATGGACAGTACCCAATGTCTAGGTACCGACGTGGATATTTAAAAAGTACTATCCCTCGGACCAAAATTTTTCTCACTTTCTTACTCTCAGCTTTTTTGTGACTTTTGTTTCTGACGTTGCCGACTCGCATACCGAATTCTTTTTCTATTATTTTTTTTTAATTCTGTATTTTGCATGTGCCAGGCATTGCCAAAATGTGTGCCATCTCTGGGATTTGAACTCGAGCTCGTCCGATTTCCAATCCGAAAGTCAACGTGCTAGCCACTAGACCACGCTGTCGCTGAGAAATTGGAGTGTTTTTTTCGTACATATTTTGTCTCAGGATGATGTCACTACGAAAATACAACGTGCACTCTCAGCTTTTTTGCGACATGTGTTTCTGTCGTTGCCGACTTGCAAATCGAATTATTTTATTATTATTTAGTTATAATTCGGTATTTTGCATGTGCCAGGCATTGCCAAAATGTGTGCCATCTCTGGGATTTGAACTCGAGCTCGTCCGATTTCCAATCCGAAAGTCAACGTGCTAGCCGCTAGACCACGCTGTCGCTGAGATATTGGAGTGTTTTTTTCATACAAATTTTGTCTCAAGATCACGTCACTACGAAAATACAACGTGCACTCTCAGCTTTTTTGCGACTTGTGTTTCTGAAGTTGCGGACTTGCAAATCGAATTATTTTTTTATTATTTAGTTATTTTTCGTTATTTTGCATGTGCCAGGCATTGCCAAAATTTGTGCCTCCTCTGGGATTTGAACTCGAGCTCGTCCGATTTCAAATCCGAAAGCCAACGTGCCAGCCACTAGACCAAGCTGTCGCTGAGAAATTGGAATGTTTTTTTCGTACATATTTTGTCGCAAGAACACGTCACCACGAAAATACACCGCGCACCCTCAGTTTTTTTTCGAGTTTGGTTTCTGAAGTTGCCGACTTGCAAATTGAATTATTTTTTTATTATTTAGTTTGAATTCGGTCTTATGCATGTGCCAGGCATTGCCAAAATTTGTGCCTCCTCTGGGATTTGAACTCGAGCTCGTCTGATTTCAAATCCGAAAGCCAACGTGCTAGCCACTAGACCACGCTGTCGCTTAGAAATTGGACTGATTTTTTTTCATACATATTTAGTTGCAAGATCACGTCACCATGAAAATACACCCAACGCTCATACTTTTACCGGGCGACCGACGCCCATCGCCCAAGACCTGCACCGACGCTGGGTGAATATTTACATATAATATACACATGGACAGTACCCAATGTCTAGGTACCGACGTGGATATTTAAAAAGTACTATCCCTCGGACCAAAATTTTTCTCACTTTCTTACTCTCAGCTTTTTTGTGACTTTTGTTTCTGACGTTGCCGACTCGCATACCGAATTCTTTTTCTATTATTTTTTTTTAATTCTGTATTTTGCATGTGCCAGGCATTGCCAAAATGTGTGCCATCTCTGGGATTTGAACTCGTGCTCGTCCGATTTCCAATCCGAAAGTCAACGTGCTAGCCACTAGACCACGCTGTCGCTGAGAAATTGGAGTGTTTTTTTCGTACATATTTTGTCTCAGGATGACGTCACTACGAAAATACAACGTGCACTCTCAGCTTTTTTGCGACTTGTGTTTCTGTCGTTGCCGACTTGCAAATCGAATTATTTTATTATTATTTAGTTATAATTCGGTATTTTGCATGTGCCAGGCATTGCCAAAATGTGTGCCATCTCTGGGATTTGAACTCGAGCTCGTCCGATTTCAAATCCGAAAGCCAACGTGCTAGCCACTAGACCACGCTGTCGCTGAGATATTGGAGTGTTTTTTTCGTACATATTTTGTCTCAAGATCACGTCACAACGAAAATACAACGTGCACTCTCAGCTTTTTTGCGACTTTTGTTTCTGACGTTGCCGACTTGCAAATCGAATTATTTTTTTATTATTTAGTTATAATTCGGTATTTTGCATGTGCCAGGCATTGCCAAAATGTGTGCCTTCTCTGGGATTTGAACTCGAGCTCGGCCGATTTTAAATCCGGAAGCCAACGTGCTAGCCACTAGACCACGCTGTCGCTGAGAATGTGAAGTGTATTTTACATATATATGTCGTCGCAAGAACACGTCACCACGAAAATGCACCGCGCACCCTCAGTTTTTTTTCGAGTTTGGTTTCTGACGTTGCCGACTTGCAAATTAAATTATTTTTTTATTATTTAGTTTGAATTAGGTCTTATGCATGTGCCAGGCATTGCCAAAATTTGTGCCTCCTCTGGGATTTGAACTCGAGCTCGTCCGATTTCAAATCCGAAAGCCAACGTGCTAGCCACTAGACCACGCTGTCACTTAGGAATTAGACTGATTTTTTTTCATACATATTTAGTTGCAAGATCACGTCACCATGAAAATACACCCAACGCTCATACTTTTACCGGGCGACCGACGCCCATCGCCCAAGACCTGCACCGACGCTGGGTGAATATTTACATATAATATACACATGGACAGTACCCAATGTCAAGGTACCGACGTGGATATTTAAAAAGTACTATCCCTCGGACCAAAATTTTTCTCACTTTCTCACTCTCAGCTTTTTTGTGACTTTTGTTTCTGACGTTGCCGACTCGCATACCGAATTCTTTTTCTATTATTTTTTTTAATTCGGTATTTTGCATGTGCCAGGCATTGCCAAAATGTGTGCCATCTCTGGGATTTGAACTCGAGCTCGTCCGATTTCCAATCCGAAAGTCAACGTGCTAGCCACTAGACCACGCTGTCGCTGAGAAATTGGAGTGTTTTTTTCGTACATATTTTGTCTCAGGATGACGTCACTACGAAAATACAACGTGCACTCTCAGCTTTTTTGCGACTTGTGTTTCTGTCGTTGCCGACTTGCAAATCGAATTATTTTCTTATTATTTAGTTATAATTCGGTATTTTGCATGTGCCAGGCATTGCCAAAATGTGTGCCATCTCTGGGATTTGAACTCGAGCTCGTCCGATATTCAATCCGAAAGTCAACGTGCTAGCCACTAGACCACGCTGTCGCTGAGATATTGGAGTGTTTTTTTCATACATATTTTGTCTCAAGATCACGTCACTACGAAAATACAACGTGCACTCTCAGCTTTTTTGCGACTTGTGTTTCTGACGTTGCCGACTTGCAAATCGAATTATTTTTTTATTATTTAGTTATAATTCGTTATTTTGCATGTGCCAGGCATTGCCAAAATTTGTGCCTCCTCTGGGATTTGAAACCGAGCTCGTCCGATTTCAAATCCGAAAGCCAACGTGCTAGCCACTAGACCAAGCTGTCGCTGAGAAATTGGAGTGTTTTTTTCGTACATATTTTGTCTCAAGATCACGTCACAACGAAAATACAACGTGCACTCTCAGCTTTTTTGCGACTTGTGTTTCTGACGTTGCCGACTTGCAAATCGAATTATTTTTTTATTATTTAGTTATAATTCGGTATTTTGCAAGTGCCAGGCATTGCCAAAATGTGTGCCTTCTCTGGGATTTGAACTCGAGCTCGGCCGATTTTAAATCCGGAAGCCAACGTGCTAGCCACTAGACCACGCTGTCGCTGAGAATGTGAAGTGTATTTTACATATATATGTCGTCGCAAGAACACGTTACCACGAAAATACACCGCGCACCCTCAGTTGTTTTTCGAGTTTGGTTTCTGACGTTGCCGACTTGCAAATTGAATTATTTTTTAATTATTTAGTTTTAATTCGGTCTTATGCATGTGCCAGGCATTGCCAAAATTTGTGCCTCCTCTGGGATTTGAACTCGAGCTCGTCCGATTTCAAATCCGAAAGCCAACGTGCTAGCCAGTAGACCACGCTGTCACTTAGAAATTAGACTGATTTTTTTTCATACATATTTAGTTGCAAGATCACGTCACCATGAAAATACACCCAACGCTCATACTTTTACCGGGCGACCGACGCCCATCGCCCAAGACCTGCACCGACGCTGGGTGAATATTTACATATAATATACACATGGACAGTACTCAATGTCAAGGTACCGACGTGGATATTTAAAAAGTACTATCCCTCGGATCAAAATTTTTCTTACAATCTCACTCTCAGCTTTTTTGTAACTTTTGTTTCTGACGTTGCCGACTCGCATACCGAATTCTTTTTCTATTATTATTTTTTAATTCGGTATTTTGCATGTGCCAGGCATTGCCAAAATGTGTGCCATCTCTGGGATTTGAACTCGAGCTCGTCCGATTTCCACTTCGAAAGTCAACGTGCTAGCCACTAGACCACGCTGTCGCTGAGAAATTGGAGTGTTTTTTTCGTACATATTTTGTCTCAGGATGACGTCACTACGAAAATACAACGTGCACTCTCAGCTTTTTTGCGACTTGTGTTTCTGTCGTTGTCGACTTGCAAATCGAATTATTTTATTATTATTTAGTTATAATTCGGTATTTTGCATGTGCCAGGCATTGCCAAAATGTGTGCCATCTCTGGGATTTGAACTCGAGCTCGTCCGATTTCCAATCCGAAAGTCAACGTGCTAGCCACTAGACCACGCTGTCGCTGAGATATTGGAGTGTTTTTTACATATATATGCCGTCGCAAGAACACGTCACCACGAAAATACACCGCGCACCCTCAGTTTTTTTTCGAGTTTGGTTTCTGACGTTGCCGACTTGCAAATTGAATTATTTTTTTATTATTTAGTTTGAATTCGGTCTTATGCATGTGCCAGGCATTGCCAAAATTTGTGCCTCCTCTGGGATTTGAACTCGAGCTCGTCCGATTTCAAATCCGAAAGCCAACGTGCTAGCCACTAGACCACGCTGTCACTTAGAAATTAGACTGATTTTTTTCATACATATTTAGTTGCAAGATCACGTCACCATGAAAAAAAACCCAACGCTCATACTTTTACCGGGCGATCGACGCCCATCGCCCAAGACCTGCACCGACGCTGGGTGAATATTTACATATAATATACACATGGACAGTACTCAATGTCAAGGTACCGACGTGGATATTTAAAAAGTACTATCCCTCGGACCAAAATTTTTCTCACTTTCTCACTCTCAGCTTTTTTGTGACCTTTGTTTCTGACGTTGCCGACTCGCATACCGAATTCTTTTTCTATTATTTTTTTTTAAATTTTGTATTTTGCATGTGCCAGGCATTGCCAAAATTTGTGCCTCCTCTGGGATTTGATCTCGAGCTTGTCCGATTCCAAATCCGAAAGCCAACGTGCTAGCCACTAGACCACGCTGTCGCTGATAAATTGGAGTGTTTTTTTTCGTACATATTTTGTCTCAGGATGATGTCACTACGAAAATACAACGTGCACTCTCAGCTTTTTTGCGACATGTGTTTCTGTCGTTGCCGACTTGCAAATCGAATTATTTTATTATTATTTAGTTATAATTCGGTATTTTGCATGTGCCAGGCATTGCAAAAATGTGTGCCATCTCTGGGATTTGAACTCGAGCTCGTCCGATTTCCAATCCGAAAGTCAACGTGCTAGCCGCTAGACCACGCTGTCGCTGAGATATTGGAGTGTTTTTTTCATACAAATTTTGTCTCAAGATCACGTCACTACGAAAATACAACGTGCACTCTCAGCTTTTTTGCGACTTGTGTTTCTGAAGTTGCGGACTTGCAAATCGAATTATTTTTTTATTATTTAGTTATTTTTCGTTATTTTGCATGTGCCAGGCATTGCCAAAATTTGTGCCTCCTCTGGGATTTGAACTCGAGCTCGTCCGATTTCAAATCCGAAAGCCAACGTGCCAGCCACTAGACCAAGCTGTCGCTGAGAAATTGGAATGTTTTTTTCGTACATATTTTGTCGCAAGAACACGTCACCACGAAAATACACCGCGCACCCTCAGTTTTTTTTCGAGTTTGGTTTCTGACGTTGCCGACTTGCAAATCGAATTATTTTTTTATTATTTAGTTATAATTCGGTCTTATGCATGTGCCAGGCATTGCCAAAATTTGTGCCTCCTCTGGGATTTGAACTCGAGCTCGTCCGATTTCCAATCCGAAAGTCAACGTGCTAGCCACTAGACCACGCTGTCGCTGAGATATTGGAGTGTTTTTTTCATACATATTTTGTCTCAAGATCACGTCACTACGAAAATACAACGTGCACTCTCAGCTTTTTTGCGACTTGTGTTTCTGACGTTGCCGACTTGCAAATCGAGTTATTTTTTTATTATTTAGTTATAATTCGTTATTTTGCATGTGCCAGGCATTGCCAAAATTTGTGCCTCCTCTGGGATTTGAACTCGAGCTCGTCCGATTACAAATCCGAAAGCCAACGTGCTAGCCACTAGACCACGCTGTCGCTGAGAAATTGGAGTGTTTTTTTCGTACATATTTTGTCTCAAGATCACGTCACTACGAAAATACAACGTGCACTCTCAGCTTTTTTGCGACTTGTGTTTCTGACGTTGCCGACTTGCAAATCGAATTATTTTTTTATTATTTAGTTATAATTCGGTATTTTGCATGTGCCAGGCATTGCCAAAATGTGTGCCTTCTCTGGGATTTGAACTCGAGCTCGGCCGATTTCAAATCCGAAAGCCAACGTGCTAGCCACTAGACCACGCTGTCGCTGAGAATGTGAAGTGTATTTTACATATATATGTCGTCGCAAGAAAACGTCACCACGAAAATACACCGCGCACCCTCAGTTTTTTTTCAAGTTTGGTTTCTGACGTTGCCGACTTGCAAATTGAATTATTTTTTTATTATTTAGTTTGAATTCGGTCTTATGCATGTGCCAGGCATTGCCAAAATTTGTGCCTCCTCTGGGATTTGAACTCGAGCTCGTCTGATTTCAAATCCGAAAGCCAACGTGCTAGCCACTAGACCACGCTGTCGCTTAGAAATTGGACTGATTTTTTTTCATACATATTTAGTTGCAAGATCACGTCACCATGAAAATACACCCAACGCTCATACTTTTACCGGGCGACCGACGCCCATCGCCCGAGACCTGCACCGACGCTGGGTGAATATTTACATATAATATACACATGGACAGTACCCAATGTCTAGGTACCGACGTGGATATTTAAAAAGTACTATCCCTCGGACCAAAATTTTTCTCACTTTCTTACTCTCAGCTTTTTTGTGACTTTTGTTTCTGACGTTGCCTACTCGCATACCGAATTCTTTTTCTATTATTTTTTTTTAATTCTGTATTTTGCATGTGCCAGGCATTGCCAAAATGTGTGCCATCTCTGGGATTTGAACTCGAGCTCGTCCGATTTCCAATCCGAAAGTCAACGTGCTAGCCACTAGACCACGCTGTCGCTGAGAAATTGGAGTGTTTTTTTCGTACATATTTTGTCTCAGGATGACGTCACTACGAAAATACAACGTGCACTCTCAGCTTTTTTGCGACTTGTGTTTCTGTCGTTGCCGACTTGCAAATCGAATTATTTTATTATTATTTAGTTTTAATTCGGTATTTTGCATGTGCCAGGCATTGCCAAAATGTGTGCCATCTCTGGGATTTGAACTCGAGCTCGTCCGATTTCAAATCCGAAAGCCAACGTGCTAGCCACTAGACCACGCTGTCGCTGAGATATTGGAGTGTTTTTTTCGTACATATTTTGTCTCAAGATCACGTCACAACGAAAATACAACGTGCACTCTCAGCTTTTTTGCGACTTTTGTTTCTGACGTTGCCGACTTGCAAATCGAATTATTTTTTTATTATTTAGTTATAATTCGTTATTTTGCATGTGCCAGGCATTGCCAAAATTTGTGCCTCCTCTGGGATTTGAAACCGAGCTCGTCCGATTTCAAATCCGAAAGCCAACGTGCTAGCCACTAGACCAAGCTGTCGCTGAGAAATTGGAGTGTTTTTTTCGTACATATTTTGTCTCAAGATCACGTCACAACGAAAATACAACGTGCACTCTCAGCTTTTTTGCGACTTGTGTTTCTGACGTTGCCGACTTGCAAATCGAATTATTTTTTTATTATTTAGTTATAATTCGGTATTTTGCAAGTGCCAGGCATTGCCAAAATGTGTGCCTTCTCTGGGATTTGAACTCGAGCTCGGCCGATTTTAAATCCGGAAGCCAACGTGCTAGCCACTAGACCACGCTGTCGCTGAGAATGTGAAGTGTATTTTACATATATATGTCGTCGCAAGAACACGTTACCACGAAAATACACCGCGCACCCTCAGTTGTTTTTCGAGTTTGGTTTCTGACGTTGCCGACTTGCAAATTGAATTATTTTTTAATTATTTAGTTTTAATTCGGTCTTATGCATGTGCCAGGCATTGCCAAAATTTGTGCCTCCTCTGGGATTTGAACTCGAGCTCGTCCGATTTCAAATCCGAAAGCCAACGTGCTAGCCAGTAGACCACGCTGTCACTTAGAAATTAGACTGATTTTTTTTCATACATATTTAGTTGCAAGATCACGTCACCATGAAAATACACCCAACGCTCATACTTTTACCGGGCGACCGACGCCCATCGCCCAAGACCTGCACCGACGCTGGGTGAATATTTACATATAATATACACATGGACAGTACTCAATGTCAAGGTACCGACGTGGATATTTAAAAAGTACTATCCCTCGGATCAAAATTTTTCTTACTTTCTTACTCTCAGCTTTTTTGTAACTTTTGTTTCTGACGTTGCCGACTCGCATACCGAATTCTTTTTCTATTATTATTTTTTAATTCGGTATTTTGCATGTGCCAGGCATTGCCAAAATGTGTGCCATCTCTGGGATTTGAACTCGAGCTCGTCCGATTTCCACTTCGAAAGTCAACGTGCTAGCCACTAGACCACGCTGTCGCTGAGAAATTGGAGTGTTTTTTTCGTACATATTTTGTCTCAGGATGACGTCACTACGAAAATACAACGTGCACTCTCAGCTTTTTTGCGACTTGTGTTTCTGTCGTTGTCGACTTGCAAATCGAATTATTTTATTATTATTTAGTTATAATTCGGTATTTTGCATGTGCCAGGCATTGCCAAAATGTGTGCCATCTCTGGGATTTGAACTCGAGCTCGTCCGATTTCCAATCCGAAAGTCAACGTGCTAGCCACTAGACCACGCTGTCGCTGAGATATTGGAGTGTTTTTTTCATACATATTTTGTCTCAAGATCACGTCACTACGAAAATACAACGTGCACTCTCAGCTTTTTTGCGACTTGTGTTTCTGACGTTGCCGACTTGCAAATCGAATTATTTTTTTATTATTTAGTTATAATTCGTTATTTTGCATGTGCCAGGCATTGCCAAAATTTGTGCCTCCTCTGGGATTTGAACTCGAGCTCGTCCGATTTCAAATCCGAAAGCTAACGTGCTAGCCACTAGACCACGCTGTCGCTGATAAATTGGAGTGTTTTTTTCGTACATATTTTGTCTCAGGATGACGTCACTACGAAAATACAACGTGCACTCTCAGCTTTTTTGCGACTTGTGTTTCTGTCGTTGCCGACATGCAAATCGAATTATTTTATTATTATTTAGTTATAATTCGGTATTTTGCATGTGCCAGGCATTGCCAAAATGTGTGCCATCTCTGGGATTTGAACTCGAGCTCGTCCGATTTCCAATCCGAAAGTCAACGTGCTAGCCGCTAGACCACGCTGTCGCTGAGATATTGGAGTGTTTTTTTCATACATATTTTGTCTCAAGATCACGTCACTACGAAAATACAACGTGCACTCTCAGCTTTTTTGCGACTTGTGTTTCTGACGTTGCCGACTTGCAAATCGAATTATTTTTTTATTATTAAGTTTAATACGGTATTTTGCATGTGCCAGTCATTGCCAAAATGTGTGGCTTGTCTGGGATTTGAACTCGAGCTCGGCCGATTTTAAATCCGGAAGCCAACGTGCTAGCCACTAGACCACGCTGTCGCTGAGAAATTGGAGTGTTTTTTTCGTACATATTTTGTCTCAAGATCACGTCACAACGAAAATACAACGTGCACTCTCAGCTTTTTTGCGACTTGTGTTTCTGACGTTGCCGACTTGCAAATCGAATTATTTTTTTATTATTTAGTTATAATTCGGTATTTTGCATGTGCCAGGCATTGCCAAAATGTGTGCCTTCTCTGGGATTTGAACTCGAGCTCGGCCGATTTTAAATCCGGAAGCCAACGTGCTAGCCACTAGACCACGCTGTCGCTGAGAATGTGAAGTGTATTTTACATACATATGTCGTCGCAAGAACACGTCACCACGAAAATACACCGCGCTCCCTCAGTTTTTTTTCGAGTTTGGTTTCTGACGTTGCCGACTTGCAAATTGAATTATTTTTTTATTATTTAGTTTGAATTCGGTCTTATGCATGTGCCAGGCATTGCCAAAATTTGTGCCTCCTCTGGGATTTGAACTCGAGCTCGTCCGAATTCAAATCCGAAAGCCAACGTGCTAGCCACTAGACCACGCTGTCACTTAGAAATTAGACTGATTTTTTTTCATACATATTTAGTTGCAAGATCACGTCACCATGAAAATACACCCAACGCTCATACTTTTACCGGGCGACCGACGCCCATCGCCCAAGACCTGCACCGACGCTGGGTGAATATTTACATATAATATACACATGGACAGTACCCAATGTCAAGGTACCGACGTGGATATTTAAAAAGTACTATCCCTTGGACCAAAATTTTTCTCACTTTCTCACTCTCAGCTTTTTTGTGACTTTTGTTTCTGACGTTGCCGACTCGCATACCGAATTCTTTTTCTATTATTTTTTTTTAATTCGGTATTTTGCATGTGCCAGGCATTGCCAAAATGTGTGCCATCTCTGGGATTTGAACTCGAGCTCGTCCGATATCCAATCCGAAAGTCAACGTGCTAGCCACTAGACCACGCTGTCGCTGAGATATTGGAGTGTTTTTTTCATACATATTTTGTCTCAAGATCACGTCACTACGAAAATACAACGTGCACTCTCAGCTTTTTTGCGACTTGTGTTTCTGACGTTGCCGACTTGCAAATCGAATTATTTTTTTATTATTAAGTTATAATTCGTTATTTTGCATGTGCCAGGCATTGCCAAAATTTGTGCCTCCTCTGGGATTTGAACTCGAGCTCGTCCGATTTCAAATCCGAAAGCCAACGTGCTAGCCACTAGACCACGCTGTCGCTGAGAAATTGGAGTGTTTTTTTCGTACATATTTTGTCTCAAGATCACGTCACAACGAAAATACAACGTGCACTCTCAGCTTTTTTGCGACTTGTGTTTCTGACGTTGCCGACTTGCAAATCGAATTATTTTTTTATTATTTAGTTATAATTCGGTATTTTGCATGTGCCAGGCATTGCCAAAATGTGTGCCTTCTCTGGGATTTGAACTCGAGCTCGGCCGATTTTAAATCCGGAAGCCAACAAGCTAGCCACTAGACCACGCTGTCGCTGAGAATGTGAAGTGTATTTTACATATATATGTCGTCGCAAGAACACGTCACCACGAAAATACACCGCGCACCCTCAGTTTTTTTTCGAGTTTGGTTTCTGACGTTGCCGACTTGCAAATTGAATTATTTTTTTATTATTTAGTTTGAATTCGGTCTTATGCATGTGCCAGGCATTGCCAAAATTTGTGCCTCCTCTGGGATTCGAACTCGAGCTCGTCCGATTTCAAATCCGAAAGCCAACGTGCTTGCCACTAGACCACGCTGTCACTTAGAAATTAGACTGATTTTTTTTCATACATATTTAGTTGCAAGATCACTTCACCATGAAAATAAACCCAACGCTCATACTTTTACCGGGCGACCGACGCCCATCGCCCAAGACCTGCACCGACGCTGGGTGAATATTAACATATAATATACACATGGACAGTACCCAATGTCAAGGTACCGACGTGGATATTTAAAAAGTACTATCCCTCGGACCAAAATTTTTCTCACTTTCTCACTCTCAGCTTTTTTGTGACTTTTGTTTCTGACGTTGCCGACTCGCATACCGAATTCTTTTTCTATTATTTTTTTTAATTCGGTATTTTGCATGTGCCAGGCATTGCCAAAATGTGTGCCATCTCTGGGATTTGAACTCGAGCTCGTCCGATTTCCAATCCGAAAGTCAACGTGCTAGCCACTAGACCACGCTGTCGCTGAGATATTGGAGTGTTTTTTTCATACATATTTTGTCTCAAGATCACGTCACTACGAAAATACAACGTGCACTCTCAGCTTTTTTGCGACTTGTGTTTCTGACGTTGCCGACTTGCAAATCGAATTATTTTTTTATTATTTAGTTATAATTCGTTATTTTGCATGTGCCAGGCATTGCCAAAATTTGTGCCTCCTCTGGGATTTGAACTCGAGCTCGTCCGATTTCAAATCCGAAAGCCAACGTGCTAGCCACTAGACCACGCTGTCGCTGAGAAATTGGAGTGTTTTTTTCGTACATATTTTGTCTCAAGATCACGTCACAACGAAAATACAACGGGCACTCTCAGCTTTTTTGCGACTTGTGTTTCTGACGTTGCCGACTTGCAAATCGAATTATTTTTTTATTATTTAGTTATAATTCGGTATTTTGCATGTGCCAGGCATTGCCAAAATGTGTGCCTTCTCTGGGATTTGAACTCGAGCTCGGCCGATTTTAAATCCGGAAGCCAACGTGCTAGCCAGTAGACCACGCTGTCGCTGAGAATGTGAAGTGTATTTTACATATATATGTCGTCGCAAGAATACGTCACCACGAAAATACACCGCGCACCCTCAGTTTTTTTTCGAGTTTGGTTTCTGACGTTGCCGACTTGCAAATTGAATTATTTTTTTATTATTTAGTTTGAATTCGGTCTTATGCATGTGCCAGGCATTGCCAAAATTTGTGCCTCCTCTGGGATTTGAACTCGAGCTCGTCCGATTTCAAATCCGAAAGCCAACGTGCTAGCCACTAGACCACGCTGTCACTTAGAAATTAGACTGATTTTTTTTCATACATATTTAGTTGCAAGATCACGTCACCATGAAAATACACCCAACGCTCATACTTTTACCGGGCGACCGACGCCCATCGCCCAAGACCTGCACCGACGCTGGGTGAATATTTACATATAATATACACATGGACAGTACTCAATGTCAAGGTACCGACGTGGATATTTAAAAAGTACTAGACCTCGGACCAAAATTTTTCTCACTTTCTCACTCTCAGCTTTTTTGTAACTTTTGTTTCTGACGTTGCCGACTCGCATACCGAATTCTTTTTCTATTATTTTTTTTTAATTCGGTATTTTGCATGTGCCAGGCATTGCCAAAATGTGTGCCATCTCTGGGATTTGAACTCGAGCTCGTCCGATTTCCAATTCGAAAGTCAACGTGCTAGCCACTAGACCACGCTGTCGCTGAGAAATTGGATTGTTTTTTTCGTACATATTTTGTCTCAGGATGACGTCACTACAAAAATACAACGTGCACTCTCAGCTTTTTTGCGACTTGTGTTTCTGTCGTTGCCGACTTGCAAATCGAATTATTTTATTATTATTTAGTTATAATTCGGTATTTTGCATGTGCCAGGCATTGCCAAAATGTGTGCCATCTCTGGGATTTGAACTCGAGCTCGTCCGATATCCAATCCGAAAGTCAACGTGCTAGCCACTAGACCACGCTTTCGCTGAGATATTGGATTTTTTTTTTCATACATATTTTGTCTCAAGATCACGTCACTACGAAAATACAACTTGCACTCTCAGCTTTTTTGCGACTTGTGTTTCTGACGTTGCCGACTTGCAAATCGAATTATTTTTTATTATTTAGTTATAATTTGTTATTTTGCATGTGCCAGGCATTGCCAAAATTTGTGCCTCCTCTGGGATTTGAACTTGAGCTCGTCCGATTTCAAATCCGAAAGCCAACGTGCTAGCCACTAGACCACGCTGTCGCTGAGAAATTGGAGTGTTTTTTTCGTACAAGTTTTGTCTCAAGAACACGTCACCACGAAAATACACCGCGCACCCTCAGTTTTTTTTCGAGTTTGGTTTCTGACGTTGCCGACTTGCAAATTGAATTATTTTTTTATTATTTAGTTTGAATTCGGTCTTATGCATGTGCCAGGCATTGCCAAAATTTGTGTTTCCTCTGGGATTTGAACTCGAGCTCGTCCGATTTCAAATCCGAAAGCCAACGTGCTAGCCACTAGACCACGCTGTCACTTAGAAATTAGACTGATTTTTTTTCATACATATTTAGTTGCAAGATCACGTCACCATGAAAATACACCCAACGCTCATACTTTTGCCGGGCGACCGACGCCCATCGCCCAAGACCTGCACCGACGCTGGGTGAATATTTACATATAATATACACATGGACAGTACCCAATGTCAATGTACCGACGTGGATATTTAAAAAGTACTATCCCTCGGACCAAAATTTTTCTCACTTTCTCACTCTCAGCTTTTTTGTGACTTTTGTTTCTGACGTTGCCGACTCGCATACCGAATTCTTTTTCTATTATTTTTTTTAATTCGGTATTTTGCATGTGCCAGGCATTGCCAAAATGTGTGCCATCTCTGGGATTTGAACTCGAGCTCGTCCGATTTCCAATCAGAAAGTCAACGTGCTAGCCACTAGACCACGCTGTCGCTGAGAAATTGGAGTGTTTTTTTCTTACAAATTTTGTCTCAGGATGACGTCACTACGAAAATACAACGTGCACTCTCAGCTTTTTTGCGACTTGTGTTTCTGTCGTTGCCGACTTGCAAATCGAATTATTTTATTATTATTTAGTTATAATTCGGTATTTTGCATGTGCCAGGCATTGCCAAAAGGTGTGCCATCTCTGGGATTTGAACTCGAGCTCGTCCGATATCCAATCCGAAAGTCAACGTGCTAGCCACTAGACCACGCTGTCGCTGAGATATTGGAGTGTTTTTTTCATACATATTTTGTCTCAAGATCACGTCACTACGAAAATACAACGTGCACTCTCAGCTTTTTTGCGACTTGTGTTTCTGACGTTGCCGACTTGCAAATCGAATTATTTTTTTATTATTTAGTTATAATTCGTTATTTTGCATGTGCCAGGCATTGCCAAAATTTGTGCCTCCTCTGGGATTTGAACTCGAGCTCGTCCGATTTCAAATCCGAAAGCCAACGTGCTAGCCACTAGACCACGCTGTCGCTGAGAAATTGGAGTGTTTTTTTCGTACATATTTTGTCTCAAGATCACGTCACAACGAAAATACAACGTGCACTCTCAGCTTTTTTGCGACTTGTGTTTCTGACGTTGCCGACTTGCAAATCGAATTATTTTTTTATTATTTTTTTATAATTCGGTATTTTGCATGTGCCAGGCATTGCCAAAATGTGTGCCTTCTCTGGGATTTGAACTCAAGCTCGGCCGATTTTAAATCCGGAAGCCAACGGGCTAGCCACTAGACCACGCTGTCGCTGAGAATGTGAAGTGTATTTTACATATATATGTCGTCGCAAGAACACGTCACCACGAAAATACACCGCGCACCCTCAGTTTTTTTTCGAGTTTGGTTTCTGACGTTGCCGACTTGCAAATTGAATTATTTTTTTATTATTTAGTTTGAATTCGGTCTTATGCATGTGCCAGGCATTGCCAAAATTTGTGCCTCCTCTGGGATTTGAACTCGAGCTCGTCCGATTTCAAATCCGAAAGCCAACGTGCTAGCCACTAGACCACGCTGTCACTTAGAAATTAGACTGATTTTTTTTCATACATATTTAGTTGCAAGATCACGTCACCATGAAAATACACCCAACGCTCATACTTTTACCGGGCGACCGACGCCCATCGCCCAAGACCTGCACCGACGCTGGGTGAATATTTACATATAATATACACATGGACAGTACTCAATGTCAAGGTACCGACGTGGATATTTAAAAAGTACTATCCCTCGGACCAAAATTTTTCTCACTTTCTCACTCTCAGCTTTTTTGTAACTTTTGTTTCTGACGTTGCCGACTCGCATACCGAATTCTTTTTCTATTATTTTTTTTTAATTCGGTATTTTGCATGTGCCAGGCATTGCCAAAATGTGTGCCATCTCTGGGATTTGAACTCGAGCTCTTTCGATTTCCAATACGAAAGTCAACGTGCTAGCCACTAGACCACGCTGTCGCTGAGAAATTGGAGTGTTTTTTTCGTACATATTTTGTCTCAGGATGACGTCACTACGAAAATACAACGTGCACTCTCAGCTTTTTTGCGACTTGTGTTTCTGTCGTTGCCGACTTGCAAATCGAATTATTTTATTATTATTTAGTTATAATTCGGTATTTTGCATGTGCCAGGCATTGCCAAAATGTGTGCCATCTCTGGGATTTGAACTCGTGCTCGTCCGATTTCCAATCCGAAAGTCAACGTGCTAGCCACTAGACCACGCTGTCGCTGAGATATTGGAGTGTTTTTTTCATACATATTTTTTCTCAAGATCACGTCACTACGAAAATACAACGTGCACTCTCAGCTTTTTTGCGACTTGTGTTTCTGACGTTGC
This sequence comes from Nemurella pictetii, assembly GCA_921293315.2. Lineage (NCBI taxonomy): Eukaryota > Metazoa > Arthropoda > Insecta > Plecoptera > Nemouridae > Nemurella > Nemurella pictetii. The sequence continues at coordinate 2,149,633 of OV121116.1, forward strand.
CGACTTGCAAATCGAATTATTTTTTTATTATTTAGTTATAATTCGTTATTTTGCATGTGCCAGGCATTGCCAAAATTTGTGCCTCCTCTGGGATTTGAACTCGAGCTCGTCCGATTTCAAATCCGAAAGCCAACGTGCTAGCCACTAGACCACGCTGTCGCTGATAAATTGGAGTGTTTTTTTCGTACATATTTTGTCTCAGGATGACGTCACTACGAAAATACAACGTGCACTCTCAGCTTTTTTGCGACTTGTGTTTCTGTCGTTGCCGACATGCAAATCGAATTATTTTATTATTATTTAGTTATAATTCGGTATTTTGCATGTGCCAGGCATTGCCAAAATGTGTGCCATCTCTGGGATTTGAACTCGAGCTCGTCCGATTTCCAATCCGAAAGTCAACGTGCTAGCCGCTAGACCACGCTGTCGCTGAGATATTGGAGTGTTTTTTTCATACATATTTTGTCTCAAGATCACGTCACTACGAAAATACAACGTGCACTCTCAGCTTTTTTGCGACTTGTGTTTCTGAAGTTGCCGACTTGCAAATCGAATTATTTTTTTATTATTTAGTTATAATTCGTTATTTTGCATGTGCCAGGCATTGCCAAAATTTGTGCCTCCTCTGGGATTTGAACTCGAGCTCGTCCGATTTCAAATCCGAAAGCCAACGTGCCAGCCACTACACCACGCTGTCGCTGAGAAATTGGAGTGTTTTTTTCGTACATATTTTGTCTCAAGATCACGTCACTACGAAAATACAACGTGCACTCTCAGCTTTTTTGTTACTTGTGTTTCTGACGTTGCCGACTTGCAAATCGAATTATTTTTTTATTATTTAGTTATAATTCGGTATTTTGCATGTGCCAGGCATTGCCAAAATGTGTGCCTTCTCTGGGATTTGAACTCGAGCTCGGCCGGTTTTCAAATCCGAAAGCCAACGTACTAGCCACTAGACCACGCTGTCGCTAAGAATGTGAAGTGTATTTTACATATATATGTCGTCGCAAGAACACGTCACCACGAAAATACACCGCGCACCCTCAGTTTTTTTTCGAGTTTGGTTTCTGACGTTGCCGACTTGCAAATTGAATTATTTTTTTATTATTTAGTTTGAATTCGGTCTTATGCATGTACCAGGCATTGCCAAAATTTGTGCCTCCTCTGGGATTTGAACTCGAGCTCGTCCGATTTCAAATCCGAAAGCCAACGAGCTAGCCACTAGACTACGCTGTCGCTTAGAAATTGGAGTGATTTTTTTTCATACATATTTAGTTGCAAGATCACGTCACCATGATAATACACCCAACGCTCATACTTTTACCGGGCGACCGACGCCCATCGCCCAAGACCTGCACCGACGCTGGGTGAATATTTACATATAACATACACATGGACAGTACCCAATGTCAAGGTACCGACGTGGATATTTAAAAAGTACTATCCCTTGGACCAAAATTTTTCTCACTTTCTCACTCTCAGCTTTTTTGTGACTTTTGTTTCTGACGTTGCCGACTCGCATACCGAATTCTTTTTCTATTATTTTTTTTTAATTCGGTATTTTGCATGTGCCAGGCATTGCCAAAATGTGTGCCATCTCTGGGATTTGAACTTGAGCTCGTCCGATTTCCAATCCGAAAGTCAACGTGCTAGCCACTAGACCACGCTGTCGCTGAGAAATTGGAGTGTTTTTTTCGTACATATTTTGTCTCAGGATGACGTCACTACGAAAATACAACGTGCACTCTCAGCTTTTTTGTGACTTGTGTTTCTGTCGTTGCCGACTTGCAAATCGAATTATTTTATTATTATTTAGTTATAATTCGGTATTTTGCATGTGCCAGGCATTGCCAAAATGTGTGCCATCTCTGGGATTTGAACTCGAGCTCGTCCGATTTCCAATCCGAAAGTCAACGTGCTAGCCACTAGACCACTCTGTCGCTGAGAAATTGGAGTGTTTTTTTCGTACATATTTTGTCTCAGGATGACGTCACTACGAAAATACAACGTGCACTCTCAGCTTTTTTGCGACTTGTGTTTCTGTCGTTGCCGACTTGCAAATCGAATTATTTTATTATTATTTAGTTATAATTCGGTATTTTGCATGTGCCAGGCATTGCCAAAATGTGTGCCATCTCTGGGATTTGAACTCGAGCTCGTCCGATTTCCAATCCGAAAGTCAACGTGCTAGCCACTAGACCACGCTGTCGCTGAGATATTGGAGTGTTTTTTTCATACATATTTTGTCTCAAGATCACGTCACTACGAAAATACAACGTGCACTCTCAGCTTTTTTGCGACTTGTGTTTCTGACGTTGCCGACTTGCAAAACGAATTATTTTTTTATTATTTAGTTATAATTCGTTATTTTGCATGTGCCAGGCATTGCCAAAATTTGTGCCTCCTCTGGGATTTGAACTCGAGCTCGTCCGATTTCAAATCCGAAAGCCAACGTGCTAGCCACTAGACCACGCTGTCGCTGAGAAAATGGAGTGTTTTTTTCGTACATATTTTGTCTCAAGATCACGTCACAACGAAAATACAACGTGCACTCTCAGCTTTTTTGCGACTTGTGTTTCTGACGTTGCCGACTTGCAAATCGAATTATTTTTTTTATTATTTAGTTATAATTCGGTATTTTGCATGTGCCAGGCATTGCCAAAATGTGTGCCTTCTCTGGGATTTGAACTCGAGCTCGGCCGATTTTAAATCCGGAAGCCAACGTGCTAGCCAGTAGACCACGCTGTCGCTGAGAATGTGAAGTGTATTTTACATATATATGTCGTCGCAAGAACACGTCACCACGAAAATACACCGCGCACCCTCAGTTTTTTTTCGAGTTTGGTTTCTGACGTTGCCGACTTGCAAATTGAATTATTTTTTTATTATTTAGTTTGAATTCGGTCTTATGCATGTGCCAGGCATTGCCAAAATTTGTGCCTCCTCTGGGATTTGAACTCGAGCTCGTCCGATTTCAAATCCGAAAGCCAACGAACTAGCCACTAGACCACGCTGTCACTAAGAAATTAGACTGATTTTTTTTCATACATATTTAGTTGCAAGATCACGTCATTATGAAAATACACCCAACGCTCATACTTTTACCGGGCGACCGACGCCCATCGCCCAAGACCTGCACCGACGCTGGGTGAATATTTACATATAATATACACATGGACAGTACTCAATGTCAAGGTACCGACGTGGATATTTAAAAAGTACTATCCCTCGGACCAAAATTTTTCTCACTTTCTCACTCTCAGCTTTTTTGTAACTTTTGTTTCTGACGTTGCCGACTCGCATACCGAATTCTTTTACTATTATTTTTTTAAATTCGGTATTTTGCATGTGCCAGGCATTGCCAAAATGTAAGCCATCTCTGGGATTTGAACTCGAGCTCGTCCGATTTCCAATCCGTAAGTCAACGTGCTAGCCACTAGACCACGCTGTCGCTGAGATATTGGAGTGTTTTTTTCATACATATTTTGTCTCAAGATCACGTCACTACGAAAATACAACGTGCACTCTCAGCTTTTTTGCGACTTGTGTTTCTGACGTTGCCGACTTGCAAATCGAATTGTTCTTTTATTATTTAGTTATAATTCGTTATTTTGCATGTGCCAGGCATTGCCAAAATTTGTGCCTCCTCTGGGATTTGAACTCGAGCTCGTCCGATTTCAAATCCGAAAGCCAACGTGCTAGCCACTAGACCACGCTGTCGCTGAGAAATTGGACTGTTTTTTTCGTACATATTTTGTCTCAGGATGACGTCACTACGAAAATACAACGTGCACTCTCAGCTTTTTTGCGACTTGTGTTTCTGTCGTTGCCGACTTGCAAATCGAATTATTTTATTATTATTTAGTTATAATTCGGTATTTTGCATGTGCCAGGCATTGCCAAAATGTGTGCCATCTCTGGGATTTGAACTCGAGCTCGTCCGATATCCAATTTGAAAGTCAACGTGCTAGCCACTAGACCACGCTGTCGCTGAGATATTGGAGTGTTTTTTTCATACATATTTTGTCTCAAGATCAAGTCACTACGAAAATACAACGTGCACTCTCAGCTTTTTTGCGACTTGTGTTTCTGACGTTGCCGACTTGCAAATCGAATTATTTTTTTATTATTTAGTTATAATTCGTTAATTTGCATGTGCCAGGCATTGCCAAAATTTGTGCCTCCTCTGGGATTTGAACTCGAGCTCGTCCGATTTCAAATCCGAAAGCCAACGTGCTAGCCACTAGACCACGCTGTCGCTGAGAAATTGGAGTGTTTTTTTCGTACATATTTTGTCTCAAGATTACGTCACAACGAAAATACAACGTGCACTCTCAGCTTTTTTGCGACTTGTGTTTCTGACGTTGCCGACTTGCAAATCGAATTATTTTTTTATTATTTAGTTATAATTCGGTATTTTGCATGTGCCAGGCATTGCCAAAATGTGTGCCTTCTCTGGGATTTGAACTCGAGCTCGGCCGATTTTAAATCCGGAAGCCAACGTGCTAGCCACTAGACCACGCTGTCGCTGAGAATGTGAAGTGTATTTTACATATATATGTCGTCGCAAGAACACGTCACCACGAAAATACACCGCGCACCCTTAGTTTTTTTTCGAGTTTGGTTTCTGACGTTGCCGACTTGCAAATTGAATTATTTTTTTATTATTTAGTTTGAATTCGGTCTTATGCATGTGCCAGGCATTGCCAAAATTTGTGCCTCCTTTGGGATTTGAACTCGAGCTCGTCCGATTTCAAATCCGAAAGCCAACGTGCTAGCCACTAGACCACGCTGTCACTTAGAAATTAGACTGATTTTTTTTCATACATATTTAGTTGCAAGATCACGTCACCATGAAAATACACCCAACGTTCATACTTTTACCGGGCGACCGACGCCCATCGCCCAAGACCTGCACCGACGCTGGGTGAATATTTACATATAATATACACATGGACAGTACCCAATGTCAAGGTACCGACGTGGATATTTAAAAAGTACTATCCCTCGGACCAAAATTTTTCTCACTTTCTCACTCTCAGCTTTTTTGTAAATTTTGTTTCTGACGTTGCCGACTCGCATACCGAATTCTTTTTCTATTATTTTTTTTAATTCGGTATTTTGCATGTGCCAGGCATTGCCAAAATGTGTGCCATCTCTGGGATTTGAACTCGAGCTCGTCCGATTTCCAATCCGAAAGTCAACGTGCTAGCCACTAGACCACGCTGTCGCTAAGAAATTGGAGTGTTTTTTTCGTACATATTTTGTCTCAGGATGACGTCACTACGAAAATACAACGTGCACTCTCAGCTTTTTTGCGACTTGTGTTTCTGTCGTTGCCGACTTGCAAATCGAATTATTTTATTATTATTTAGTTATAATTCGGTATTTTGCATGTGCCAGGCATTGCCAAAATGTGTGCCATCTCTGGGATTTGAACTCGAGCTCGTCCGATATCCAATCCGAAAGTCAACAGCCACTAGACCACGCTGTCGCTGAGATATTGGAGTGTTTTTTTCATACATATTTTGTCTCAAGATCACGTCACTACGAAAATACAACGTGCACTCTCAGCTTTTTTGCGACTTGTGTTTCTGACGTTGCCGACTTGCAAATCGAATTATTTTTTTATTATTTAGTTATAATTCGTTATTTTGCATGTGCCAGGCATTGCCAAAATTTGTGCCTCCTCTGGGATTTGAACTCGAGCTCGTCCGATTTCAAATCCGAAAGCCAACGTGCTAGCCACGAGACCACGCTGTCGCTGAGAAATTGGAGTGTTTTTTTCGTACATATTTTGTCTCAAGATCACGTCACAACGAAAATACAACGTGCACTCTCAGCTTTTTTGCGACTTGTGTTTCTGACGTTGCCGACTTGCAAATCGAATCATTTTTTTATTATTTAGTTATAATTCGGTATTTTGCATGTGCCAGGCATTGCCAAAATGTGTGCCTTTTCTGGGATTTGAACTCGAGCTCGGCCGATTTTAAATCCGGAAGCCAACGTGCTAGCCACTTGACCACGCTCTCGCTGAGAATGTGAAGTGTATTTTACATATATATGTCGTCGCAAGAACACGTCACCAAGAAAATACACCGCGCACCCTCAGTTTTTTTTCGAGTTTGGTTTCTGACGTTGCCGACTTGCAAATTGAATTATTTTTTTATTATTAAGTTTGAATTCGGTCTTATGCATGTGCCAGGCATTGCCAAAATTTGTGCCTCCTCTGGGATTTGAACTCGAGCTCGTCCGATATCCAATCCGAAAGTCAACGTGCTAGCCACTAGACCACGCTGTCGCTGAGATATTGGAGTGTTTTTTTCATTCATATTTTGTCTCAAGATCACGTCACTACGAAAATACAACGTGCACTCTCAGCTTTTTTGCGACTTGTGTTTCTGACGTTGCCGACTTGCAAATCGAATTATTTTTTTATTATTTAGTTATAATTCGGTATTTTGCATGTGCCAGGCATTGCCAGAATGTGTGCCTTCTCTGGGATTTGAACTCGAGCTCGTCCGATTTCAAATCCGAAAGCCAACGTGCTAGCCACTAGACCACGCTGTCACTTAGAAATTAGACTGATTTTTTTTCATACATATTTAGTTGCAAGATCACGTCACCATGAAAATACACCCAACGCTCATACTTTTACCGGGCGACCGACGCCCATCGCCCAAGACCTGCACCGACGCTGGGTGAATATTCACATATAATATACACATGGACAGTACCCAATGTCAAGGTACCGATGTGGATATTTAAAAAGTACTATCCCTCGGACCAAAATTTTTCTCACTTTCTCACTCTCAGCTTTTTTGTAAATTTTGTTTCTGACGTTGCCGACTCGCATACCGAATTCTTTTTCTATTATTTTTTTTAATTCGGTATTTTGCATGTGCCAGGCATTGCCAAAATGTGTGCCATCTCTGGGATTTGAACTCGAGCTCGTCCGATTTCCAATCCGAAAGTCAACGTGCTAGCCACTAGACCACGCTGTCGCTAAGAAATTGGAGTGTTTTTTTCGTACATATTTTGTCTCAGGATGACGTCACTACGAAAATACAACATGCACTCTCAGCTTTTTTGCGACTTGTGTTTCTGTCGTTGCCGACTTGCAAATCGAATTATTTTATTATTATTTAGTTATAATTCGGTATTTTGCATGTGCCAGGCATTGCCAAAATGTGTGCCATCTCTGGGATTTGAACTCGAGCTCGTCCGATATCCAATCCGAAAGTCAACGTGCTAGCCACTAGACCACGCTGTCGCTGAGATATTGGAGTGTTTTTTTCATACATATTTTGTCTCAAGATCACGTCACTACGAAAATACAACGTGCACTCTCAGCTTTTTTGCGACTTGTGTTTCTGACGTTGCCGACTTGCAAATCGAATTATTTTTTTATTATTTAGTTATAATTCGTTTTTTTGCATGTGCCAGGCATTGCCAAAATTTGTGCCTCCTCTGGGATTTGAACTCGAGCTCGTCCGATTTCAAATCCGAAAGCCAACGTGCTAGCCGAAAGTCAACGTGCTAGCCACTAGACCACGCTGTCGCTGAGATATTGGATTGCCTTCTCTGGGATTTGAACTCGAGCTCGGCCGATTTTAAATCCGGAAGCCAACGTGCTAGCCACTTGACCACGCTCTCGCTGAGAATGTGAAGTGTATTTTACATATATATGTCGTCGCAAGAACACGTCACCAAGAAAATACACCGCGCACCCTCAGTTTTTTTTCGAGTTTGGTTTCTGACGTTGCCGACTTGCAAATTGAATTATTTTTTTATTATTAAGTTTGAATTCGGTCTTATGCATGTGCCAGGCATTGCCAAAATTTGTGCCTCCTCTGGGATTTGAACTCGAGCTCGTCCGATATCCAATCCGAAAGTCAACGTGCTAGCCACTAGACCACGCTGTCGCTGAGATATTGGAGTGTTTTTTTCATACATATTTTGTCTCAAGATCACGTCACTACGAAAATACAACGTGCACTCTCAGCTTTTTTGCGACTTGTGTTTCTGACGTTGCCGACTTGCAAATCGAATTATTTTTTTATTATTTAGTTATAATTCGGTATTTTGCATGTGCCAGGCATTGCCAGAATGTGTGCCTTCTCTGGGATTTGAACTCGAGCTCGGCCGATTTTAAATCCGGAAGCCAACGTGCTAGCCACTAGACCACGCTGTCGCTGAGAATGTGAAGTGTATTTTACATATATATGTCGTCGCAAGAACACGTCACCACGAAAATACACCGCGCACCCTCAGTTTTTTTTCGAGTTTGGTTTCTGACGTTGCCGACTTGCAAATTGAATTATTTTTTTATTATTTAGTTTGAATTCGGTCTTATGCATGTGCCAGGCATTGCCAAAATTTGTGCCTCCTCTGGGATTTGAACTCGAGCTCGTCCGATTTCAAATCCGAAAGCCAACGTGCTAGCCACTAGACCACGCTGTCACTTAGAAATTAGACTGATTTTTTTTCATACATATTTAGTTGCAAGATCACGTCACCATGAAAATACACCCAACGCTCATACTTTTACCGGGCGACCGACGCCCATCGCCCAAGACCTGCACCGACGCTGGGTGAATATTCACATATAATATACACATGGACAGTACCCAATGTCAAGGTACCGACGTGGATATTTAAAAAGTACTATCCCTCGGACCAAAATTTTTCTCACTTTCTCACTCTCAGCTTTTTTGAAAATTTTGTTTCTGACGTTGCCGACTCGCATACCGAATTCTTTTTCTATTATTTTTTTTTAATTTGGTATTTTGCATGTGCCAGGCATTGCCAAAATGTGTGCCATCTCTGGGATTTGAACTCGAGCTCGTCCGATTTCCAATCCGAAAGTCAACGTGCTAGCCACTAGACCACGCTGTCGCTAAGAAATTGGAGTGTTTTTTTCGTACATATTTTGTCTCAGGATGACGTCACTACGAAAATACAACATGCACTCTCAGCTTTTTTGCGACTTGTGTTTCTGTCGTTGCCGACTTGCAAATCGAATTATTTTATTATTATTTAGTTATAATTCGGTATTTTGCATGTGCCAGGCATTGCCAAAATGTGTGCCATCTCTGGGATTTGAACTCGAGCTCGTCCGATATCCAATCCGAAAGTCAACGTGCTAGCCACTAGACCACGCTGTCGCTGAGATATTGGAGTGTTTTTTTCATACATATTTTGTCTCAAGATCACGTCACTACGAAAATACAACGTGCACTCTCAGCTTTTTTGCGACTTGTGTTTCTGACGTTGCCGACTTGCAAATCGAATTATTTTTTTATTATTTAGTTATAATTCGTTTTTTTGCATGTGCCAGGCATTGCCAAAATTTGTGCCTCCTCTGGGATTTGAACTCGAGCTCGTCCGATTTCAAATCCGAAAGCCAACGTGCTAGCCACGAGACCACGCTGTCGCTGAGAAATTGGAGTGTTTTTTTCGTACATATTTTGTCTCAAGATCACGTCACAACGAAAATACAATGTGCACTCTCAGCTTTTTTGCGACTTGTGTTTCTGACGTTGCCGACTTGCAAATCGAATTATTTTTTTATTATTCAGTTATAATTCGGTATTTTGCATGTGCCAGGCATTGCCAAAATGTGTGCCTTCTCTGGGATTTGAACTCGAGCTCGGCCGATTTTAAATCCGGAAGCCAACGTGCTAGCCACTAGACCACGCTGTCGCTGAGAATGTGAAGTGTATTTTACATATATATGTCGTCGCAAGAACACGTCACCACGAAAATACACCGCGCACCCTCAGTTTTTTTTCGAGTTTGGTTTCTGACGTTGCCGACTTGCAAATTGAATTATTTTTTTATTATTTAGTTTGAATTCGGTCTTATGCATGTGCCAGGCATTGCCAAAATTTGTGCCTCCTCTGGGATTTGAACTCGAGCTCGTCCGATATCCAATCCGAAAGTCAACGTGCTAGCCACTAGACCACGCTGTCGCTGAGATATTGGAGTGTTTTTTTCATACATATTTTGTCTCAAGATCACGTCACTACGAAAATACAACGTGCACTCTCAGCTTTTTTGCGACTTGTGTTTCTGACGTTGCCGACTTGCAAATCGAATTATTTTTTTATTATTTAGTTATAATTCGGTATTTTGCATGTGCCATGCATTGCCAAAATGTGTGCCTTCTCTGGGATTTGAACTCGAGCTCGGCCGATTTTAAATCCGGAAGCCAACGTGCTAGCCACTAGACCACGCTGTCGCTGAGAATGTGAAGTGTATTTTACATATATATGTCGTCGCAAGAACACGTCACCACGAAAATACACCGCGCACCCTCAGTTTTTTTTCGAGTTTGGTTTCTGACGTTGCCGACTTGCAAATTGAATTATTTTTTTATTATTTAGTTTGAATTCGGTCTTATGCATGTGCCAGGCATTGCCAAAATTTGTGCCTCCTCGGGGATTTGAACTCGAGCTCGTCCGATTTCAAATCCGAAAGCCAACGTGCTAGCCACTAGACCACGCTGTCACTTAGAAATTAGACTGATTTTTTTTCATACATATTTAGTTGCAAGATCACGTCACCATGAAAATACACCCAACGCTCATACTTTTACCGGGCGACCGACGCCCATCGCCCAAGACCTGCACCGACGCTGGGTGAATATTTACATATAATATACACATGGACAGTACTCAATGTCAAGGTACCGACGTGGATATTAAAAAAGTACTATCCCTCAGACCAAAATTTTTCTCACTTTCTCACTCTCAGCTTTTTTGTAACTTTTGTTTCTGACGTTGCCGACTCGCATACCGAATTCTTTTTCTATTATTTTTTTTAAATTAGGTATTTTGCATGTGCCAGGCATTGCCAAAATGTGTGCCATCTCTGGGATTTGAACTCGAGCTCGTCCGATTTCCAATTCGAAAGTCAACGTGCTAGCCACTAGACCACGCTGTCGCTGAGATATTGGAGTGTTTTTTTCATACATATTTTGTCTCAAGATCACGTCACTACGAAAATACAACGTGCACTCTCAGCTTTTTTGCGGACTTGTGTTTCTGACGTTGCCGACTTGCAAATCGAATTATTTTTTTATTATTTAGTTATAATTCGGTATTTTGCATGTGCCAGGCATTGCCAAAATGTGTGCCTTCTCTGGGATTTGAACTCGAGCTCGGCCGATTTTAAATCCGGAAGCCAACGTGCTAGCCACTTGACCACGCTGTCGCTGAGAATGTGAAGTGTATTTTACATATATATGTCGTCGCAAGAACACGTCACCACGAAAATACACCGCGCACCCTCAGTTTTTTTTCGAGTTTGGTTTCTGACGTTGCCGACTTGCAAATTGAATTATTTTTTTATTATTTAGTTTGAATTCGGTCTTATGCATGTGCCAGGCATTGCCAAAATTTGTGCCTCCTCTGGGATTTGAACTCGAGCTCGTCCGATTTCAAATCCGAAAGCCAACGTGCTAGCCACTAGACCACGCTGTCACTTAGAAATTAGACTGATTTTTTTTCATACATATTTAGTTGCAAGATCACGTCACCATGAAAATACACCCAACGCTCATACTTTTACCGGGCGACCGACGCCCATCGCCCAAGACCTGCACCGACGCTGGGTGAATATTTACATATAATATACACATGGAAAGTACTCAATGTCAAGGTACCGACGTGGATATTAAAAAAGTACTATCCCTCGGACCAAAATTTTTCTCACTTTCTCACTCTCAGCTTTTTTGTAACTTTTGTTTCTGACGTTGCCGACTCGCATACCGTATTTTTTTTCTATTATTTTTTTTTAATTCGGTATTTTGCATGTGAAAGGCATTGCCAAAATGTGTACCATCTCTGGGATTTGAACTCGAGCTCGTCCGATTTCCAATTCGAAAGTCAACGTGCTAGCCACTAGACCACGCTGTCGCTGAGAAATTGGAGTGTTTTTTTCGTACATATTTTGTCTCAGGATGACGTCACTACGAAAATACAACGTGCACTCTCAGCTTTTTTGCGACTTGTGTTTCTGTCGTTGCCGACTTGCAAATCGAATTATTTTATTATTATTTAGTTATAATTCGGTATTTTGCATGTGCCAGGCATTGCCAAAATGTGTGCCATCTCTGGGATTTGAACTCGAGCTCGTCCGATTTCCAATTCGAAAGTCAACGTGCTAGCCACTAGACCACGCTGTCGCTGAGAAATTGGAGTGTTTTTTTCGTACATATTTTGTCTCAGGATGACGTCACTACGAAAATACAACGTGCACTCTCAGCTTTTTTGCGACTTGTGTTTCTGTCGTTGCCGACTTGCAAATCGAATTATTTTATTATTATTTAGTTATAATTCGGTATTTTGCATGTGCCAGGCATTGCCAAAATGTGTGCCATCTCTGGGATTTGAAGTCGAGCTCGTCCGATTTCCAATTCGAAAGTCAACGTGCTAGCCACTAGACCACGCTGTCGCTGAGAAATTGGAGTGTTTTTTTCGTACATATTTTGTCTCAGGATGACGTCACTACGAAAATACAACGTGCACTCTCAGCTTTTTTGCGACTTGTGTTTCTGTCGTTGCCGACTTGCAAATCGAATTATTTTATTATTATTTAGTTATAATTCGGTATTTTGCATGTGCCAGGCATTGCCAAAATGTGTGCCATCTCTGGGATTTGAACTCGAGCTCGTCCGATTTCCAATCCGAAAGTCAACGTGCTAGCCACTAGACCACGCTGTCGCTGAGATATTGGAGTGTTTTTTTCATACATATTTTGTCTCAAGATCACGTCACTACGAAAATACAACGTGCACTCTCAGCTTTTTTGCGACTTGTGTTTCTGACGTTGCCGACTTGCAAATCGAATTATTTTTTTATTATTTAGTTATAATTCGTTATTTTGCATGTGCCAGGCATTGCCAAAATTTGTGCCTCCTCTGGGATTTGAACTCGAGCTCGTCCGATTTCAAATCCGAAAGCCAACGTGCTAGCCACTAGACCACGCTGTCGCTGAGAAATTGGAGTGTATTTTTCGTACATATTTTGTCTCAGGATGACGTCACTACGAAAATACAACGTGCACTCTCAGCTTTTTTGCGACTTGTGTTTCTGTCGTTGCCGACTTGCAAATCGAATTATTTTATTATTATTTAGTTATAATTCGGTATTTTGAATGTGCCAGGCATTGCCAAAATGTGTGCCATCTCTGGGATTTGAACTCGAGCTCGTCCGATATCCAATCCGAAAGTCAACGTGCTAGCCACTAGACCACGCTGTCGCTGAGATATTGGAGTGTTTTTTTCATACATATTTTGTCTCAAGATCACGTCACTACGAAAATACAACGTGCACTCTCAGCTTTTTTGCGACTTGTGTTTCTGACGTTGCCGACTTGCAAATCGAATTATTTTTTTATTATTTAGTTATAATTCGTTATTTTGCATGTGCCAGGCATTGCCAAAATTTGTGCCTCCTCTGGGATTTGAACTCGAGCTCGTCCGATTTCAAATCCGAAAGCCAACGTGCTAGCCACTAGACCACGCTGTCGCTGAGAAATTGGAGTGTTTTTTTCGTACATATTTTGTCTCAAGATTACGTCACAACGAAAATACAACGTGCACTCTCAGCTTTTTTGCGACTTGTGTTTCTGACGTTGCCGACTTGCAAATCGAATTATTTTTTTATTATTTAGTTATAATTCGGTATTTTGCATGTGCGAGGCATTGCCAAAATGTGTGCCTTCTCTGGGATTTGAACTCGAGCTCGGCCGATTTCAAATCCGGAAGCCAACGTGCTAGCCACTAGACCACGCTGTCGCTGAGAATGTGAAGTGTATTTTACATATATATGCCGTCGCAAGAACACGTCACCACGAAAATACACCGCGCTCCCTCAGTTTTTTTTCGAGTTTGGTTTCTGACGTTGCCGACTTGCAAATTGAATTATTTTTTTATTATTTAGTTTGAATTCGGTCTTATGTATGTGCCAGGCATTGCCAAAATTTGTGCCTCCTCTGGGATTTGAACTCGAGCTCGTCCGATTTCAAATCCGAAAGCCAACGTGCTAGCCACTAGACCACGCTGTCACTTAGAAATTAGACTGATTTTTTTTTCATACATATTTAGTTGCAAGATCACGTCACCAGGAAAATACACCCAACGCTCATACTTTTACCGGGCGACCGACGCCCATCGCCCAAGACCTGCACCGACGCTGGATGAATATTTACATATAATATACACATGGACAGTGCTCAATGTCAAGGTACCGACGTGTATATTTAAAAAGTACTATCCCTCGGACCAAAATTTTTCTCACTTTCTCACTCTCAGCTTTTTTGTGACTTTTGTTTCTGACGTTGCCGACTCGCATACCGAATTCTTTTTCTATAATTTTTTTTAAATTCGGTATTTTGCATGTGCCAGGCATTGCCAAAATTTGTGCCTCCTCTGGGATTTGATCTCGAGCTTGTCCGATTTCAAATCCGAAAGCCAACGTGCTAGCCACTAGACCACGCTGTCGCTGGTAAATTGGAGTGTTTTTTTCGTACATATTTTGTCTCAGGGTGACGTCACTACGAAAATACAACGTGCACTCTCAGCTTTTTTGCGACTTGTGTTTCTGTCGTTGCCGTTTTGCAAATCGAATTATTTTATTATTATTTAGTTATAATTCGGTATTTTGCATGTGCCAGGCATTGCCAAAATGTGTGCCATCTCTGGGATTTGAACTCAAGCTCGTCCGATTTCCAATCCGAAAGTCAATGTGCTAGCCACTAGACCACGCTGTCGCTGAGATATTGGAGTGTTTTTTTCATACATATTTTGTCTCAAGATCACGTCACTACGAAAATACAACGTGCACTCTCAGCTTTTTTGCGACTTGTGTTTCTGACGTTGCCGACTTGCAAATCGAATTATTTTTTTATTATTTAGTTATAATTCGTTATTATGCATGTGCCAGGCATTGCCAAAATTTGTGCCTCCTCTGGGATTTGAACTCGAGCTCGTCCGATTTCAAATCCGAAAGCCAACGTGCTAGCCACTAGACCACGCTGTCGCTGAGAAATTGGAGTGTTTTTTTCGTACATATTTTGTCTCAGGATGACGTCACTACGAAAATACAACGTGCACTCTCAGCTTTTTTGCGACTTGTGTTTCTGTCGTTGCCGACTTGCAAATCGAATTATTTTATTATTATTTAGTTATAATTCGGTATTTTGCATGTGCCAGGCATTGCCAAAATGTGTGCCATCTCTGGGATTTGAACTCGAGCTCGTCCGATATCCAATCCGAAAGTCAACGTGCTAGCCACTAGACCACGCTGTCGCTGAGATATTGGAGTGTTTTTTTCATACATATTTTGTCTCAAGATCACGTCACTACGAAAATACAACGTGCACTCTCAGCTTTTTTGCGACTTGTGTTTCTGACGTTGCCGACTTGCAAATCGAATTATTTTTTTATTATTTAGTTATAATTCGTTATTTTGCATGTGCCAGGCATTGCCAAAATTTGTGCCTCCTCTGGGATTTGAACTCGAGCTCGGCCGATTTTAAATCCGGAAGCCAACGTGCTAGCCACTAGGCCACGCTGTCGCTGAGAATGTGAAGTGTATTTTACATATATATGTCGTCGCAAGAACACGTCACCACAAAAATACACCGCGCACCCTCAGTTTTTTTTCGAGTTTGGTTTCTGACGTTGCCGACTTGCAAATTGAATTATTTTTTTATTATTTAGTTTGAATTCGGTCTTATGCATGTGCCAGGCATTGCCAAAATTTGTGCCTCCTCTGGGATTTGAACTCGAGCTCGTCCGATATCCAATCCGAAAGTCAACGTGCTAGCCACTAGACCACGCTGTCGCTGAGATATTGGAGTGTTTTTTTCATACATATTTTGTCTCAAGATCACGTCACTACGAAAATACAACGTGCACTCTCAGCTTTTTTGCGACTTGTGTTTCTGACGTTGCCGACTTGCAAATCGAATTATTTTTTTATTATTTAGTTATAATTCGGTATTTTGCATGTGCCAGGCATTGCCAAAATGTGTGCCTTCTCTGGGATTTGAACTCGAGCTCGGCCGATTTTAAATCCGGAAGCCAACGTGCTAGCCACTAGACCACGCTGTCACTTAGAAATTAGACTGATTTTTTTTCATACATATTTAGTTGCAAGATCACGTCACCATAAAAATACACCCAACGCTCATACTTTTACCGGGCGACCGACGCCCATCGCCCAAGACCTGCACCGACGCTGGGTGAATATTTACATATAATATACACATGGACAGTACTCAATGTCAAGGTACCGACGTGGATATTTAAAAAGTGCTATCCCTCGGACCAAAATTTTTCTCACTTTCTCACTCTCAGCTTTTTTGTAACTTTTGATTCTGACGTTGCCGACTCGCATACCGAATTCTTTTTCTATTATTTTTTTTAATTCGGTATTTTGCATGTGCCAGGCATTGCCAAAATGTGTGCCATCTCTGGGATTTGAACTCGAGCTCGTCCGATTTCCAATTCGAAAGTCAACGTGCTAGCCACTAGACCACGCTGTCGCTGAGAAATTGGAGTGTTTTTTTCGTACATATTTTGTCTCAGGATGACGTCACTACGAAAATACAACGTGCACTCTCAGCTTTTTTGCGACTTGTGTTTCTGTCGTTGCCGACTTGCAAATCGAATTATTTTATTATTATTTAGTTATAATTCGGTATTTTGCATGTGCCAGGCATTGCCAAAATGTGTGCCATCTCTGGGATTTGAACTCGAGCTCGTCCGATTTCCAATCCGAAAGTCAACGTGCTAGCCACTAGACCACGCTGTCGCTGGGATATTGGAGTGTTTTTTTCATACATATTTTGTCTCAAGATCACGTCACTACAAAAATACAACGTGCACTCTCAGCTTTTTTGCGACTTGTGTTTCTGACGTTAACGACTTGCAAATCGAATTATTTTTTTATTATTTAGTTATAATTCGTTATTTTGCATGTGCCAGGCATTGCCAAAATTTGTGCCTCCTCTGGGATTTGAACTCGAGCCCGTCCGATTTCAAATCCGAAAGCCAACGTGCTAGCCACTAGACCACGCTGTCGCTGATAAATTGGAGTGTTTTTTTCGTACATATTTTGTCTCAGGATGACGTCACTACGAATATACAACGTGCACTCTCAGCTTTTTTGCGACTTGTGTTTCTGTCGTTGCCGACTTGCAAATCGAATTATTTTATTATTATTTAGTTATAATTCGGTATT
Organism: Nemurella pictetii; assembly: GCA_921293315.2. NCBI lineage: Eukaryota > Metazoa > Arthropoda > Insecta > Plecoptera > Nemouridae > Nemurella > Nemurella pictetii. Next base: position 2,166,888 of record OV121116.1, read on the forward strand.
TTGCATGTGCCAGGCATTGCCAAAATGTGTGCCATCTCTGGGATTTGAACTTGAGCTCGGCCGATTTTAAATCCGGAAGCCAACGTGCTAGCCACTAGACCACGCTGTCGCTGAGAATGTGAAGTGTATTTTACATATATATGTCGTCGCAAGAACACGTCACCACGAAAATACACCGCGCACCCTCAGTTTTTTTTCGAGTTTGGTTTCTGACGTTGCCGACTTGCAAATTGAATTATTTTTTTATTATTTAGTTTGAATTCGGTCTTATGCATGTGCCAGGCATTGCCAAAATTTGTGCCTCCTCTGGGATTTGAACTCGAGCTCGTCCGATTTCAAATCCGAAAGCCAAAGTGCTAGCCACTAGACCACGCTGTCACTTAGAAATTAGACTGATTTTTTTTCATACATATTTAGTTGCAAGATCACGTCACCATGAAAATACACCCAACGCTCATACTTTTACCGGGCGACCGACGCCCATCGCCCAAAACCTGCACCGACGCTGGGTGAATATTTACATATAATATACACATGGACAGTACTCAATGTCAAGGTACCGACGTGGATATTTAAAAAGTACTATCCCTCGGACCAAAATTTTTCTCACTTTCTCACTCTCAGCTTTTTTGTAACTTTTGTTTCTGACGTTGCCGACTCGCAAACCGAATTCTTTTTCTATTATTTTTTTTTAATTCGGTATTTTGCATGTGCCAGGCATTGCCAAAATGTGTGCCATCTCTGGGATTTGAACTCGAGCTCGTCCGATTTCCAATTCGAAAGTCAACGTGCTAGCCACTAGACCACGCTGTCGCTGAGAAATTGGAGTGTTTTTTTCGTACATATTTTGTCTCAGGATGACGTCTTTACGAAAATACAACGTGCACTCTCAGCTTTTTTGCGACTTGTGTTTCTGTCGTTGCCGACTTGCAAATCGAATTATTTTATTATTATTTAGTTATAATTCGGTATTTTGCATGTGCCAGGCATTGCCAAAATGTGTGCCATCTCTGGGATTTGAACTCGAGCTCGTCCGATTTCCAATCCGAAAGTCAACGTGCTAGCCACTAGACCACGCTGTCGCTGAGATATTGGAGTGTTTTTTTCATACATATTTTGTCTCAAGATCACGTCACTACGAAAATACAACGTGCACTCTCAGCTTTTTTGCGACTTGTGTTTCTGACGTTGCCGACTTGCAAATCGAATTATTTTTTCATTATTTAGTTATAATTCGTTATTTTGCATGTGCCAGGCATTGCCAAAATTTGTGCCTCCTCTGGGATTTGAACTCGAGCTCGTCCGATTTCAAATCCGAAAGCCAACGTGCTAGCCACTAGACCACGCTGTCGCTGAGAAATTGGAGTGTTTTTTTCGTACATATTTTGTCTCAGGATGACGTCACTACGAAAATACAACGTGCACTCTCAGCTTTTTTGCGACTTGTGTTTCTGTCGTTGCCGACTTGCAAATCGAATTATTTTATTATTATTTAGTTATAATTCGGTATTTTGCATGTGCCAGGCATTGCCAAAATGTGTGCCATCTCTGGGATTTGAACTCGAGCTCGTCCGATTTCAAATCCGGAAGCCAACGTGCTAGCCACTAGACCACGCTGTCGCTGAGAATGTGAAGTGTATTTTACATATATATGTCGTCGCAAGAACACGTCACCACGAAAATACACCGCGCACCCTCAGTTTTTTTTCGAGTTTGGTTTCTGACGTTGCCGGCTTGCAAATTGAATTATTTTTTTATTATTTAGTTTGAATTCGGTCTTATGCATGTGCCAGGCATTGCCAAAATTTGTGCCTCCTCTGGGATTTGAACTCGAGCTCGTCCGATTTCAAATCCGAAAGCCAACGTGCTAGCCACTAGACCACGCTGTCACTTAGAAATAACACTGATTTTTTTTCATACATATTTAGTTGCAAGATCACGTCACCATGAAAATACACCCAACGCTCATTCTTTTACCGGGCGACCGACGCCCATCGCCCAAGACCTGCACCGACGCTGGATGAATATTTACATATAATATACACATGGACAGTACTCAATGTCAAGGTACCGATGTGGATATTTTAAAAGTACTATCCCTCGGACCAAAATTTTTCTCACTTTCTCACTCTCAGCTTTTTTGTGACTTTTGTTTCTGACGTTGCCGACTCGCATACCGAATTCTTTTTCTATTATTTTTTTTAAATTCGGTATTTTGCATGTGCCAGGCATTGCCAAAATTTGTGCCTCCTCTGGGATTTGATCTCGAGCTTGTCCGATTTCAAATCCGAAAGCCAACGTGCTAGCCACTAGACCACGCTGTCGCTGGTAAATTGGAGTGTTTTTTTCGTACATATTTTGTCTCAGGGTGACGTCACTACGAAAATACAACGTGCACTCTCAGCTTTTTTGCGACTTGTGTTTCTGTCGTTGCCGTTTTGCAAATCGAATTATTTTATTATTATTTGGTTATAATTCGGTATTTTGCATGTGCCAGGCGTTGCCAAAATGTGTGCAATCTCTGGAATTTGAACTCAAGCTCGTCCGATTTCCAATCCGAAAGTCAACGTGCTAGCCACTAGACCACGCTGTCGCTGAGATATTGGAGTGTTTTTTTCATACATATTTTGTCTCAAGATCACGTCACTACGAAAATACAACGTGCACTCTCAGCTTTTTTGCGACTTGTGTTTCTGACGTTGCCGACTTGCAAATCGAGTTATTTTTTTATTATTTAGTTATAATTCGTTATTTTGCATGTGCCAGGCATTGCCAAAATTTGTACCTCCTCTGGGATTTGAACTCGAGCTCGTCCGATTTCAAATCCGAAAGCCAACGTGCTAGCCACTAGACCACGCTGTCGCTGAGAAATTGGAGTGTTTTTTTCGTACATATTTTGTCTCAAGATCACGTCACAACGAAAATACAACGTGCACTCTCAGCTTTTTTGCGACTTGTGTTTCTGACGTTGCCGACTTGCAAATCAAATTATTTTTTTATTATTTAGTTATAATTCGGTATTTTGCATGTGCCAGGCATTGCCAAAATGTGTGCCTTCTCTGGGATTTGAACTCGAGCTCGTCCGATTTCAAATCCGGAAGCCAACGTGCTAGCCACAAGACCACGCTGTCGCTGAGAATGTGAAGTGTATTTTACATATATATGTCGTCGCAAGAACACGTCACCACGAAAATACACCGCGCACCCTCAGTTTTTTTTCGAGTTTGGTTTCTGACGTTGCCGGCTTGCAAATTGAATTATTTTTTTATTATTTAGTTTGAATTCGGTCTTATGCATGTGCCAGGCATTGCCAAAATTTGTGCCTCCTCTGGGATTTGAACTCGAGCTCGTCCGATTTCAAATCCGAAAGCCAACGTGCTAGCCACTAGACCACGCTGTCACTTAGAAATAACACTGATTTTTTTTCATACATATTTAGTTGCAAGATCACGTCACCATGAAAATACACCCAACGCTCATACTTTTACCGTGCGACCGACGCCCATCGCCCAAGACCTGCACCGACGCTGGATGAATATTTACATGTAATATACACATGGACAGTACTCAATGTCAAGGTACCGACGTGGATATTTAAAAAGTACTATCCCTCGGACCAAAATTTTTCTCACTTTCTCACTCTCAGCTTTATTGTGACTTTTGTTTTTGACGTTGCCGACTCGCATACCGAATTCTTTTTCTATTATTTTTTTTAAATTCGGTATTTTGCATGTGCCAGGCATTGCCAAAATTTGTGCCTCCTCTGGGATTTGATCTCGAGCTTGTCCGATTTCAAATCCGAAAGCCAACGTGCTAGCCACTAGACCACGCTGTCGCTGGTAAATTGGAGTGTTTTTTTCGTACATATTTTGTCTCAGGGTGACGTCACTACGAAAATACAACGTGCACTCTCAGCTTTTTTGCGACTTGTGTTTCTGACGTTGCCGACTTGCAAATCGAGTTATTTTTTTATTATTTAGTTATAATTCGGTATTTTGCATGTGCCAGGCATTGCCAAAATGTGTGCCATCTCTGGGATTTGAACTCAAGCTCGTCCGATTTCCAATCCGAAAGTCAACGTGCTAGCCACTAGACCACGCTGTCGCTGAGATATTGGAGTGTTTTTTTCATACATATTTTGTCTCAAGATCACGTCACTACGAAAATACAACGTGCACTCTCAGCTTTTTTGCGACTTGTGTTTCTGACGTTGCCGACTTGCAAATCGAGTTATTTTTTTATTATTTAGTTATAATTCGTTATTTTGCATGTGCCAGGCATTGCCAAAATTTGTACCTCCTCTGGGATTTGAACTCGAGCTCGTCCGATTTCAAATCCGAAAGCCAACGTGCTAGCCACTAGACCACGCTGTCGCTGAGAAATTGGAGTGTTTTTTTCGTACATATTTTGTCTCAAGATCACGTCACAACGAAAATACAACGTGCACTCTCAGCTTTTTTGCGACTTGTGTTTCTGACGTTGCCGACATGCAAATCGAATTATTTTTTTATTATTTAGTTATAATTCGGTATTTTGCATGTGCCAGGCATTGCCAAAATGTGTGCCTTCTCTGGGATTTGAACTCGAGCTCGGCCGATTTTAAATCCGGAAGCCAACGTGCTAGCCACTAGACCACGCTGTCGCTGAGAATGTGAAGTGTATTTTACATATATATGTCGTCGCAAGAACACGTCACCACGAAAATACACCGCGCACCCTCAGTTTTTTTTCGAGTTTGGTTTCTGACATTGCCGACTTGCAAATTGAATTATTTTTTTATTATTTAGTTTGAATTCGGTCTTATGCATGTGCCAGGCATTGCCAAAATTTGTGCCTCCTCTGGGATTTGAACTCGAGCTCGTCCGATTTCCAATCCGAAAGTCAACGTGCTAGCCACTAGACCACGCTGTCGCTGAGATATTGGAGTGTTTTTTTCATACATATTTTGTCTCAAGATCACGTCACTACGAAAATACAACGTGCACTCTCAGCTTTTTTGCGACTTGTGTTTCTGACGTTGCCGACTTGCAAATCGAATTATTTTTTCATTATTTAGTTATAATTCGTTATTTTGCATGTGCCAGGCATTGCCAAAATTTGTGCCTCCTCTGGGATTTGAACTCGAGCTCGTCCGATTTCAAATCCGAAAGCCAACGTGCTAGCCACTAGACCACGCTGTCGCTGAGAAATTGGAGTGTTTTTTTCGTACATATTTTGTCTCAGGATGACGTCACTACGAAAATACAACGTGCACTCTCAGCTTTTTTGCGACTTGTGTTTCTGTCGTTGCCGACTTGCAAATCGAATTATTTTATTATTATTTAGTTATAATTCGGTATTTTGCATGTGCCAGGCATTGCCAAAATGTGTGCCATCTCTGGGATTTGAACTCGAGCTCGTCCGATTTCAAATCCGGAAGCCAACGTGCTAGCCACTAGACCACGCTGTCGCTGAGAATGTGAAGTGTATTTTACATATATATGTCGTCGCAAGAACACGTCACCACGAAAATACACCGCGCACCCTCAGTTTTTTTTCGAGTTTGGTTTCTGACGTTGCCGGCTTGCAAATTGAATTATTTTTTTATTATTTAGTTTGAATTCGGTCTTATGCATGTGCCAGGCATTGCCAAAATTTGTGCCTCCTCTGGGATTTGAACTCGAGCTCGTCCGATTTCAAATCCGAAAGCCAACGTGCTAGCCACTAGACCACGCTGTCACTTAGAAATAACACTGATTTTTTTTCATACATATTTAGTTGCAAGATCACGTCACCATGAAAATACACCCAACGCTCATTCTTTTACCGGGCGACCGACGCCCATCGCCCAAGACCTGCACCGACGCTGGATGAATATTTACGTATAATATACACATGGACAGTACTCAATGTCAAGGTACCGATGTGGATATTTTAAAAGTACTATCCCTCGGACCAAAATTTTTCTCACTTTCTCACTCTCAGCTTTTTTGTGACTTTTGTTTCTGACGTTGCCGACTCGCATACCGAATTCTTTTTCTATTATTTTTTTTAAATTCGGTATTTTGCATGTGCCAGGCATTGCCAAAATTTGTGCCTCCTCTGGGATTTGATCTCGAGCTTGTCCGATTTCAAATCCGAAAGCCAACGTGCTAGCCACTAGACCACGCTGTCGCTGGTAAATTGGAGTGTTTTTTTCGTACATATTTTGTCTCAGGGTGACGTCACTACGAAAATACAACGTGCACTCTCAGCTTTTTTGCGACTTGTGTTTCTGTCGTTGCCGTTTTGCAAATCGAATTATTTTATTATTATTTGGTTATAATTCGGTATTTTGCATGTGCCAGGCGTTGCCAAAATGTGTGCAATCTCTGGAATTTGAACTCAAGCTCGTCCGATTTCCAATCCGAAAGTCAACGTGCTAGCCACTAGACCACGCTGTCGCTGAGATATTGGAGTGTTTTTTTCATACATATTTTGTCTCAAGATCACGTCACTACGAAAATACAACGTGCACTCTCAGCTTTTTTGCGACTTGTGTTTCTGACGTTGCCGACTTGCAAATCGAGTTATTTTTTTATTATTTAGTTATAATTCGTTATTTTGCATGTGCCAGGCATTGCCAAAATTTGTACCTCCTCTGGGATTTGAACTCGAGCTCGTCCGATTTCAAATCCGAAAGCCAACGTGCTAGCCACTAGACCACGCTGTCGCTGAGAAATTGGAGTGTTTTTTTCGTACATATTTTGTCTCAAGATCACGTCACTACGAAAATACAACGTGCACTCTCAGCTTTTTTGCGACTTGTGTTTCTGACGTTGCCGACTTGCAAATCAAATTATTTTTTTATTATTTAGTTATAATTCGGTATTTTGCATGTGCCAGGCATTGCCAAAATGTGTGCCTTCTCTGGGATTTGAACTCGAGCTCGTCCGATTTCAAATCCGGAAGCCAACGTGCTAGCCACAAGACCACGCTGTCGCTGAGAATGTGAAGTGTATTTTACATATATATGTCGTCGCAAGAACACGTCACCACGAAAATACACCGCGCACCCTCAGTTTTTTTTCGAGTTTGGTTTCTGACGTTGCCGGCTTGCAAATTGAATTATTTTTTTATTATTTAGTTTGAATTCGGTCTTATGCATGTGCCAGGCATTGCCAAAATTTGTGCCTCCTCTGGGATTTGAACTCGAGCTCGTCCGATTTCAAATCCGAAAGCCAACGTGCTAGCCACTAGACCACGCTGTCACTTAGAAATAACACTGATTTTTTTTCATACATATTTAGTTGCAAGATCACGTCACCATGAAAATACACCCAACGCTCATACTTTTACCGTGCGACCGACGCCCATCGCCCAAGACCTGCACCGACGCTGGATGAATATTTACATGTAATATACACATGGACAGTACTCAATGTCAAGGTACCGACGTGGATATTTAAAAAGTACTATCCCTCGGACCAAAATTTTTCTCACTTTCTCACTCTCAGCTTTATTGTGACTTTTGTTTTTGACGTTGCCGACTCGCATACCGAATTCTTTTTCTATTATTTTTTTTAAATTCGGTATTTTGCATGTGCCAGGCATTGCCAAAATTTGTGCCTCCTCTGGGATTTGATCTCGAGCTTGTCCGATTTCAAATCCGAAAGCCAACGTGCTAGCCACTAGACCACGCTGTCGCTGGTAAATTGGAGTGTTTTTTTCGTACATATTTTGTCTCAGGGTGACGTCACTACGAAAATACAACGTGCACTCTCAGCTTTTTTGCGACTTGTGTTTCTGACGTTGCCGACTTGCAAATCGAGTTATTTTTTTATTATTTAGTTATAATTCGGTATTTTGCATGTGCCAGGCATTGCCAAAATGTGTGCCATCTCTGGGATTTGAACTCAAGCTCGTCCGATTTCCAATCCGAAAGTCAACGTGCTAGCCACTAGACCACGCTGTCGCTGAGATATTGGAGTGTTTTTTTCATACATATTTTGTCTCAAGATCACGTCACTACGAAAATACAACGTGCACTCTCAGCTTTTTTGCGACTTGTGTTTCTGACGTTGCCGACTTGCAAATCGAGTTATTTTTTTATTATTTAGTTATAATTCGTTATTTTGCATGTGCCAGGCATTGCCAAAATTTGTACCTCCTCTGGGATTTGAACTCGAGCTCGTCCGATTTCAAATCCGAAAGCCAACGTGCTAGCCACTAGACCACGCTGTCGCTGAGAAATTGGAGTGTTTTTTTCGTACATATTTTGTCTCAAGATCACGTCACAACGAAAATACAACGTGCACTCTCAGCTTTTTTGCGACTTGTGTTTCTGACGTTGCCGACATGCAAATCGAATTATTTTTTTATTATTTAGTTATAATTCGGTATTTTGCATGTGCCAGGCATTGCCAAAATGTGTGCCTTCTCTGGGATTTGAACTCGAGCTCGGCCGATTTTAAATCCGGAAGCCAACGTGCTAGCCACTAGACCACGCTGTCGCTGAGAATGTGAAGTGTATTTTACATATATATGTCGTCGCAAGAACACGTCACCACGAAAATACACCGCGCACCCTCAGTTTTTTTTCGAGTTTGGTTTCTGACATTGCCGACTTGCAAATTGAATTATTTTTTTATTATTTAGTTTGAATTCGGTCTTATGCATGTGCCAGGCATTGCCAAAATTTGTGCCTCCTCTGGGATTTGAACTCGAGCTCGTCCGATTTCAAATCCGAAAGCCAACGTGCTAGCCAGTAGACCACGCTGTCACTTAGAAATTAGACTGATTTTTTTTCATACATATTTAGTTGCAAGATCACGTCACCATGAAAATACACCCAACGCTCATACTTTTACCGGGCGTCCGACGCCCATCGCCCAAGACCTGCACCGACGCTGGGTGAATATTTACATATAATATACACATGGACAGTACTCAATGTCAAGGTACCGACGTGGATATTTAAAAAGTACTATCCCTCGGACCAAAATTTTTCTCACTTTCTCACTCTCAGCTTTTTTGTAACTTTTGTTTCTGACGTTGCCGACTCGCATACCGAATTCTTTTTCTATTATTTTTTTTTAATTCGGTATTTTGCATGTGCCAGGCATTGCCAAAATGTGTGCCATCTCTGGGATTTGAACTCGAGCTCGTACGATTTTTAATCCAAAAGTCAACGTGCTAGCCACTAGACCACGCTGTCGCTGAGATATTGAAGTGTTTTTTTCATACATATTATGCCTCAAGATCACGTCACAACGAAAATACAACGTGCACTCTCAGCTTTTTTGTGACTTGTGTTTCTGACGTTGGCGACATGCAAATCGAATTATTTTTTTATTATTTAGTTATAATTCGTTATTTTGCATGTGCCAGGCATTGCCAAAATTTGTGCCTCCTCTGGGATTTGAACTCGAGCTCGTCCGATTTCAAATCCGAAAGCCAACGTGCTAGCCACTAGACCACGCTGTCGCTGATAAATTGGAGTGTTTTTTTCGTACTTTTTTTGTCTCAGGATGACGTCACTACGAAAATACAACGTGCACTCTCAGCTTTTTTGCGACTTGTGTTTCTGTCGTTGCCGACTTGCAAATCGAATTATTTTTTTATTATTTAGTAATAATTCGTTATTTTGCATGTGCCAGGCATTGCCAAAATTTGTGCCTCCTCTGGGATTTGAACTCGAGCTCGTCCGATTTCAAATCCGAAAGCCAACGTGCTAGCCACTAGACCACGCTGTCGCTGAGAAATTGGAGTGTTTTTTTCGTACATATTTTGTCTCAAGATTACGTCACAACGAAAATACAACGTGCACTCTCAGCTTTTTTGCGACTTGTGTTTCTGACGTTGCCGACTTGCAAATCGAATTATTTTTTTATTATTTAGTTATAATTCGGTATTTTGCATGTGCCAGGCATGGCCAAAATGTGTGCCTTCTCTGGGATTTGAACTCGAGCTCGGCCGATTTCGAATCCGGAAGCCAACGTGCTAGCCACTAGACCACGCTGTCGCTGGGAATGTGAAGTGTATTTTACATATATATGTCATCGCAAGAACACGTCACCACCAAAATACACCGCGCACCCTCAGTTTTTTTTCGAGTTTGGTTTCTGACGTTGCCGACTTGCAAATTGAATTATTTTTTTATTATTTAGTTTGAATTCGGTCTTATGCATGTGCCAGGCATTGCCAAAATTTGTGCCTCCTCTGGGATTTGAACTCGAGCTCGTCCGATTTCAAATCCGAAAGCCAACGTGCTAGCCACTAGACCACGCTGTCACTTAGAAATTAGACTGATTTTTTTTCATACATATTTAGTTGCAAGATCACGTCACCATGAAAATACACCCAACGCTCATACTTTAACCGGGCGACCGACGCCCATCGCCCAAGACCTGCACCGACGCTGGGTGAATATTTACATATAATATACACATGGACAGTACTCAATGTCAAGGTACCGACGTGGATATTTAAAAAGTACTATCCCTCGGACCAAAATTTTTCTCACTTTCTCACTCTCAGCTTTTTTGTGACTTTTGTTTCTGACGTTGCCGACTCGCATACCGAATTCTTTTTCTATTATTTTTTTTAAATTCGGTATTTTGCATGTGCCAGGCATTGCCAAAATTTGTGCCTCCTCTGGGATTTGATCTCGAGCTTGTCCGATTTCAAATCCGAAAGCCAACGTGCTAGCCACTAGACCACGCTGTCGCTGGTAAATTGGAGTGTTTTTTTCGTACATATTTTGTCTCAGGGTGACGTCACTACGAAAATACAACGTGCACTCTCAGCTTTTTTGCGACTTGTGTTTCTGTCGTTGCCGTTTTGCAAATCGAATTATTTTATTATTATTTAGTTATAATTCGGTATTTTGCATGTGCCAGGCATTGCCAAAATGTGTGCCATCTCTGGGATTTGAACGCAAGCTCGTCCGATTTCCAATCCGAAAGTCAACGTGCTAGCCACTAGACCACGCTGTCGCTGAGATATTGGATTGTTTTTTTCATACATATTTTGTCTCAAGATCACGTCACAACGAAAATACAACGTGCACTCTCAGCTTTTTTGTGACTTGTGTTTCTGACGTTGGCGACTTGCAAATCGAATTATTTTTTTATTATTTAGTTATAATTCGTTATTTTGCATGTGCCAGGCATTGCCAAAATTTGTGCCTCCTCTGGGATTTGAACTCGAGCTCGTCCGATTTCAAATCCGAAAGCCAACGTGCTAGCCACTAGACCACGCTGTCGCTGATAAATTGGAGTGTTTTTTTCGTACTTTTTTTGTCTCAGGATGACGTCACTACGAAAATACAACGTGCACTCTCAGCTTTTTTGCGACTTGTGTTTCTGTCGTTGCCGACTTGCAAATCGAATTATTTTTTTATTGTTTAGTAATAATTCGTTATTTTGCATGTGCCAGGCATTGCCAAAATTTGTGCCTCCTCTGGGATTTGAACTCGAGCTCGTCCGATTTCAAATCCGAAAGCCAACGTGCTAGCCACTAGACCACGCTGTCGCTGAGAAATTGGAGTGTTTTTTTCGTACATATTTTGTCTCAAGATTACGTCACAACGAAAATACAACGTGCACTCTCAGCTTTTTTGCGACTTGTGTTTCTGACGTTGCCGACTTGCAAATCGAATTATTTTTTTATTATTTAGTTATAATTCGGTATTTTGCATGTGCCAGGCATGGCCAAAATGTGTGCCTTCTCTGGGATTTGAACTCGAGCTCGGCCGATTTCGAATCCGGAAGCCAACGTGCTAGCCACTAGACCACGCTGTCGCTGGGAATGTGAAGTGTATTTTACAAATATATGTCGTCGCAAGAACACGTCACCACGAAAATACACCGCGCACCCTCAGTTTTTTTTCGAGTTTGGTTTCTGACGTTGCCGACTTGCAAATTGAATTATTTTTTTATTATTTAGTTTGAATTCGGTCTTATGCATGTGCCAGGCATTGCCAAAATTTGTGCCTCCTCTGGGATTTGAACTCGAGCTCGTCCGATTTCAAATCCGAAAGCCAACGTGCTAGCCACTAGACCACGCTGTCACTTAGAAATTAGACTGATTTTTTTTCATACATATTTAGTTGCAAGATCACGTCACCATGAAAATACACCCAACGCTCATACTTTTACCGGGCGACCGACGCCCATCGCCCAAGACCTGCACCGACGCTGGGTGAATATTTACATATAATATACACATGGACAGTACTCAATGTCAAGGTACCGACGTGGATATTTAAAAAGTACTATCCCTCGGACCAAAATTTTTCTCACTTTCTCACTCTCAGCTTTTTTGTGACTTTTGTTTCTGACGTTGCCGACTCGCATACCGAATTCTTTTTCTATTATTTTTTTTAAATTCGGTATTTTGCATGTGCCAGGCATTGCCAAAATTTGTGCCTCCTCTGGGATTTGATCTCGAGCTTGTCCGATTTCAAATCCGAAAGCAACGTGCTAGCCACTAGACCACGCTGTCGCTGGTAAATTGGAGTGTTTTTTTCGTACATATTTTGTCTCAGGGTGACGTCACTACGAAAATACAACGTGCACTCTCAGCTTTTTTGCGACTTGTGTTTCTGTCGTTGCCGTTTTGCAAATCGAATTATTTTATTATTATTTAGTTATAATTCGGTATTTTGCATGTGCCAGGCATTGCCAAAATGTGTGCCATCTCTGGGATTTGAACGCAAGCTCGTCCGATTTCCAATCCGAAAGTCAACGTGCTAGCCACTAGACCACGCTGTCGCTGAGATATTGGATTGTTTTTTTCATACATATTTTGTCTCAAGATCACGTCACTACGAAAATACAACGTGCACTCTCAGCTTTTTTGCGACTTGTGTTTCTGACGTTGCCGACTTGCAAATCGAGTTATTTTTTTATTATTTAGTTATAATTCGTTATTTTGCATGTGCCAGGCATTGCCAAAATTTGTGCCTCCTCTGGGATTTGAACTCGAGCTCGTCCGATTTCAAATCCGAAAGCCAACGTGCTAGCCACTAGACCACGCTGTCGCTGAGAAATTGGAGTGTTTTTTTCGTACATATTTTGTCTCAAGATCACGTCACAACGAAAATACAACGTGCACTCTCAGCTTTTTTGCGACTTGTGTTTCTGACGTTGCCGACTTGCAAATCGAATTATTTTTTTATTATTTAGTTATAATTCGGTATTTTGCATGTGCCAGGCATTGCCAAAATGTGTGCCTTCTCTGGGATTTGAACTCGAGCTCGGCCGATTTCAAATCCGGAAGCCAACGTGCTAGCCACTAGACCACGCTGTCGCTGAGAATGTGAAGTGTATTTTACATATATATGTCGTCGCAAGAACACGTCACCACGAAAATACACCGCGCACCCTCAGTTTTTTTTCGAGTTTGGTTTCTGACGTTGCCGGCTTGCAAATTGAATTATTTTTTTATTATTTAGTTTGAATTCGGTCTTATGCATGTGCCAGGCATTGCCAAAATTTGTGCCTCCTCTGGGATTTGAACTCGAGCTCGTCCGATTTCAAATCCGAAAGCCAACGTGCTAGCCACTAGACCACGCTGTCACTTAGAAATAACACTGATTTTTTTTCATACATATTTAGTTGCAAGATCACGTCACCATGAAAATACACCCAACGCTCATTTTTTTACCGGGCGACCGACGCCCATCGCCCAAGACCTGCACCGACGCTGGATGAATATTTACATATAATATACACATGGACAGTACTCAATGTCAAGGTACCGACGTGGATATTTAAAAAGTACTATCCCTCGGACCAAAATTTTTCTCACTTTCTCACTCTCAGCTTTTTTGTGACTTTTGTTTCTGACGTTGCCGACTCGCATACCGAATTCTTTTTCTATTATTTTTTTTAAATTCGGTATTTTGCATGTGCCAGGCATTGCCAAAATTTGTGCCTCCTCTGGGATTTGATCTCGAGCTTGTCCGATTTCAAATCCGAAAGCCAACGTGCTAGCCACTAGACCACGCTGTCGCTGGTAAATTGGAGTGTTTTTTTCGTACATATTTTGTCTCAGGGTGACGTCACTACGAAAATACAACGTGCACTCTCAGCTTTTTTGCGACTTGTGTTTCTGTCGTTGCCGTTTTGCAAATCGAATTATTTTATTATTATTTAGTTATAATTCGGTATTTTGCATGTGCCAGGCATTGCCAAAATGTGTGCCATCTCTGGGATTTGAACTCAAGCTCGTCCGATTTCCAATCCGAAAGTCAACGTGCTAGCCACTAGACCACGCTGTCGCTGAGATATTGGAGTGTTTTTTTCATACATATTTTGTCTCAAGATCACGTCACTACGAAAATACAACGTGCACTCTCAGCTTTTTTGCGACTTGTGTTTCTGACGTTGCCGACTTGCAAATCGAATTATTTTTTTATTATTTAGTTATAATTCGTTATTTTGCATGTGCCAGGCATTGCCAAAATTTGTGCCTCCTCTGGGATTTGAACTCGAGCTCGTCCGATTTCAAATCCGAAAGCCAACGTGCTAGCCACTAGACCACGCTGTCGCTGAGAAATTGGAGTGTTTTTTTCGTACATATTTTGTCTCAAGATAACGTCACAACGAAAATACAACGTGCACTCTCAGCTTTTTTGCGACTTGTGTTTCTGACGTTGCCGACTTGCAAATCGAATTATTTTTTTATTATTTAGTTATAATTCGGTATTTTGCATGTGCCAGGCATTGCCAAAATGTGTGCCTTCTCTGGGATTTGAACTCGAGCTCGGCCGATTTCAAATCCGGAAGCCAACGTGCTAGCCACTAGACCACGCTGTCGCTGAGAATGTGAAGTGTATTTTACATATATATGTCGTCGCAAGAACACGTCACCACGAAAATACACCGCGCACCCTCAGTTTTTTTTCGAGTTTGGTTTCTGACGTTGCCGGCTTGCAAATTGAATTATTTTTTTATTATTTAGTTTGAATTCGGTCTTATGCATGTGCCAGGCATTGCCAAAATTTGTGCCTCCTCTGGGATTTGAACTCGAGCTCGTCCGATTTCAAATCCAAAAGCCAACGTGCTAGCCACTAGACCACGCTGTCACTTAGAAATAACACTGATTTTTTTTCATACATATTTAGTTGCAAGATCACGTCACCATGAAAATACACCCAACGCTCATACTTTTACCGGGCGACCGACGCCCATCGCCCAAGACCTGCACCGACGCTGGATGAATATTTACATATAATATACACATGGACAGTACTCAATGTCAAGGTACCGACGTGGATATTTAAAAAGTACTATCCCTCGGACCAAAATTTTTCTCACTTTCTCACTCTCAGCTTTTTTGTGACTTTTGTTTCTGACGTTGCCGACTCGCATACCGAATTCTTTTTCTATTATTTTTTTTTAAATTCGGTATTTTGCATGTGCCAGGCATTGCCAAAATTTGTGCCTCCTCTGGGATTTGATCTCGAGCTTGTCCGATTTCAAATCCGAAAGCCAACGTGCTAGCCACTAGACCACGCTGTCGCTGGTAAATTGGAGTGTTTTTTTCGTACATATTTTGTCTCAGGGTGACGTCACTACGAAAATACAACGTGCACTCTCAGCTTTTTTGCGACTTGTGTTTCTGTCGTTGCCGTTTTGCAAATCGAATTATTTTATTATTATTTAGTTATAATTCGGTATTTTGCATGTGCCAGGCATTGCCAAAATGTGTGCCATCTCTGGGATTTGAACTCAAGCTCGTCCGATTTCCAATCCGAAAGTCAACGTGCTAGCCACTAGACCACGCTGTCGCTGAGATATTGGAGTGTTTTTTTCATACATATTTTGTCTCAAGATCACGTCACTACGAAAATACAACGTGCACTCTCAGCTTTTTTGCGACTTGTGTTTCTGACGTTGCCGACTTGCAAATCGAGTTATTTTTTTATTATTTAGTTATAATTCGTTATTTTGCATGTGCCAGGCATTGCCAAAATTTGTACCTCCTCTGGGATTTGAACTCGAGCTCGTCCGATTTCAAATCCGAAAGCCAACGTGCTAGCCACTAGACCACGCTGTCGCTGAGAAATTGGAGTGTTTTTTTCGTACATATTTTGTCTCAAGATCACGTCACAACGAAAATACAACGTGCACTCTCAGCTTTTTTGCGACTTGTGTTTCTGACGTTGCCGACTTGCAAATCGAATTATTTTTTTTATTATTTAGTTATAATTCGGTATTTTGCATGTGCCAGGCATTGCCAAAATGTGTGCCTTCTCTGGGATTTGAACTCGAGCTCGGCCGATTTTAAATCCGGAAGCCAACGTGCTAGCCACTAGACCACGCTGTCGCTGAGAATGTGAAGTGTATTTTACATATATATGTCGTCGCAAGAACACGTCACCACGAAAATACACCGCGCACCCTCAGTTTTTTTTCGAGTTTGGTTTCTGACATTGCCGACTTGCAAATTGAATTATTTTTTTATTATTTAGTTTGAATTCGGTCTTATGCATGTGCCAGGCATTGCCAAAATTTGTGCCTCCTCTGGGATTTGAACTCGAGCTCGTCCGATTTCAAATCCGAAAGCCAACGTGCTAGCCACTAGACCACGCTGTCACTTAGAAATTAGACTGATTTTTTTTCATACATATTTAGTTGCAAGATCACGTCACCATGAAAATACACCCAACGCTCATACTTTTACCGGGCGTCCGACGCTCATCGCCCAAGACCTGCACCGACGCTGGGTGAATATTTACATATCGTGGGCTTGGAGGTAAAAGTCACTAACTACATTTTCATAGTTTTGAGATAATTGCATTTCTAACTTTAGCACTTCTAAACAAATAGTAAATGTTATTACATTTTTGTTTAGGATGTTTTAAAATTTGTAAAATATAGTTCCTTGTCAAATTTAACTGCCTGTTTTCATTTAAAGTCAATTGTTTATTTATTACAACGAAAAAGAGGAGTTAATGACTTTCAAACGCATTGAAAACATTCGTGTGGTTATAAAAAGCATTTCTTATAGTGTCAAAATTGTAAGAATACAGTTTAAACTAGGTTAATACTTACAGCAACGAAGAAGTACCTTGCGACGGGTTCAAGTCATCATTGACAAATAATGACTTTTACCTCGCAAACGACACCAAAGTACGAAAAATAGACCCTTAAGTGCACTTGATGAGTTTTACCCTTAACATTGTTCGTATTTATTCACTTAATGAAAGCGTTTAACAGACTTTGTGAAATAGTGAACGCACCCCGCACTTCATGAATTTTATCATTGTAAAGAGGATTTTTAAGCGCATTTAATTATGTATCTAACTCAATTTCGCTAAAAATGCAGTTAGTGACTTTTACCTCCAAGCCCACGATATAATATACACATGGACAGTACTCAATGTCAAGGTACCGACGTGGATATTTAAAAAGTACTATCCCTCGGACCAAAATTTTTCTCACTTTCTCACTCTCAGCTTTTTTGTAACTTTTGTTTCTGACGTTGCCGACTCGCATACCGAATTCTTTTTCTATTATTTTTTTTTAATTCGGTATTTTGCATGTGCCAGGCATTGCCAAAATATGTGCCATCTCTGGGATTTGAACTCGAGCTCGTCCGATTTCCAATTCGAAAGTCAACGTGCTAGCCACTAGACCACGCTGTCGCTGAGAAATTGGAGTGTTTTTTTCGTACATATTTTGTCTCAGGATGACGTCACTACGAAAATACAACGTGCACTCTCAGCTTTTTTGCGACTTGTGTTTCTGTCGTTGCCGACTTGCAAATCAAATTATTTTATTATTATTTAGTTATAATTCGGTATTTTGCATGTGCCAGGCATTGCCAAAATGTGTGCCATCTCTGGGATTTGAACTCGAGCTCGTCCGATTTTCAATCCAAAAGTCAACGTGCTAGCCACTAGACCACGCTGTCGCTGAGATATTGAAGTGTTTTTTTCATACATATTATGTCTCAAGATCACGTCACTACGAAAATACAACGTGCACTCTCAGCTTTTTTGCGACTTGTGTTTCTGACGTTGGCGACTTGCAAATCGAATTATTTTTTTATTATTTAGTTATAATTCGTTATTTTGCATGTGCCAGGCATTGCCAAAATTTGTGCCTCCTCTGGGATTTGAACTAGAGCTCGTCCGATTTCAAATCCGAAAGCCAACGTGCTAGCCACTAGACCACGCTGTCGCTGATAAATTGGAGTGTTTTTTTCGTACTTTTTTTGTCTCAGGATGACGTCACTACGAAAATACAACGTGCACTCTCAGCTTTTTTGCGACTTGTGTTTCTGTCGTTGCCGACTTGCAAATCGAATTATTTTTTTATTATTTAGTTATAATTCGTTATTTTGCATGTGCCAGGCATTGCCAAAATTTGTGCCTCCTCTGGGATTTGAACTCGAGCTCGTCCGATTTCAAATCCGAAAGCCAACGTGCTAGCCACTAGACCACGCTGTCGCTGAGAAATTGGAGTGTTTTTTTCGTACATATTTTGTCTCAAGATTACGTCACAACGAAAATACAACGTGCACTCTCAGCTTTTTTGCGACTTGTGTTTCTGACGTTGCCGACTTGCAAATCGAATTATTTTTTTATTATTTAGTTATAATTCGGTATTTTGCATGTGCCAGGCATGGCCAAAATGTGTGCCTTCTCTGGGATTTGAACTCGAGCTCGGCCGATTTCAAATCCGGAAGCCAACGTGCTAGCCACTAGACCACGCTGTCGCTGAGAATGTGAAGTGTATTTTACATATATATGTCGTCGCAAGAACACGTCACCACGAAAATACACCGCGCACCCTCAGTTTTTTTTCGAGTTTGGTTTCTGACGTTGCCGACTTGCAAATTGAATTATTTTTTTATTATTTAGTTTGAATTCGGTCTTATGCATGTGCCAGGCATTGCCAAAATTTGTGCCTCCTCTGGGATTTGAACTCGAGCTCGTCCGATTTCAAATCCGAAAGCCAACGTGCTAGCCACTAGACCACGCTGTCACTTAGAAATTAGACTGATTTTTTTTCATACATATTTAGTTGCAAGATCACGTCACCATGAAAATACACCCAACGCTCATACTTTTACCGGGCGACCGACGCCCATCGCCCAAAACCTGCACCGACGCTGGGTGAATATTTACATATAATATACACATGGACAGTACTCAATGTCAAGGTACCGACGTGGATATTTAAAAAGTACTATCCCTCGGACCAAAATTTTTCTCACTTTCTCACTCTCAGCTTTTTTGTAACTTTTGTTTCTGACGTTGCCGACTCGCAAACCGAATTCTTTTTCTATTATTTTTTTTTAATTCGGTATTTTGCATGTGCCAGGCATTGCCAAAATGTGTGCCATCTCTGGGATTTGAACTCGAGCTCGCCCGATTTCCAATTCGAAAGTCAACGTGCTAGCCACTAGACCACGCTGTCGCTGAGAAATTGGAGTGTTTTTTTCGTACATATTTTGTCTCAGGATGACGTCTTTACGAAAATACAACGTGCACTCTCAGCTTTTTTGCGACTTGTGTTTCTGTCGTTGCCGACTTGCAAATCGAATTATTTTATTATTATTTAGTTATAATTCGGTATTTTGCATGTGCCAGGCATTGCCAAAATGTGTGCCATCTCTGGGATTTGAACTCGAGCTCGTCCGATTTCCAATCCGAAAGTCAACGTGCTAGCCACTAGACCACGCTGTCGCTGAGATATTGGAGTGTTTTTTTCATACATATTTTGTCTCAAGATCACGTCACTACGAAAATACAACGTGCACTCTCAGCTTTTTTGCGAATTGTGTTTCTGACGTTGCCGACTTGCAAATCGAATTATTTTTTCATTATTTAGTTATAATTCGTTATTTTGCATGTGCCAGGCATTGCCAAAATTTGTGCCTCCTCTGGGATTTGAACTCGAGCTCGTCCGATTTCAAATCCGAAAGCCAACGTGCTAGCCACTAGACCACGCTGTCGCTGAGAAATTGGAGTGTTTTTTTCGTACATATTTTGTCTCAGGATGACGTCACTACGAAAATACAACGTGCACTCTCAGCTTTTTTGCGACTTGTGTTTCTGTCGTTGCCGACTTGCAAATCGAATTATTTTATTATTATTTAGTTATAATTCGGTATTTTGCATGTGCCAGGCATTGCCAAAATGTGTGCCATCTCTGGGATTTGAACTCGAGCTCGTCCGATATCCAATCCGAAAGTCAACGTGCTAGCCACTAGACCACGCTGTCGCTGAGATATTGGAGTGTTTTTTTCATACATATTTTGTCTCAAGATCACGTCACTACGAAAATACAACGTGCACTCTCAGCTTTTTTGCGACTTGTGTTTCTGACGTTGCCGACTTGCAAATCGAATTATTTTTTTATTATTTAGTTATAATTCGTTATTTTGCATGTGCCAGGCATTGCCAAAATTTGTGCCTCCTCTGGGATTTGAACTCGAGCTCGTCCGATTTCAAATCCGGAAGCCAACGTGCTAGCCACTAGACCACGCTGTCGCTGAGAATGTGAAGTGTATTTTACATATATATGTCGTCGCAAGAACACGTCACCACGAAAATACACCGCGCACCCTCAGTTTTTTTTCGAGTTTGGTTTCTGACGTTGCCGGCTTGCAAATTGAATTATTTTTTTATTATTTAGTTTGAATTCGGTCTTATGCATGTGCCAGGCATTGCCAAAATTTGTGCCTCCTCTGGGATTTGAACTCGAGCTCGTCCGATTTCAAATCCGAAAGCCAACGTGCTAGCCACTAGACCACGCTGTCACTTAGAAATAACACTGATTTTTTTTCATACATATTTAGTTGCAAGATCACGTCACCATGAAAATACACCCAACGCTCATTCTTTTACCGGGCGACCGACGCCCATCGCCCAAGACCTGCACCGACGCTGGATGAATATTTAGATATAATATACACATGGACAGTACTCAATGTCAAGGTACCGACGTGGATATTTTAAAAGTACTATCCCTCGGACCAAAATTTTTCTCACTTTCTCACTCTCAGCTTTTTTGTGACTTTTGTTTCTGACGTTGCCGACTCGCATACCGAATTCTTTTTCTATTATTTTTTTTAAATTCGGTATTTTGCATGTGCCAGGCATTGCCAAAATTTGTGCCTCCTCTGGGATTTGATCTCGAGCTTGTCCGATTTCAAATCCGAAAGCCAACGTGCTAGCCACTAGACCACGCTGTCGCTGGTAAATTGGAGTGTTTTTTTCGTACATATTTTGTCTCAGGGTGACGTCACTACGAAAATACAACGTGCACTCTCAGCTTTTTTGCGTTTTGTGTTTCTGTCGTTGCCGTTTTGCAAATCGAATTATTTTATTATTATTTAGTTATAATTCGGTATTTTGCATGTGCCAGGCATTGCCAAAATGTGTGCCATCTCTGGGATTTGAACTCAAGCTCGTCCGATTTCCAATCCGAAAGTCAACGTGCTAGCCACTAGACCACGCTGTCGCTGAGATATTGGAGTGTTTTTTTCATACATATTTTGTCTCAAGATCACGTCAATACGAAAATACAACGTGCACTCTCAGCTTTTTTGCGACTTGTGTTTCTGACGTTGCCGACTTGCAAATCGAGTTATTTTTTTATTATTTAGTTATAATTCGTTATTTTGCATGTGCCAGGCATTGCCAAAATTTGTACCTCCTCTGGGATTTGAACTCGAGCTCGTCCGATTTCAAATCCGAAAGCCAACGTGCTAGCCACTAGACCACGCTGTCGCTGAGAAATTGGAGTGTTTTTTTCGTACATATTTTGTCTCAAGATCACTTCACAACGAAAATACAACGTGCACTCTCAGCTTTTTTGCGACTTGTGTTTCTGACGTTGCCGACTTGCAAATCAAATTATTTTTTTATTATTTAGTTATAATTCGGTATTTTGCATGTGCCAGGCATTGCCAAAATGTGTGCCTTCTCTGGGATTTGAACTCGAGCTCGTCCGATTTCAAATCCGGAAGCCAACGTGCTAGCCACAAGACCACGCTGTCGCTGAGAATGTGAAGTGTATTTTACATATATATGTCGTCGCAAGAACACGTCACCACGAAAATACACCGCGCACCCTCAGTTTTTTTTCGAGTTTGGTTTCTGACGTTGCCGGCTTGCAAATTGAATTATTTTTTTATTATTTAGTTTGAATTCGGTCTTATGCATGTGCCAGGCATTGCCAAAATTTGTGCCTCCTCTGGGATTTGAACTCGAGCTCGTCCGATTTCAAATCCGAAAGCCAACGTGCTAGCCACTAGACCACGCTGTCACTTAGAAATAACACTGATTTTTTTTCATACATATTTAGTTGCAAGATCACGTCACCATGAAAATACACCCAACGCTCATACTTTTACCGGGCGACCGACGCCCATCGCCCAAGACCTGCACAGACGCTGGATGAATATTTACATATAATATACACATGGACAGTACTCAATGTCAAGGTACCGACGTGGATATTTAAAAAGTACTATCCCTCGGACCAAAATTTTTCTCACTTTCTCACTCTCAGCTTTTTTGTGACTTTTGTTTCTGACGTTGCCGACTCGCATACCGAATTCTTTTTCTATTATTTTTTTTAAATTCGGTATTTTGCATGTGCCAGGCATTGCCAAAATTTGTGCCTCCTCTGGGATTTGATCTCGAGCTTGTCCGATTTCAAATCCGAAAGCCAACGTGCTAGCCACTAGACCACGCTGTCGCTGGTAAATTGGAGTGTTTTTTTCGTACATATTTTGTCTCAGGGTGACGTCACTACGAAAATACAACGTGCACTCTCAGCTTTTTTGCGACTTGTGTTTCTGTCGTTGCCGTTTTGCAAATCGAATTATTTTATTATTATTTAGTTATAATTCGGTATTTTGCATGTGCCAGGCATTGCCAAAATGTGTGCCATCTCTGGGATTTGAACTCAAGCTCGTCCGATTTCCAATCCGAAAGTCAACGTGCTAGCCACTAGACCACGCTGTCGCTGAGATATTGGAGTGTTTTTTTCATACATATTTTGTCTCAAGATCACGTCACTACGAAAATACAACGTGCACTCTCAGCTTTTTGCGACTTGTGTTTCTGACGTTGCCGACTTGCAAATCGAGTTATTTTTTTATTATTTAGTTATAATTCGTTATTTTGCATGTGCCAGGCATTGCCAAAATTTGTACCTCCTCTGGGATTTGAACTCGAGCTCGTCCGATTTCAAATCCGAAAGCCAACGTGCTAGCCACTAGACCACGCTGTCGCTGAGAAATTGGAGTGTTTTTTTCGTACATATTTTGTCTCAAGATCACGTCACAACGAAAATACAACGTGCACTCTCAGCTTTTTTGCGACTTGTGTTTCTGACGTTGCCGACTTGCAAATCGAATTATTTTTTTATTATTTAGTTATAATTCGGTATTTTGCATGTGCCAGGCATTGCCAAAATGTGTGCCTTCTCTGGGATTTGAACTCGAGCTCGGCCGATTTTAAATCCGGAAGCCAACGTGCTAGCCACTAGACCACGCTGTCGCTGAGAATGTGAAGTGTATTTTACATATATATGTCGTCGCAAGAACACGTCACCACGAAAATACACCGCGCACCCTCAGTTTTTTTTCGAGTTTGGTTTCTGACATTGCCGACTTGCAAATTGAATTATTTTTTTATTATTTAGTTTGAATTCGGTCTTATGCATGTGCCAGGCATTGCCAAAATTTGTGCCTCCTCTGGGATTTGAACTCGAGCTCGTCCGATTTCAAATCCGAAAGCCAACGTGCTAGCCACTAGACCACGCTGTCACTTAGAAATTAGACTGATTTTTTTTCATACATATTTAGTTGCAAGATCACGTCACCATGAAAATACACCCAACGCTCATACTTTTACCGGGCGTCCGACGCCCATCGCCCAAGACCTGCACCGACACTGGGTGAATATTTACATATAATATACACATGGACAGTACTCAATGTCAAGGTACCGACGTGGATATTTAAAAAGTACTATCCCTCGGACCAAAATTTTTCTCACTTTCTCACTCTCAGCTTTTTTGTAACTTTTGTTTCTGACTTTGCCGACTCGCATACCGAATTCTTTTTCTATTATTTTTTTTTAATTCGGTATTTTGCATGTGCCAGGCATTGCCAAAATATGTGCCATCTCTGGGATTTGAACTCGAGCTCGTCCGATTTCCAATTCGAAAGTCAACGTGCTAGCCACTAGACCACGCTGTCGCTGAGAAATTGGAGTGTTTTTTTCGTACATATTTTGTCACAGGATGACGTCACTACGAAAATACAACGTGCACTCTCAGCTTTTTTGCGACTTGTGTTTCTGTCGTTGCCGACTTGCAAATCGAATTATTTTATTATTATTTAGTTATAATTCGGTATTTTGCATGTGCCAGGCATTGCCAAAATGTGTGCCATCTCTGGGATTTGAACTCGAGCTCGTCCGATTTCCAATCCAAAAGCCAACGTGCTAGCCACTAGACCACGCTGTCGCTGAGATATTGAAGTGTTTTTTTCATACATATTATGTCTCAAGATCACGTCACAACGAAAATACAACGTGCACTCTCAGCTTTTTTGTGACTTGTGTTTCTGACGTTGGCGACTTGCAAATCGAATTATTTTTTTATTATTTAGTTATAATTCGTTATTTTGCATGTGCCAGGCATTGCCAAAATTTGTGCCTCCTCTGGGATTTGAACTCGAGCTCGTCCGATTTCAAATCCGAAAGCCAACGTGCTAGCCACTAGACCACGCTGTCGCTGATAAATTGGAGTGTTTTTTTCGTACATATTTTGTCTCAAGATTACGTCACAACGAAAATACAACGTGCACTCTCAGCTTTTTTGCGACTTGTGTTTCTGACGTTGCCGACTTGCAAATCGAATTATTTTTTTATTATTTAGTTATAATTCGGTATTTTGCATGTGCCAGGCATGGCCAAAATGTGTGCCTTCTCTGGGATTTGAACTCGAGCTCGGCCGATTTCTAATCCGGAAGCCAACGTGCTAGCCACTAGACCACGCTGTCGCTGGGAATGTGAAGTGTATTTTACATATATATGTCGTCGCAAGAACACGTCACCACGAAAATACACCGCGCACCCTCAGTTTTTTTTCGAGTTTGGTTTCTGACGTTGCCGACTTGCAAATTGAATTATTTTTTTATTATTTAGTTTGAATTCGGTCTTATGCATGTGCCAGGCATTGCCAAAATTTGTGCCTCCTCTGGGATTTGAACTCGAGCTCGTCCGATTTCAAATCCGAAAGCCAACGTGCTAGCCACTAGACCACGCTGTCACTTAGAAATTAGACTGATTTTTTTTCATACATATTTAGTTGCAAGATCACGTCACCATGAAAATACACCCAACGCTCATACTTTTACCGGGCGACCGACGCCCATCGCCCAAGACCTGCACCGACGCTGGGTGAATATTTACATATAATATACACATGGACAGTACTCAATGTCAAGGTACCGACGTGGATATTTAAAAAGTACTATCCCTCGGACCAAAATTTTTCTCACTTTCTCACTCTCAGCTTTTTTGTGACTTTTGTTTCTGACGTTGCCGACTCGCATACCGAATTCTTTTTCTATTATTTTTTTTAAATTCGGTATTTTGCATGTGCCAGGCATTGCCAAAATTTGTGCCTCCTCTGGGATTTGATCTCGAGCTTGTCCGATTTCAAATCCGAAAGCCAACGTGCTAGCCACTAGACCACGCTGTCGCTGGTAAAATGGAGTGTTTTTTTCGTACATATTTTGTCTCAGGGTGACGTCACTACGAAAATACAACGTGCACTCTCAGCTTTTTTGCGACTTGTGTTTCTGTCGTTGCCGACTTGCAAATCGAATTATTTTATTATTATTTAGTTATAATTCGGTATTTTGCATGTGCCAGGCATTGCCAAAATGTGTGCCATCTCTGGGATTTGAACTCGAGCTCGTCCGATTTCCAATCCAAAAGCCAACGTGCTAGCCACTAGACCACGCTGTCGCTGAGATATTGAAGTGTGAGAAATCAGTGTTTCTGGTGGAAGCCCACACCAGTTGACAATTGATGATGGGATAGCTGAGCAGGAAAAATGTGCGTCCGAACCGGGATACGAACCCGGGACCTTCCGCTTGCCGGGCGGTTGCTCTGACCACTGAGCTATCCGGCCACACAAGATTTCTGCTTCGCTGGGTGAGGAAAGGGCTCTCTCGGGAGAGAAGGGGAAAAAGCGACTCGTAATGGTACGGTACGAGTACTACACAGGCAAATCGTGCAAGTGTATTCGACGTCCCCGCGACAGAGTTGGCTCTGACTGTGCACCTAGCCTCATTCTCAGAAGAGATGGAATGGATGAGAAATCAGTGTTTCTGGTGGAAGCCCACACCAGTTGGCAATTGATGATGGGATAGCTGAGCAGGAAAACACTGCCTGACTCAGATATATCATATAGCATTTTCAAAAATAATGCACTTCTATCACAATCTAACACAATGTAATATTATAATACATTTAAACCATAAGTTAACAAAGTAAAGGTAAAGGTAACTTCCGTAAGTAGTTTATCAGCTTTCTGCAGCTTCCTTCACATTATATAATGTGAATAATAATAATAATGATAATTTTTTTTTTTTCAAATGTATTTATTTGCAAAATTACACATGATTAACAGGTTAATATAATATGAACTCTGTAAATGCAAATAAATAAACAAAGCTTGTCGCTTAGAGTGCCCCACAAAGCTAGTCGATTGTCTAGCTTAGCTGTGGGTATAAATAAGAAGCATGGTTTACATAGACACTTGGAATGGAGTTCTTTGCTTGTGAACACTTAGTACATTATTGAGGTGAAATTTACAGCGTATTTATTAAAAATGACTTGACTTGAGTTTTTATGGTTCTATAGCGATTAAGATCTCGTAAGTTTTCTGGTAATTCGTTAAATAGAACTGGCAAAATATATTCTAACTTTCGTTTACCATGTTTGTTTGTGAAAGGTGGCACAAAATAAGATCCTTTTAACCTCGCTCTTGTGCTTACAATATTAGGGTCGTTCAGTGAAAGATATTCTTCTGTGAAATAGTATTTGATTATTGTGATGTATTTAAATGGTAATTTGATTGGTAGAACACTATTAGTTTTGAATAATTCAGTGGAGGAGAGAGGAGGCAGATCTGGGTTCGCAGTTTTAGAATGAATTATTCTTAGTAAATTGGCTTGTAAGTTTTGTGTTTGCAGAATATATGTACGGGAAGCGCTTCCCCAAGACAATAGTCCGTACCTAATTTGCGATTCTCCTAGAGACATGTAAATAATTTTTAAAATTTTATATGGTAGGAATTTCTTCAAACTATATAACTGACTTGCACACAATCGTAGCCGAGAGTTAATAGTATTGATGTGTGATTTCCAATTAAAATATTTATCGATAGTTACCCCGAGATATTTATATTCCTTGACATTTTCTATTTTTGTGTGACAAGAGCATGAAATGTTTTTAATAATATTTATATTTAAAGACTCGTCAAAATTATTATGAAGGCAAGTATGAGAATGGCTTATTATGTCAATGTGCTGATCCCGGTTTTGATCAAATGGGGAGCAAATGTGAATTAATTTTGTTTTATCGATGTTTATTACTAGTTCCATGTCATGAGTCCATTTTTGCATATCGATAAAGCTTTCTTGCATTTGTTTCTGCACTTCGTCTATACTGTCTCCCACTGAAATTAGTACTCTGTCATCTGCATATTGAAATATTTTACAATTTGTAATGTAAGAATGCATATTATTAACGTAAATGAGGTATAGTAACGGCCCAAGAATTGATCCTTGCGGGACACCCATTTTGGATTCCGAAGGACTTCCTGACACATCTCCTATCTTTACTACTATTTCTCTTTCTCTAAGATAATCTACAATCCAGTTAAGAACTTTTCCACGAACTCCTATTTTATGAAGCGTAATTCTAAGCTCAGAATGATTGATTGTATCGAACGCCTTTGAGAAATCTATGAACATAGTAATGACATGTTTTCTTTCGTTAAATTTTGAATTGGTAAAATCTGAAAATAGGGCTAGCAGGTCGGAGGTACTTTTTCCCTTCTGAAAAGCAAAATGTTTGTCAGTGATGATCTTGAATTTTTCAATGTGGTTTTTTATGGCGGCGGAGACAATTCTTTCCATAATCTTATCTTTAACTGGAATTATTGCAATGGGTCGATAGTTTTTGAATTCCATGTGACTCCCCTTTTTGTAGACCGGTCGGACTATTGACGTTTTCAAATCTTTGGGAATTTTACCAGAAGCTAAACTAATATTAAATAAATAATAATTTTGAGATGATTGGTGATATTTTTTTATGTAAGTATTTTAAATCCTGAACCCTGATTCCATCGTGTCCGGGGGCTTTCTTGCTGTCCATGGATTTTATTATTTTCGTGATCTCATCGGCATTAATTTTAATAATTTCAATTTCAGTCATAATTTCGATGTCTTTGTTGTGCTGCATGATGTTACTGTGACAGTTTGGTTTGATGGATTCAATTTCTTGTGTAAACGTGTAAGTGAATTGATTAGCTATATAGTCTGATTCATGAACCTTACCCAGATATTGTCTGATAACCTCCTCCACTGATTTTTTTTTATTTTTACCAAGAACGAGATTGATTTTTTGCCAAGTTTCCTTAAAACTATGTTTCGATTTTTCAAATTCTGCCCTCAAAGAAGATGTTTTTTTTCCTTTAATCATTTTGTTTACTTTGTTTCGAAATTGTTTGTAGTTTTCTCCTAATTTGATTTTATTTGGATTGAATTCATTACAGTTTTTCCAAGCTCGGAACAGTTTGTCTCTTCTTCTAGTCATGTTTAGCAGCTCTTGAGTCATCCACTCTTTGGATTCTCTTGTTGCTGCTTTCCTAGTTAATTCTTCAGTGGAGAGTTTAAGAGCTTCTGCGAGTTTTTTGCGTAATTCCTTGTAAATTTCGTCAGCAGTGGTGAGGGTTAGTATTTCCTCTCATGGTATTGAGTCAAACAGCTTTTTTAGGAGCTTTTCATTAGTTGTTTAACATCTAATGTACATTGGCTTATCTTCATCGTTTTTATTACAGAGTTCGATGTGTGATATAATCATATAGTGGTCAGATACCTTGGTAGTCAACACAGCCGATTTGACATTCCAGAATATTCCTCTGATAAAGGTATGATCTATGCATGTGCTAGAAATTGCGTTTAGCCGAACTTCCTCTCGAGTCGGTTTGTTGATACATTGATTAAAACCATTTGTTGCTAGTACATTTGCATAGAGGTCAACATATC
This sequence comes from Nemurella pictetii, assembly GCA_921293315.2. Classification (NCBI taxonomy): domain Eukaryota; kingdom Metazoa; phylum Arthropoda; class Insecta; order Plecoptera; family Nemouridae; genus Nemurella; species Nemurella pictetii. The sequence goes on from OV121116.1 coordinate 2,196,177, forward strand.
CATCTGCACTATCAAGAAGGTTCAAATTAATATCACCAATTAAAATTGTTTTTGCACCTGACCTCGTTTCATCAGCTAAATAGTCGTTTAGTTCATTGACAAATAATGCCTTGCTCTGGTCAGGTGGACGATACATGGCAACCAACGTGATACAATGGCCTTTGACCTTAAATTTTCCTACCAGAGCTTCAGTAGACGTGAAATCGCTATCAATTATATCGAATGATATTTTATTTTTAACAAATACCGCGATCCCACCACCTCTCCTATTTATTCTTAGTCTCGTAAATTGGTTGTACCCTTCTAACTTGTATAATTGCTTATTAGCTAAGACACCAATCTCAGAGAGTACAATTATATCATAAATGCCCAGTTGTTTTTGAATTATAACTTTGAATTCGTCCCAGTTTTTCGCCAAGGACCTGATGTTTAAGTGCACAATATTTAAACCGTATTTCCAAACTATTTTCTTTTTGACAGCCCATTTCTCTACGCTAGAGACAGTTTTACAGGAGATAGAGTCGGACAGAGTTAATTCATCCCAGTTACTCATCTATTCCACAGTGATGTGTTAGCGCAGACGTTCCAGGTCGTGTTCCGACGAGATCGTGAAGATTTCGGACGAGTCCACACGTTTCTTCACAAGGATTCTTCCTCTCTGCACCCACACTATAAGTTTATAGTCACGTTCTTTCGCGTGTTCTTTAGTTTGCCACAACAGTTTGCTATATTAAGGGGTGAGATTTTCGTTGGTGTAGATACGGGATTTTTTATTGCAATTAGGAAATATGTGCGAGTTGTCAACGTGCTGTTTTCTTATGTTCAGAAAAGCATCCCTGGTTTTTCTTGAAAGAAACTGGACGATTATCTTATCTGGCATTTGTTCCGTTATTGGCGCTCCACGCCCGCGGCGAGGAATCCGGAGGGCTGCCTCAATTTCGTCTCTGCGCAGTGTTACGTTGCCTGACGCTGCAATTTTTAACACGATATCTTCCACCTTTTCTTCTTCTTCTGCTTGCACATTCACAATTTCAATGTTCCTATTTCTTCCGTATTGTTCTAGATGATTTACACGGCTGGAGATGTAGGAAATCACTTTGTCTTTTTCGACTAACTTAGCTTCTAGATCCGCCACTTTAGTTATCAATCCTTCAACCGTGTCTAGCTTCACCGAGATTTTCTTGATTTCTTTTAGTTCGCTCACAAGATTCAGTTGATCATTAATGCTTTTCAAAACTTCACTCTGATCGAGTTCACTAGACTCGCCAGGCTCCGGTGTACCTGGACCTGACCCCGAGCCTGTTTGCTTTACTTTTAATTTCGGCGGCATACCAGCATCGATGTTGTCTGTACGAGTGATCGCGTATCCTATATAGGAAAACAGGTAGTTTGTGAAATAATACTTTAATCTGTCAAATAAGAACTGTAAGGAGCATAATCAATATTTTATTCTTTCATTGGGCACAATAGGAAAATAATCTTTGGGGAATAATGGTGTCGAGACGTCCTGAGGTAGACTTGTTTGAAAAGCCTCCCCCCACGACGAATGTGACAGTGGCAGATATGGGTAACGTTCGGCTGCCAACACCGTATTTTGAGGAAATGGATCCGAACCGGAACCAGAACCGGAACCCGATAGAACCTTTATTTTTTTGGAACCAGAACCGGAACAAGAACCGTTATTTGGAATTTTTGAGAACCAGAACGGGAATCAGAACCGTACCTAATTAATATTTTAAAGAACCGGAATCGGAACCGGAACCGTTATTGGGATCAAAAAAAAATGTTCTTTTCAATTCCATAACGGTTCCACTCACTCGAAACCGAAAAAAAATCCGAAGAAGAATGCCCCAATGTGCACGCAACTCCACTGGTTTCTCGGCATCTTTTTGCTTGTTGTTGGTCATTTTGTCACTTCGGCGAATTCTTGTTATTGAATTGTTGGTTCGCTGCTACCCTCGTACCGCGGTGCAAGGACGCAAAGGCGGCTATTGACTCCCTTAAAATGATAACAGTGATATTACTATCTTCGCCGACAACAATGTCCCGTCCCAGACTACGCATATACGCATACAGTACCATTCTTGGCAGGCTTACGTGGATCATTAGGAGTGAAACCCTAATATTGGATATTTTCGTCTTGAAAATGTAGAAGTGCGTGACATTTCCAATAACTATAATTTAATACCGCCGTTTGGTCAAACAAATACACCGCGTACACCCGCGTGTATCACTGGCGTTCAGTATTGCAGCACTTGTGAAAGAGAGAAGAACATGGAATCGACATTTTTTCATTGCAACCGTTATTGGAACCGTTATTTTTATTGGAACCTATATTGGAACCTAAATTTTGATTTTGGAACCGAAACCGGAACCAGAACCGTAAATAAAAATATCATGGAACCAGAACCAGAACCGTTATTTAAAAAAAAATTGGGAACAAGGACCGGAACCAGAACCGTTATTTGAAAAAATACAGAACCAGAACCGGAATCAGAACCGTTATTGATTTCGGTTCGGATCCCATACGGAAAATTATTGCATAAAAAAGGTAGAGTGCCCTAAGGAGGTTGGGTCCCCGGAGTGGTATTCTTCAGATGAGCTTGGGGAGAAATCAAAGTTAAAAATTATCGAAGAGACTTACCATTCTTACACGACACGCGAACACGCTAAATCTTGCGAAAACAATATAGGTAAAAACGTCGATGTTTGAATTGAATATGATTATATAATATGTATGAGGTCTATCCAATCCCCCACCCCCTTCAAAAAAAAATAATGTAAGAAATGTCTGCTTTCAAAATTTGTGAAATCGGTTGGGAGCTGAGGTCTTCTCGGGACATGCGCAGTCAAGTAATCGGAAGGGTTGCATCCTTTGTAATCATTACCGAACAATCGCTGTTTTACTGTCCTCTGGAAAATTGTATTCCTTCTAAAGGAAGTCGATGAGGGACGTAGAATATGCCGTTAACATGCTAATATGCAGCGCAAAACACCACAATTCACGATTGTTCGCTTACCATGCATGGCCTCGTATACGACAAGCTTATCGGTGAGCTAAACTTTAATTTAATTGTCATTATATTATTGATATAATCACTAAATATGGTATGAGTTTCTTGCGTCATATTATAATATTCAATTCACTCCATATCTCTTTAGGAGATGGCGACAGCAGCGTGCACGCCCGTCTTTTAGCAAAAATGCCGTATGGGCTGGACGTAACAGTCCAGAAGATAGAATGCCGCAATCATTTGAAACGAAACTTCTGCACGAAGCTCTATGACATCGCCAAAAGGACCAAGGCTGGCTTCCCCCCAGATCTGAGACTTGCGCTACAGAATAGCGTCATTCGCCTCCGGACAGCCGTAACTACGGCCTCCAAGAGGAGGAAGGACCCGGGGTGCGATTTTGTATAAAATTCGTTAGAGAAGTCACTCGTCTTCTCCCCCTGAAACGAGTGACTAGGGGAGAAGACGAGTGACTTCTCGAGAACACGTTTATTTGCGATTTTGTAAATATTAGTCACCGTGACTTCTCCAAAAAGTTATCACCTACGAAAAAGCATTCGTCTGGGAGAAGTCACGGTGACTTCTCGTGAGTTGTTTATTTCAAAAAATGATTTTTTAAAATAATTACATTAAAATCATTTAAAAAAATGATCATACATTTTAATTTTAGATAAAGTATTTGATTTTATTAACTGTAGGTATATTAAAAGTACCCAACTATTTAACGCGTTCACTATTAGTTGAGAACCAAAATGAAAAGGTGGAAACTAAAGATTCTAAATTCATTCATTCATTACATTTCCTCCTCTAATGCGTACATCCAACCCAAAATTAATATTTTTCAACCTAAATTACTACTATGACTGTTGGTATAGGCACTACCCACTACCAAGATAAATTCCAAAATTGGCGTCTTTCAAAAGACAGAATAATAATTACAAATGCAATGGTAGCTAATATGTTTAACTTGTAATAATTTACTAACCGCTGTTGGGTTTTTTCATCAAGGTCCATTTTATGGCGATATTATGATAACCGACTGAAATTTGAAATTGATTTGCTAAATGGACGTGAAACAATTGACACACTGCTAAAAATTCAAATTAACCGGTAGATGGCTGCACGAAATCTTCACGCGCATGACTAAAATGTACTACCTTGAGTGAAAACATCAGTTGAAAACATTTCTCGCTATGGCTACGAAGTCACGGTAACTACTGTAACGAATGTCTTACAAAATCGCTCGCATCGTTTGGGAGAAGTCACTGTCGTTAGAGAAGACGAGTGACAGTTTTACAAAATCGCACCCCAGGACGGCACGCTTAGCGCGCGCCTAGCCGAGCTGAAACGAGACCTGCTAAACGCCCTCTACCACGTGTTCGGGTCACACGATAGGTGCCACAAGCGCGCGTTCGGCTGCTTGGGATCTCAGGAAGGGGAAGCGAACCTGGTCCCTGCCATGAAGGAGTGTGGCCTTCTGCAGGAAATTACCAGTACAATCACTTGGTGTGTGGTTCGCCATGCCCACAGCCTTCTTCTGGACTTCTCTAATAACCCTGCCGAGCACTACAACAGCCATGTCAACAAGTTCCTCGGAGGCCGCCGTGTGAATTACGCTCTGCGTGGCAGCTACCAGACGAGGTGCGAGCTGGCTGTTGTATCTTTCAACCACCCCGGGCAGTCTAAGGCCGCGTCCACAAAGCCATGACCTACGAGAGTCCCGGGGTGCACACGAAGATGTCAATGGTCCGTCACGAGCGGCGGGTGGAGGCGAACCGCAAGCGTCGTGCCGAGCACCCTGAGCGGCGCTACAACAAGCATAAGACGTCCGCCCATGGAGTTGACGAACACTACGGTCTCCAGGAGCGCGATAACCATTTCGTCCTGACTGTCGAAGAGATCGAGGCTAGAAAGACCACCCTTCTGGCCGGGCTCCAGCTCTCTGCCGACGAGAGAACCGAGCTGGAACGCAACACAGTCATCCAGGCGAAGTGCCCGCTCTGGTTCTAGGCGAAGCGACAGCGAGTGACGGCGTCGTGTTTCGGCAAGGTGTGCAAGATGAGGCAGACCATTTCTTGCCGAGTGAACGTGGCTGGTATGTTATACAAGCAAGTCTTCACGCCAGCCATGGAACACGGCGCGATCAACGAGCCCGTCGCCAAGGAGGCGATGGCGCTCAAACACGGAGTAGTCGAGTAGTCGAGGACTGCGTGTTCTTCGTTGACGAGGAATATCCATTTATTGGAGCTTCACCAGGTTTGTTTTTTCATTTCATAGCTATTTCGAGAGTACTGCATCGAAGCACACAGATATGTCTACTTTTATCGACGGCTTATATATTTTCTGTCCCATTTATGTTATCCTGCGGATGGTCTCGTAGGCTATGACGCTATCATCGAAGTGAAATCCCTAATTTCGGCCGACCCATTCCTGACACCTCAGGACGCCCATAAGAACAAGAAGGTATAGATAAGATTTATGGGCGTTGCATCAAAAATTCGAACTTTTGGTCATTTCAAAAGAGCCAGGTAAAACAAATGATATTTCCTTTTTTCAGTTGCCTTACTGCGACTTGGTCGGCAACAAGCCACTGCTGAGGAAAGACAGTAATTATTTCTACCAAGTACAGGGCCAGCTGCACGTGACAAAACGAAGGCAGTGCTACTTCGTTTTGTACACAAAGCACTGGCTCTCGTATGAGATAATCGAACGCGACGATAAGTTTTGGGAGTCACATAATATGGTGTCGCAATTACAGAGGTAAGCCATCTAATATATTCTAAAATATAAAATATTGAAAAGAGCAAGGTATCATTTGTTTAAAAAAAATCAACATAATGTGTTTCTACATTTTTTTACAGATTCTATTTGAATTGCTACCTCCCCGAGCTGGTAAACCCGCAGTTCGGGATTAGCTTGCTCGTCGCCGACATCAAAGATCCGACTTACATCGGCGCAGAGAGCTGCAACGGTGAAGCAGGCAAAGCAAAAAATTAAAAGAAGAAACGCAGCGTTGGAAACTGGCACACAACTGGCATAACTTATAAATTAATTTCTTATCTGACATCAGTGTATTTATCAATATTAGCAGACCTGACATGCACATCCATTACTATAATCATCTCGATCCGCCCTCGTTGCATCGCTTTTATAAATGAAAATATAATTTCAGACACAGTTCGAGGAATTAAATAAAAAAGCCTAAGTAAATAAGTCTCCCAATAAAATAATAAAAATTTGGTGTCAATTGTGATAGTAAGGGTATTGTAGTGGTGCGATTCGAACTGTATTTTGATCACGAAATTGAAGTTCTCACCGTGAACCTCTCACCTCTACACGTAAATATATGTATGTTATATGCCATCTACTTGTTATTTTAATTATCGCAATAAACATATTGTCGGGCAGTAAAACCTTTTTCCGTAAGGTTCTTTGGGGGAAAAAAACCATTATTCGCTCAAAACTTTTACAACCATTAAGTGACAGACCCATCACAGTGAGACGCGTGGACGAATCCCGCCCCTTTTGCCTGTCAAAAAGTACCTTCGGTGCCTACAAAAGTCCCATATTTCTACTATAATTGGGTCGTTGCGGCCTCTTAACGTCTACTTACAGGCAGGCGTTCCATATACAACGTGGACTTTCCCGGAACAAATAAAAATATCAAAAGGTGAATCAAGAGGAGAGGTGCACTATGCCCCCGAGTTTCCAGAAGGAGAAATGCTAGAAACAATGAAAGAGCACAAAGCCGCTCTCTCAAAAGAATATGCCAAACGAGATCCTAATCGCATAGTTATGGGTCAAAAAATGTATCTAACGTTTTCTTTGAGAAGACGGGAAATTCTGACAACACGGGCAAAACCAACTGACTTCAGGGATGCGTGGCCGATGCTTCTCACACCAAAAGAGGTTTTAATGCTTTTTATTCATCCAGGACAATATTTTCAAATAGCTACATACAAATTAATGATTTCAGAACTCTTGTATTGTTACAATGGTACAGGCATATTGATGTATTTCGCATTGATGTACAGTACGAAGTGGTGTTATCTCTGGGTGGATCGTACAGTACAAGCTCTGTGTTTGAAGTGCATGAAGATACAACATTTCTGTAAATGTGTAATTACTTTTTAATGTTTTTGTGATATTCTTTTATTTAGATGCTTCGAGAGATGACACGCCATGTGGGCATCGACATCAAAACCAAGTTTGCCTACAATTAATTTGGTTGAAGCTGTATAGAAAATGAAATTTTTGACTGCAAGCCAGAGGTTCTTTTGATGTCCTTACCGAATTACTTCAAATACAAGTGGAGTTTCTTCTCAAAACCGGTAAGACTGAACTCGTTAAAAATGTAAATCACAGCTTGCATTTCAAAACAATGTTTATTTACTGATTTATTTTCATATATGTTGAAGGCTAGCCTAAACCCCGTATTGAATGGTACACCCGAGCCCAGTTTGCCAGGACCTGCCGGGGTTCTCTCGGAGCATGCAGAAATTGTGCCGTCTAACATCGACGGAGAGTACGCCATACTGGGTGAGAACACCCTGCTGATGGACAATTTGGATTTTTTACCGCCACCATTTGCCTCCTCTCTATTTACTATGCATGTGATCTTTAATATCACGAAGCTGGCCTGAAGACAATGGCTTTTTACAAGAAGAGTTGGCACAAGTTCATTACGGCAACAAAATTCCAACGCTTGTACACAAGCTATTATTGGAGATGAAGCGTTGAGTTTGAGCCCCTGACACGGGTGTTAGTTAATTTTTCTCTGAGGTACCTAATTGGAGAAAAAGTTATTAGATCCATTTGGTAAACTCCACTAATTCTATGATATTTTCAAAATAATTATGTTTGTAGGTAAAGGTGCAACCTTAATGTGTTCTTCGATTGGCTTTTTGGTGTATATGTATAGGTCAAGAATATCAATCAATGTAACATTCCGTTCAAATTTTATATCTTACAATACTAAAAAAATGGCCGAGTATTAGCACATTTACTCTTTGGCACGTGGGCATGGTGTGACGTCATTTTATGCTTAGTGCTCATGGCAGGAGCACGCGCTTGGTCGCGATTCCGCTTGCCGAGGCTGTCAAAAGTTTGAATGCGTTAAACCTTCTTGACAGTAGATTGTTATAATATCCTACCTACCTACTGACAATTGAAGGTACAAACAATAATTTTTCACAGCCTAGGCATGCGGAAACGCGACCGAGCGCGTGCTGCTGCCATGAGCGCTATATACTTGATATGACTTCAGGCCAAGCTCGCCAAAGAGTAAATGATGTGAATACTCGGCCGCAGTTTTTATTTAATAAATAAAATTTGAACGGAATGTTACATTGATTGGTATTCTTGACACTATATGTAATCTAATAATTGCAAATCGGACACCTTAGAGAGTCCTCATTATAACTTAAAAGTCTGAGCTAGAACATCTATTTCCATCGATGCCAAAACGCAACACGTTTATCACAATGCGTTTCAAGTATTTTTTTATTATTTTGTTAAAAATGCTCTATCAGAGTTAAAATTAAGCGTCCAATTCTCGGGTACTGCGAAGTCTAATTTTTACTACCCGTCAATATCCCCAATTTGGATGCCCATTTTATAATGTATGTAACAATTACGTAATTGATTAAATTTAGTCAAAAATATTATTATATCATGAATACCAATTAAATATTATTCAATTTTACCTAGCTATCTTTCGTTTTGGAAGTGAGAATTTATTTGTATCAAACACTTAGTATTGTTACTTTCTGATTACAAATTAACGGCGTGTAATACTTACTGGAATGTTTTTCGTGTTCACACGAAGAACTTATCTACTTACCTACACGTACCATTATCTCGTAATCACACAACATACTGGTTTGTTATTCATGCTTATAAGTTATCTGTAATCCTTGCTCAAATATGTTTGGTTTTACACACAATCATTCATTTGTAACAAACACAAAGTATTGTTCCTTCATGATTAAAAATAAGACGTTTAAATAGCTTGCTCAGATATGTTTTGTGTTAAAACAAAGAACGTATCTGCAACCTTCACTTAATATAATCTCGTAATTTTACAAAATACTGTAATGTTATCAATACTAATATTATATATCGTGGGGTTAAAGACAAAAGTGAATAAGTCCACTTTTGGCCAAAATGACTTTTTGGTGTGGGTCGAGTTCCTCAAGATACCGACCGCTGCTGTTGAACCGAACGAGACTAACGGAGAGACAGACAGTGAGACTGACGGAGAGACGGAAGATTCCACAAGTAATAGTGAGTCCAGCGAAACAGGAGGTAGACGTTGGCGGAAAAGAGATCCAAATAATTGGTAACGAAACGTCGTCAAGCAAAGGCGTAATCAAGGATTGCAATATTAAACTAATAATGTTAACCGTCCAGCTTTACCTCAGCAAGTGAACTGCCAAAATTGCCGGTTCAAATGCCAAGAGAGATGTTCAGGAGAAGAACGGAAGGCCATTTGTAGGGAATATTGGATGCTGGATGATTATGGAAGGAAGAAAGATTTTTTAATACGTTGCGTAAGAGTCACCGAGCCTGCGAGAAAGCGACCGAGGGATAATTTGATGACACCGTCGCAGCGCACTGTATCGAAGTCTTGTTACATTCCTATTACCAATAAGACTGTCAGAGTTTGCCAATATATTTATTTTAAACGCTCAACATAAGTCACGGCCCAGTGGCTACGGCACTCTCTGGAAAAGGTGGCGGTGGGACATTCGAGTGCTCTGATGAGAGGGGCAAAAAGATTCCGGGCAATAAGACGCCGGAAGAGAATGATATTTTCATAAAAGCTCATATGAACAGCTTTCTGTTAATTCAATCTCATCATTGCCGTGCTTCGACAAAACGCCTTTATCTAGACAGCAACCTTGGTATTCTTAAAATGTACGAACTGTATGTCGCTCAATGTGTCTCAGAAAGACGGACGCCTGTGTCCAAGGCAAAGTATAGGTCGGTTTTTGGGAAATTGGGACGTCGTTCAAACTATCATTCTTCAAACCGAAAAAAGAACCACTGTGTGTTAGCGCCCTTAACAGTTGAAGGCCGCTTTGGAAACGCCGAATATGTTCAGCATATGCAGCGACGAAACGGCGCAAATAAGCTTAAGGAGGAACATAAACAACGTGTCAAAGATGACCCTACCTTTCAGACGGTTACCTTTGAACTAAAAAGTGTGTTGCAGATGACGTCAAGCGACGTTTCGCCAATGTATTACTCGCGGAAAATCTGTGTTTTCAATTGTACAATTTATGAAGGATCATCGCCACATAATGGATTTCTATTCAGTGTGGTCGGAATTACATGGCAATAGAGGGAGTTATTGAGATAGGAACGGCACTCCTGACGTGGTTATTGCAATTACCAAAAGAAATAACAAGCGTCTCATTGTTCTCCGATACTTGATCGCACTTTTCAGTACACGTTACACTATAATTTTACGGTGGCAAGATCGACAAAGCCCTTATCAGTATGTACACTACGCTACATTTTCTGATAGCTAGATCGTCCTGATCCGTGGCCGGTACGCTAAATACTAAATCAAATCGATGTGATATAAAAAAAATTATTGTTCTAAATAAAAAAGTATCATTGAATTATAACAAGTGAAAGAAATGATATGTCCCTCTTCCCCATGTTCCACTGCAAGGAAGTAAAATTGCATAAGTCCATTACATGCAGATATTTTTAAATATTTGGGGAGAAGAAAGGATTCTTATAATTAACTGCATTCGGAACATTTCAGTGAACAATTTAAACATTACAATTAATCTCTCGGTCAATTGGTTTCCTTCATAGGGTAAGTCAAACTTTCAAAAACATCTAGTGCAAAACTATGTTTTTGGAACTATGCAATTTTGTCTTTAACCCCACGATATGTACTCTTTGATAAATTAAGTTTTGTTTCACTGGCAATACAAATTATTTTTGTGTTACGATAACAAATAAGATTTTATAATGAATACTCAAATATGTTGTGTTCCTAATAAGAAAGTACCTGTTACCTACACATAATCCTGTCCTGTAATCCACACTAAAAAAGTTTGGAGGTTTTCGGGAAGGTAATTTCTAAAAAGTGGTTTACATGAGTCTTTGGTGTAGGTGACTGCTATCGGGTTTGCACTCGCCCCTGCAATGTATCTTAAAGCGCATTTTTGGATTTTGCTTTACCCCCATAGTGATATTTCATATTATAGTTCAGACTGGATATTGCTGAAGTACACTAGGCGTGCATTTATTGATTGATTATTGGTGTTTAACGACGCACTGTGTTGACAACTGACCCTTTAGCACTGGTCTAATGGCGTCGGTGATTGTAATGGTGATTATAAACCTAACCTAGCCCAGAAGGGAGGAGGGGAAACCCGGTGCCGGCACGTAGCCTACTCCTGTCGAAAAGCACCGAGGGGACCACCGGCCTCACTTCTGAAGGACGGTACAACTCGGAACAACAGGATCCCTCCACTAATCCGTGCTGTCGAGAGGTTGGTTGACAAGCAAGGCGAGTGAAGTTGTACCATGTTGTACTAACTTCAAACCCTCCAACCTCTCTCCCGAACAGGACTGATCATGTGCATGATGGTCACCCATCAAACACCTGACTCGGCGCGATGTTTCTTCGGTGATATCACGAGAACTGGTGTTTCCTACACTCCAGACCGTTTGGTACTAGGCGTGCAGTTTCCACTGTCTCCTGATGAGGAAGCAACTCGAGGTTATTCACGGTTTTAATTTATTTATGTGGACATTCCAATTCAAGGTATTACTTATATAGACTCCCAAGTATTTAGTGTCTTCCTCCTCTTCAATTGCACTTTTGTCCACCATAATTAATGGACTGGATATTAATTTTCTCTTCCTGTGATGGAACTGCATGTAGACGGTTTTTTCCCTATTTATGACTATATTGTTGCTTTGGCTGTATTTTTTCATTTCCTCGACTGCCACATGAGACTTAGAGACGAATTGTACGTTAGTTAACACCGTCAGGTTACCGGTCGGGACGTTTTGCTCGAGGTCATTTTTAAAGAGTATCTATAATAATGGGGCGATCTTCCCGCCCTGTGGGACACCTGCTTTAATAAGTCGCTTCTTTTTTTATTATTAAGGGGTTTAGAGGCGCGCCAACCTATTGGTCATTTTGCGCCTGTTATATATATATATGTATATATATATATATATTTATATTAAATTAAAGAATAAAAATAAAAATAAATAAAAATAAAAATAACAATAAAATACATAAAAAATGTATCTATAAAAATATATCTAAATTACCTTCATAACCTCTATCGCCCTCAAAAAATCAAATAGCTTGTCTATGTTGTTAGCTTTGTCACCGAGGGCTTCGGAGATTGTGTCATTAATTGCAAACTGCAGCCTGGCTCGTCGATATTTTATGCACTCCAATAGGGTGTGCCGGACAGATTGGGGTTCGTTGCAGTCGTCACAACGAGGTGGGATTTTGTCTGCTGTAAAAAGGTAAGAGTGGGTGAAAATAGTGTGCCCTATTCGGAGCCGTGAAAGGACAACCTCTTCTCGTCTAGAAGGCCTAATGGACGAGTCCCAAGGAGCAACGGTACTCTTAAGGCTATTGATAGGGGAATATGCGCAAAAAAACCCGCACAGGAACCGATTTTTTTTGATAATATTTAGATTAAGTAGTTGTTTTCACACCTGGGAAAAATATTTCACCTAGCGAAAAATACCAGGAAATTTGTGGAAAACTCAAAAATGTATGTTTCACTGCCCACCAGTATTCCAGGGAAAGTCGTCGAGGCAAGGGTGTCTAGTATTGATTTTTAGGAGAAGGGTGTTTGTATTAAGCCAATGACACCTTTTTATTTTTGCTTCTTACGCCCTTTCCGAAGATATAAATTTTTTACTTTGTCAAATATTTCATGAAAAAAACGTCTGCATTTCACTGGTTGTCACAAGCAGATGGCGTAATCTAGAGAAAAAATAAAACTGTCAATTGAGAGTTTGAAGCAAGCCGAATCCAACCATGTTGGTCCCGTGCTCATCCGACAAAGGATGTGTCCGGAATACTGTACGTAAGCCAGTGCTGCACCAGAGAAAAAATTGAGCGAAAATATGAACACACTCGCGTCGGAGCAGTCAAGTGCTCGGTCTGGAAGCACTAATTTCACGTAACCTTGGTACGTTCACTCGCCCGCTAGCTTCTACAATCTCTCCGGTATCTCCGGCTTAGCGCTCGAAAAAAACAACACTACGCGCTGAAATCTGTATATTACAACAGCTTATGATAAACGAAATGTACTGAATTCGTCTCGCAGTCTAAAACATATATGCTACTTCCTAGTTCCTGGCCGCAATATTCTTTCAAATTCAAATATAAATGCAATTGGGTGTGCATCGGGTCAGGTGAAATCTGCAATCTGCATGATTCCCTGCATACACTCTGGTCTTCCTAGACACGTGCTGCATCTAAACGAGCGGTTCCTTTTATTGTGATATCTTGGCCGTATCAGTAACGAACGTGCGACATTGAAGATCTGTCGATATATTAGCAATTAGCCACAAGGTAAAATCTTTATTTAAAATTATGCAGTCAGTGGCGTGCGCTGGACTTTGGTACTGGGTAGGCAGTAAATTATTCGGGGGCTCCGAAACACACGGGGGGTCTCTGGGGCGTAGCCCCCCAGCAAGGGGGGTTGGGGGGCGAAGCCCCCGGAAAAATTTCGAAGATCGCCCAATTGATGGGAGAAAATCTGTGCGTTTTGCTGGAACAATTGCAGACATTCTGTCAAATTTAATATAACTACTCACCGGTGTTTTACTTGAATGTATACTCCATTCTCCTCGCCTTCTTGGTAAAGTCCTCAACCACCTTGGAATGGAAGTCCGGGAGGGACTCGAGTCGGCACAAAATATCCACTTCAATTGAAATGAGAGTAAGGGACGATAGTCTGTCTTGCCCTTGAGTGTTACGAGTGTACGATTTTAATCGTTTCAATGCAGAAAATGATCGTTCGACGGACGCGGTGGAGCTCGGAATTGTCAGATATAAACATGCTTAACTATAAACTTCCGGCATTCCCTTCTGCAGATCAAGGGAATTCATGTATGACACCAGTTGATGGGGCAACTTGTCTTTAAACTCATCGAGCGCATGAACCGCAATCAGTTCATTTTTCAGGCGAATGAAATCGAAGAGACCTGCAGCTGGATACGTTTCCATGAGTGATTTATATCCAGCTTCAGGGAACTTGCGCCTATGCTCAGCGAATTTCGCAGGATTTAACAGGTCAATTAATTTAAATTTTTCCATGGACGCGTAGCGATCCTGCAGCTGGTTCGATGTCAAGTCAATAATTTCATAAAAAAGTTGCTTGTATGACTCTTTTGGTCCTAGTCTTGGTCCTCTTCTTCTTTCTTGGAGTGGTTCACCATCAAGATCATATTCTTCCCTTTTCGTTTGAACTTCTCCCCATAGCTCATCAAATCCAAAGTCATCACGTAGCGAATCCACTAGTTCTTTCGTTCCTTGAACTCTTTGGAAGCAATAGCCAATGTCAAACAATTTAGTTTGCAACACGTTGTACAACGTGTCGGTGAACGCAAACAACTTAGCAAAGACAACGAGAATGAAGGTGGTCTGAAATCGCTTTAAGAAATCTCGCCATGACATTGCCTTCTGAATTGAGTCGTCATCCCAATGAAGGGGCTTGTCGACAATATCTTCGAAATACTCCAGCAAGGGAAGATAAAATTCATAGACCGTATTCACTAGCCGAGAGGTGAAAGTCCATCTGGTTGGGGCGATTTTTGGCAATTTTCGGGCCATAAATGATTTAAAATGTGCAAGTCGTTTTGTTGAATTCGAAAAAAAAGCTGTCAATGATGTAAGCATCGAAAAGAACGCTTTTACCTCTGCAATGTGACAGCACACTTTTTGCAACACCAAGTTCAATCGATGAGCAAAGCAGTGTACAAAAATTGCAGAAGGATATTTCTCCTGGACCCGGGTGCAAAGTCCAGTCAGATGTCCAGCCATCACGGCGGCGCCATCGTAAGATTGCGCCACAAGCTTGTCCTGAAGCTTGTAGATTTCTACGATTTCGACCACATGTGCGAATAGTCCGGCGGCAGTTTTGTCAGCACTGACATCCTTATAGCCGATTAATCGCTCCTGCGCAAGTCCTTCTTTGTTGACATATCGCAACACTGTAGATAATTGAGCCACTTGCCTTATATCTGTGGATTCGTCGAGAAGTATAGATACGAATTTAGAGCCTTCGATTTCCTTTTTAATTTCATTTAAGACTACGTTCCCAACAGAATCAATCAAATCGTTCTGGATTCGATTCGACGTACCTTTGAATATAGTTGATGTTTCGAGATGTGTTTTTATTAGGGAGTCGTAGTTGCTCAAAACTTTTAGAAATTCAACAAAAGGGCCACGCTTATGCGATGAAACACTTTCATTGTGACCGCGAAATGGCATTTTGGCTAAATAACAAACAATGTCGATCATTCTTTGCAGAATTTCACGATTCTTCGACACCATCTCGTTATGCTTGACTACATCCAGTCTGTGTTGTTCATTAAGCTGAAGATCGACGCGAACACTGCCGAATGTCGACAGCTTAACAAAAGCTTGTAAATGTGATTGCGAGTTAGAATGCTTAATCAGGGCATTGTACAAGCCATTGAGATTATCATAGCCTCCTTTGCACCAAACCGAATAATCACTTTCTGATGCAAACAACAAACAACACCAACAAAAAAGTTTGTTCAGTTCTTCGGAACCAGTAAGCCACTGATATTATTGGTATTCTTGGATGTTAAAATGCCGCGAATGTCGTGCTTTCTTTGGTTTATCTTCGTGAACAGTTATAAGGGACTTCATGGATGGCATTGGTCTTCCTCCAGAAATAACAAGTCTCTTTTCGTCAAACGTCAAACGCGAGAATGGCTTCTGTTTGAGTCGTTGAACAACGCAGTCGCACAGTGGCTCCATTTTTTCGCACAAACACAACACAATAGGAAATTAATTACCACGAGCACACACTCAACTCAAAAACACTAAACCGTAAACACTAAAATCCACAAGTAATTGAAAGACTAACACGCCGAGTCGGACACGAAATGCATCAGCGCCGCCATTTTGGTCACTGGAAGAAAGCAAGCGAAGAAAGCAAGCTTGCGCCTGCGCCGGCAGAGAAACGTGGTACCCCGCTAGTAAGGCGAGGATCCAGCCAGGCGAGCGGGATCTGCGAAAGCCTAGCCTGGCGTTCGCTTCCCTATAGCATGGCAGACTTCCCCGTCCCTCCCCGCGCGCTGAACCGTCAAAACAACGCGTCATACTCGTCTTCAGGCGAGCGCGGTTTACCCTCAGAATGTTATGAGTTCCAACTTTAGCCACACAAAACTCAGCCGCGCGCAGCGCGAATTTTTGAACACGAGAGGTGGCTCAAGTGCCCCAAGAGTGGAATACGAGTCAGAACGGTTAAAAAGTGAAACCTGAACTCATGATGGACATTTGGTTAGCTAATTTTTCTGATAAGAAATTAAAAATATGAGAAAGAAAACGAAAAAAATATGGATACAGAAATTTTTTTTTTTTCTGAAAAGCCAGGCTAGGCTCTGCCTAGCCTGCCTACCCGAGAGCGCATGCCACTGTATGCAGTTTACATTAATTGAAATGACATGACATGACATGAATGCCATGCAGAGAAAAATAGATGCACAATGTGCAAATAAGCTACAAAACCAATCAATTTTTATCATAAAGATTTGGTGTAACATTTTGAACGAAAATTTACTTCACCACCTTTGTCTTTGATATTCATGTTTGTATGTGTTGACCGAGCGTCGATTCAAGCGGCGGATAACCTTTGCGCAGAGGTCCAATAAACATATTTTCCTTGTTACCAAATGTAAAATGGGTCACGGGGTGGGAGAATCCCATCTAAATACAGAGGTCCAATACCCATAAATATTATTTGGAGCCCTGTTCACCAACCATGGGTGTCGCCGTCGGCATGGATCACAGTTTTCAATAAACCGCACATCTGCTTGAAACTAATTGGGCAAACGAGACATTGTATTGATGTGTGTACATACTTGTCTTGTCAATCACGCTAAGGGGGCAAAATAGCCGCCTACACCTCCGACATTATTTTCTCATTGACTCATTTCTGTTGCTTTGAAAAGTTGTCACGGCTACAAGTTGTCTCTCACAATGTATTCGTCACAAGTGGTCACAACTCACAATCGGTAGGCACAGAACCAAAGTCTGAGATCCTCGCTTTAGTAACTTTTTTTAGGCATTTTCCCATCACGCTAACCCTGATTCCTCGTGAATTCTGTCCATAAAATTATCCAAAACCATATGATAAAATGTTATTTTAACTAATTATCTTTGATAATAACAAAACAGATAATGCAGGTTACAATGAAGTTTTCATTTTAGCCCCTCCGACATTTCTTCTCATTGACTCATTTCTGTTGCTTTGAAAAGTTGTCCCAGGCTACAAGTTGTCGCTCGCTATGTTGCGATCTATACATTCGTCAAAACTATAACGCTAGAAAGTTCATTCAAAAAGGCATTAGAGCATGTTTGCTTAGAAAACTTAAATTATTTCCTCCCAATCAACAAAATCAATTGAATTTATCGATCTTTTGCTTCATATTGCCTACTCCACTTATATCGGATTATAGCAGTAAACGCGCACGGAATAAACATCGCGAGCAGATAGGATGACTGCGATAAAGAATGTCTCTTTTGGCATGCTTGGTGAGGTGTCAAAAATTGACATAAGGACGCTAGAAATTCGACTCAAATTGATTCAAAATCTGTATCACATCACGAGTCCACTCCTGTCAAAAAAACTCACAAAAATTGATTCCCGTGGTTTTATCATTTCGATGTGAGATGTCTCGAGTATTAGGTGACTCATAAAAGTTATCAATTTTAATTATGCTCGGCAACTATAATCTCTCAGCTCTTTGGCAAGGCGATAATAATCCTCTGTCGAAATGTGGGATGGGGAGGTGACTGACAAAATAGTATTTTGTGGCATGTTCAATGATGTTTATAACCAATCAATAATAACGTTAGAACTTCGATTCAAATTGATTCAAATTCTGTTTCAAATTACGAGTTCAATCGTGTCAATAAAAATCCCATATTTCCATTTCAGTAGTAATTCGCTATGACTTGTATCTTGTTTTCATTTTATTTATGCAATCTAATACCATAGGGTATGTAAGGCTAATACCCTAGTAGACCAAAATATACAAGGCCGTTTAGTTTGTTGATAACTCGAGCTCAGACACACATGCCAGCATGAGAGAATCCCGGCCCTCATCCCACAGAGCTAGTGGATGCTTATCGTGAATCTACACTTAGTGCCGAGGCGAGTTAGTGGCTGTTTCAATCGTCTTAATAACTTTTAGTTTATTATTTACCTCTTTATCCCAGATTGCTTGAAATTGTTTTTTTAAAAGGGTTTTAAAATAGTTTTTTAAGTCATTGCAAGAGAGCCTGTCATCATCTAAAAAATCTTTTTCTGTTGCAGCCTTTGCCACCCTGTCTGCCAGTTCGTTGCCCTGTATCCCCACGTGTCCAGGGACCCAGCAGAACACCACCCTGACATCCTTGGTAGACAGGGATGCCAGGAGTGAGTGAATTCCCTGGACGAGAGAGTGTGGGGAGTACAAGGCATCTATTGCTTGGATGGAGCTCAGCGAGTCGGTGCAAATTAAAAAAGCCTTCTCACAACGGCTCGTGTCGATGTATTTCAAGACTTGTAATAAGGCAAACAGTTCTGCTGTTAAAATACTGCTCTTGTCATTCAATTTAAAACTATAGGATATGTCAGATTTGGAAATAAAAGCACTACCAACAGCCGTGGCATCTTTAGATCCGTCTGTAAAAAATCTAATAAAATCTTTAAAATCCGAACAAATCTCTGCAAATCTCTTCTGGTACTCAAAAGGACTAGTGAAGCTCTTACCAGTTGAGGTGAGACCGATTTGGCAGTGAGGACGGCCGAGTAGCCAGGGTGCTGTTGTGTTGAAACCAACCGGATACACTCTTGGGAACCGGAAACTGTTTTCCACTAGGATGTGATGAAGTCGCATGCCTGCAGGAAGAGTTGCGTTGGGTTTGGCTTTGTACATTGCCTCAAAGCTAGGTTTCAACAAGGGTCGGTATGTGGGGTGCTTTTTCATGCCAAACATCTTGCTTGCATATGATGTGAGCAGGTATTGTCTACGGAGGAAGAGTGGTGGTTCGCTGGCTTCACAATACAGGCTCTCGATCCGGCTGGTGCGGAGGGCTCCAATGGCCAGCCGGATCCCTGTATTGTGGATGGTGTTAAGTGGCTTCAGGTAACTCTCCCTCGCAGAGCCGTAAACAACACTGCCATAATCCAGCTTGGACCTAACAAGGGCTCTATAAATGCGTAGCATGACCGTGCGATCGGCACCCCAGAAGGTACCAGTAAGGACCCGAAGGAGATTTAGCGAGGCTTGGCACTTGACCTTTAAAAGACGAACATGCTCTTCCCAGTTCAGCTTCTGATCTAACCACATACCCAAAAACTTCACGGCGTTTGTGAATGGCAGAGCTTGTCCCTTAAGAAGAATATCGGGATCTGGAAAGAGACCCCTGAGCCTTGTGAAGTGCATGCAGGTGGTTTTTGTTCTAGAGAATGTAAAGCCAGTGTCGTCAGCCCACCTCACTAATTTGCTGACCGTCATCTGTATTTGCCGAGCCGAGGTGGCGACTGATCGAGATCGGCAGATGATCGCGAGATCGTCAACAAACAGTGAGGCGGAGACTGGGGTTTTGACGCAGTCCGTGATGCCATTAATAGCAATAGCAAAAAGTGTCACGCTGAGTACGCTGCCTTGTGGCACGCCGTTCTCCTGTGTAAAAGTGTTGGGTAAAATGTTGCTGACTCTGACGTTAAAAGTTCTGTCAGACCTAAAATTGGAAATAAAAACAGGTAGTCGTCCTTTAAAACCCCACGAAGATAAAGATTTTAAAATATTGTATCTCCAAGTGGTGTCATAAGCCTTTTCTAAATCAAAGAAAACAGCAATTGCATGCTGCTTGCAAAGGAATGTGTCCTGGATAAGGGCTTCCATCCTGATAAGGTGGTCCAGCGTGCTCCTGTTCTTCCTAAAGCCGCATTGTAAGTTAGAGAGGAGCTTCTTGTTCTCTAGCCACCAAACCAGTCTGTTGTTCGCCATCCTTTCCATAATCTTACAGAGACAGCTGGTGAGGGAAATAGGCCGATAACTGGCTGCCAGTTTCTTGTCTTTTTTTGGTTTAAGAATAGGTATCTGAATTGCATGGCGCCAATCTTGTGGAAAAGTCTGTGTGGTCCAAATCTCATTGTAAGTTTCGAGCAGGGCGGTAATAGAGTCTGGTGTTAGGTTTTTCAAGAACATGTTATGGACCCTGTCGGCCCCCGGAGATGAGTTCTTTGATGTACGAATTGCATTATCCAGCTCCCATGCACTAAACGGCATGTTGTAGCTCTCGTTGTTGGCAGAGGCAAAAGACAATTGTCTGCGCTCTGCCACGAGCTTTGTCTGTTGGAACGATGCCGAGTAGTGGCGGGAGCTGGAGACATCTGCAAAATGCTGACCAATACAATCTGCAATCTCCTTGGGGGCCGTGGACAGGAGTCCGTCCCTCTCTATCCCAGCTATTGTAGTTGACTTGTGGCACCCTTTGATCTTGTTGACTCGGTGCCAAACCTTCTTGGAGGACATAAAACATGTAATTGAGGAAACATATTCCTGCCAAGATTGTCTTTGAGACGACTTAACGACCTGTCGTGCCTTAGCACGGAGCCGCCTATACTCCATTAGATTTAGGTTAGTGGGATGTTTGGTAAAAATTCTAAGAGCTCGCTTTCTTGCCTTGATTGCTTCTTTACAATCGTCATTCCACCAGGGAACGGGAATGCGGCGTGGCTTAGTGGAGGTTTGTGGCACGCTTTCCTCGGCTGCATTGACCAGCGTTTGTGCAATACTCCTAACTTTGGAATCGATGTCGGTCTCAAGACGTGCGCCACTGAGATCAGCCAATGCAGAGAATCGCTTCCAGTTTGCCCTTTTCAGGCTCCACTGAGCGGGGCGATCGGGAGGTAGAAAGTCGGTTTGCAGCTTAATGATTATCGGAAAGTGGTCACTTCCGCATAAATCATTATGAACAGAAAATTCCAAAATTGATGCCACAGAAGGCGAGCAGATGCACAAGTCAAGCGTCGAGAACTCCCCGTTAAAATAATTAAACCTTGTTTTCTGTCTGTTATTTAAAAGAATCAATTCATTGTCATCGATAAAAGTTTCGAGCATACGACCTCTACAATCGTTCCTTGTGTCGCCCCACAGGGGGCTATGAGCGTTGAAGTCGCCCAACAGCACATAGGGGTGGGGGAGTTGCGACACAAGGCCCTGGAGGTTGGGGGCCGTAGCCGGTGCCCATTCTGGTAGGTAAATATTGCAGAAGGTGACTGGCTGCGGGATGTGGATTCGTATTGCTACTGCCTGGAGGGGTGTTATGAGGGGCAGCAGGCTCGAAACCACATTGTCAGAAACAATTGTTGCCACGCCTCCGCTGGCTATGTTTCTCGTGACATCGTCAAAACGATAAAAAGAATATCCTCTAAAAGTCTTTGTGTCAGTTGGTTTAAAATGCGTTTCTTGTAAAAAGATACACATGGGGTTAAAATTAGATGCTAAAACCTTAATTTCTTCCCTGTGGACATTGTAACCATTACAATTCCATTGGATAAAAGCCATTGTTAAAATTTTTGTATATTATAAAATGTTAAAATAACTTTTATTATAATATCACAGAAAATTAATATCACAGGCAATTATCACAGAAAAACTATCACAGGTAAAGCTATCTCTTTGGTATTTGATTTGGTCCTTCGACCTTCGAAGGGCCCTCCAAGCTAATTCTTTGTTTTTTTCTTCTAGGTTTACCGGGACGCCCCTCCGCGCTCCCGTCAACCTCCATCCCCGAGATCTCGCTCGGGGACACCAGGGATTCAAGGCTTCCGCCCTTCGCCCCTTTGGTGGGCGGAATCGCCCTCTTTGGTTTTTCCACCACACAGGGGTGGTCTGGTTTTTCAAGCTCCATTTGCTTGCTCTAATCAATTTCCTCTTTTTGCTTTTTCAGCTCTTCATTTTCTTTTCGCAGCATTTCAATCAGGTCGCTTTGCTCTTTTAGTTGCTTACTTTGTTGTTCTATTAAAAGTTTAGCCTCTTGCTGGCTTGCTGGCTTGGGTTTTACCGAACGGTTTGGCATGTTGGAAACACCGGTTCTCGTGAGATCACCGAAGTTAAGCAACATCGCGCTGGTTCAGGTGTTTGATGGGTGACCATCATGCACATGATCAGTTCTGTTCGGGAGAGAGGTTGGAGGGTTTGAAGTTTGTACAACAACTTTACTCGCCTTGCTTATCAACCTCTCGATAGCACGGATTAGTGGAGGAATCCTGTTGTTCGAGTTGTGCCGTCCTTCGGAAGGGACGTAAAGCCGGTGGTCCCCTTGGTGCTTTTCGACAGGAGTAGGCTACGTGCCGGCACCGGGTTTCCCCTCCTCCCTTCTAGACTAGGTTAGGTTCATCATCACCCTCATCATCACCTAGACACTTCTAGCAAGATGGCGGCCGCCACAGACGGATCACAAAAGTGCTCCGCAAATAAAGCTAATAAATTCAAGAATAAGTGTAAATTTTGTCAGAAATCCTACAAGAAATCGGTGTGCTGCAAGCTGTGCAAAATTCACATTCATCACGCATGTGCGATCGCATTCAACGAAGGTGTAACAGAAAGTTGGTGCTGCTCGACGTGCAACGAGATCGCGACTAATATTGACCTCTCGCTGAAAACACCACTACCTGATGATGAAGAGGATACTGTACAAATTGTTACGCTACATTCACTAGCGAATGAATTACGTATTCTCAAGGTAAATCTGGAGGAATTAAATGAAAAAGTCGCAATTCTGACTCGCGAAAATGAAATGCTACACAAGAAGCAGAATATTAACATCGAACAGCCATCACGGCTTGCCAGGCATGACATTGACCCGCCATTAAACATAGCTGCATCTGTCAGTGACATTTCAAAGCAACTGGGCAATAGTTCCATTGTGAAATTATCAGCTGTTGACTCGCCTGCATTGGGAGTCACTTCTGTCGGTCAAGCATTCACAATATCACAGGATTTGGGAGCTATCTCACAATCACCAGCGATTGGCTCTGTTTTCCCATTCGTAAATTCGTCTGCAGTCCCTACATCTCCAGATGATTTCAATTCTTCAATCAAGTCGATGAAAACACGGCTCCAAGTCGAAGAAAATTCGCCGACTGCAAAGGTCATCATCGAAAGTGGAACCGCATCGGGAGAACAGGAGACCGATCATGTAACTTTCTTCGAAAACGTATGATTTTGAAATCATTCGTTTTCGATATCGCATGCGATATCGAAAAGGTTTTCACAGCGATCACGTAAGGCATTCGTTAGCGAAATCATTCGATATGTCACCGGCGATTCGATTTGGTTCAGAGACGGATGTTTTCAGAATGGTTAGTACACCGAGCATGCGCAATCGTGAATTTAAACAAATGACAGCTGACTTTTGAGGCGAATTCGAATCACTCAACAGAAACGTCAAAGACAAGACAAACTTTGGATCGAGAAAATTCTGGCAATAATATGCAGTAAGTAATAATTTGAAGTCAAGTTGTTTCAAAATAATTAGAAACTTGCCAAATATAGCCACATCTAAACACTGCAATGCTTTATTGAATTCCTCATCGAGCTACTTTTCGTTGTTCATATGAATTTACACTGGATTTGGACGCAGGATTTAATAATATTATTTTATGACTTATTTTAAATGATAAATATTCATATATTTATTTTTTTAAGTAGGCAACACATACTGGCATAAAAATAATATGCATAGCGGCTTCATAATTCACAAATATAAAAGTACATTCGTCTTACCATTTGGCAATAACCTTTACCGATTTGGCGATTTGGCGAGGATTTGGCTAGATAGGTAGCGAAAAAGTATCGCACAACGCGTGCTCGTGTCGCATGGCCGGCGGCATGGACGTCGGCTGCATGGTGCTAGGACCCATGGTATAAGTATAGTTGCTAGGACCCAGCACAATCCACCCACCAATGCCAACTCTTTGGCAGGCAAGTCTATCTCTTCCAAGAGACTTGGGGTGATTGATTGTAGTTATAACCTGAAAAAGGGAGATCATGGGCCAGTGTGCTGTGTGATGATGGTTGGTTAAAAGTAAGGTTAGGCTACTGTCAAAATTATTATATAAATAAAAAAGCACGTAGTAAAAGGAGATAGTGTAAATGATCATGCGTATACTATTTTTTAGTCATTCAAATTGGTACACTTACCCGCATCCAAATGGGAATCGCAGTATTTCGCTGGATTTGGCGGAGATGCCGAGTCAGCGAGTCAATGAGCCCATGGGCCGCCACTTTAGGGATGCGATACAGGCCAACGAAATGATTGAAACTTACGGTGAACGGGTCATAAACATCCCTTAACATTCGCCTTTTAAGTCGCATTTGAAGATTTTTTCGATACGCTCATTTACATCTAACAAACATTCAATAATATTCTCAGCCACACGAAACCGTACAGCTTGGTCGGCCATTTTGAAACTCGATATCACGTTCGATTTCGAAAACGAGTGCTTCTTGGCATTCGTTTTCAAATCACCTCTTTTCTGACATATCACTTGTTATTTTTTTTACGTGATCGCTGAAATCGATGTGATATGAAATCATTCGATACCTCGGCCGAAAACGAATGGTTTTGAAATCACAAAAGTTACATGATCGGTCTCCAGATTGTCAATGTAAAGCAAGACGAAATTAAGAAAATTAAAGTTGTTGTAGTTACTGATAGTCACGGGCGCGGTCTTGGTAAAATTCTCTCCGACAATCTTACTATTAATTATGAAGTTAGTGTTTTTGTGAATCCTGGGGCAAATCTTGGGGTTATTGTAAACAAAGCAATACATGAAGCTGAGAAAATGAGGGGTGGGGATTGGCTTGTGGTTATGGGGGGTTCAAACGACATTGGTATTACTCCGCTCCCAATATTATGTGCGGACTTAAAAAAACTTCTCCCTATCAGCTTAAAATGTAAACTTATCATCACTTCAATACCCAGGCGTTCCACTAAGGAATCCAAAGAGTGGAATCCTAATAAGGTCATCCGAGTGACAAACATAGCTATGCATAACGCAGTGAATGACTTTAAAAATAAATGCGCGAAGAATTTAAGATACAACTTTCTTGATAAGAAAATCTTCAAAGAACATCTTGACTCAGATGGCTTACATCTGAATGGTCAAGGTAAAATAATACTCAGTAATTCAATTATCCATTTTCTACCTATAACTAAGCTAGCTAGACCGGTGCACCTACGGAACTTTATGGATAAATGGTTAATAAATATACAAACCAAAGGAAGTAATTTTAACTCTCAGCCCATAGGATCTAATTTACAGAATAACCGCAAACAAACGGGTTGTACTGATAAAACAACTTTTTTAGAACGCTGGTTAAAAATAATGAAGGTATAAGGTTGACACCTGTAAATCATGAAGAAAAGCTGACACCTATAAATCATAAAACAGTTGATCAGCATGCAAATAAGTCGACTGTAAGTGGAAATGCATTTTTGCTTTACACCAATATTCAATCCATCAAAAACAAAATTGACATATTAGACGTGTTTTTAAAGGAAAATCCCATACAAATCTTATGCTTAACTGAGCATTGGTTAAGTAACTTGGAAGTAAACTTTTGTCAGCTACAAGGTTATAAGCCCATAAACTGGCATTGTAGAGTAAATTATAAGCGTGGTGGAGTTATAATATATGCAAAATCTGATTTAAAATGTAAACCGATCGTATTAGATAATAGCTTAGTAGTTGAAAGAAACATTGAATTTACAGCTGTTGAAATATATACTTCACATGGAAATCATTCAATATTATGCATCTACAGATCGCCAGCTGGTAACTTTGAATTATTTTTACACAACTTGAATAAAGTGCTGCATATTATAACTAAAACTAAGAATGAAATCGTGGTCTGTGGCGATTTTAATGTATGTTTTAACGCAAAGTCCAAAAATTCTATTTCGCTTATTGACATGTTTGAATCATATGGTTTGCACCGTAGAATCTTTGACCCTACCAGAATAACTAGCTCGTCGAGTACTTGTATTGACAATATTTTTACTAGCAGTTTTAATGGCATGGCAAGGTCGGTCGATACAGGGCTGTCGGATCATTGCATCCAGGTGCTGAGTGTGTATGACACGAAAAAAAAAAAAAAAAAAACGCATCTTTGTGAACAAGCGCTCTTTTGGTGTTAATCAAATTGATCTGTTTTCAATATTATTGAGTGCGGTAAAATGGGAAAGTTTTTACACCAAACTGAATGTAAATGACATGTTTGAGGAATTTATAAAATTATTTAATCAGGCATTTAACGAAGCTTTTCCAGTCAAAAGGAAATTAATAAGGAAAAAAAGAAAACACCATCAAAGTTGGTACACACATGAAATAAGAGAAATTGCAGCAGAGGTTGACAACTTATATACCAAGTACAAAATTTCTGGCAATGCTACTGACAAAGAGTGCCATGCGAGAATGAAACGAAAATATAGGTCGGAAATATCAAAAAGTATAAGAAATTTTAATATCAATGTAATTAAAAGATCAAATAACAAAAGTAAATCAGCATGGGGCATAGTTATAAAGCCTAATATGAAAGGAGTAAATTCACCAACCGATATAAAACTTGTAAACGATAAAAATATAGAGGTCACTAGTATAGCAGAAGTAGCAAACATGCTAAATAGATATTTTAAAGATGCTGCCATTAAAGTTTTAAATGATAACAAATTAGGAAAAGATAGCAACATTGGCATCTCAATAAAATCATCTGACAATGAAAAAACTGGACGACAAAACCAAAAAAACTTGTTTTTATCTCCTGTTAGTGCAAAGGAATTTTTTGATGCGCTCGACAAAGTGACAAAGAAAAAATCTGCTGGCTTCGATGGTGTCCCATGCCACATTTTAAAGCATGCGGGTATATTTTTAAAGGATCCATTAATTTTTATAATAAATAACTCGTTGTCAACTGGAATATTTCCTGAACGGTTACAGATTGCTGTCATAGGGCCAATATTAAAAAGTGGAAGCCGCGAGATAGTGAAAAACTATCGGCCTATAGCATTTTTATCTGTATTTTCTAAATTATTCGAAAAAATTTATTGCACAAAATTGCTATCATTTCTTGAAAAACATCAACACTTAACAGAGTGTCAGCACGGACCTGGCAGATCTACAACCACAGCTTTAACAAGCTTCATAAATCAAGTACATGATTCGCTGGAAAAACATAAATCTGCCATCGGAGTATTCTACGACTTCTCCAAAGCTTTTTATATGGTAAACCATGACTTACTACTAGACAAATTAAAACGCTTTGGAAAAAATGGTATTGCAAATGATTGGATAAAATCATATTTAAAAAATAGGAGGCAAATGACAAAAGTTACTGACTCAAATGGAACACAATACTTTTCGGAGGAAGTTTTTGTGAATATAGGCGTTCCACAGGGATCCATTATAGCCCCAATCTTATTCATTTTATTCGCCGGTGATTTGGCAGAAAATGTCCAAACAGGGCATATAACACAGTTCGCGGATGACACTGCTCACCTTTTAAACTCTGATCATGGTGATGAAACAGACATTGATAATACATTTACAAACAAAAATAGTTCAGCTACAGGTCAAGTCACAAGGTGGGTCACAAAAAATAATCTTACTTTAAACAAAACAAAGACTGTTATGCTCCAATTTCACTCGAAAAATAAAATTTATAATAACTCAAGCCCTCTCATTTACATAAAAGGACAGAGCATAGTGCTTCAAAACTCAACAAAATACCTGGGAATGATGCTTGACAACAAATTAAATTGGCGTGAACATATTGATACAGTTAGTAAAAAAATGGCTTCTGGATGCTTCTTAATCAAACGCATCATGCAAATTTTCAATGTTCATACCGCAAAATTAGTTTATCATTCCTTCGTTCATTCACGCATTGCATATGGAATCTTATTGTGGGGACATTCCAGTCACACAAAGAGACTATTTATTTTACAAAAGAGAGCAATACGATATCTAGCAGCTGCTAATTTCAATCCATGTACGGCGGGTACCTACTTTAAAGACTCATGTAGACCCCTTTTCATCGAGTTTGAAATTCTTACTTTCCCTTGTCTCTATATTTTTAGTGTGGTTGCATATGTAATTGACAACAAAAGTCAAACAATGGAAATAAACAAAACTCATACCCATAGTACTAGACAAAATCGCATGTTGAAAATAGACAATTACTGTTCATCTTTTAGCAATAAGAAGCCAATGGCAAATGGTAAATATTTTTATAATAAGCTTTTAAATGATTGTAAGTTGACGTTTGTGAATGACAATCCCCAAGCTTTTAAAGCAAATGTAAAAGAATTTTCTTTTTGAAAAATGCCTTTTATTTTGTCAAAGAGTTTCTAAGTTTTAAATTAAACAATAGTATGTAACAATTTTTTTAGATTTTATTCTTAGATTTTAGGTATAATGACTTGTCGCATGCCATACTGTAAGTGGTTGTTACCGATTAAATAAACAAACTGAAACTGAAACTGAAACCATTTCATTCACCGACGCCATTAGACCAGTGCCAAAGGGCCAGTTGTCAAAACAGTGCGTCGTTAAGCACCAATAATCAATCAATCAATCTCTTGCTGGCCTGTCAACAGTTGAGTAAGAGCTTCTAGAACTTGTTTCATTTCTCCTCCCTCTACATATTTCTCGGCACGTTGCGGAGCAGCCACCACTCCCGCAAAGGACCTCTGGCTCTCGAACATGCCGGAGCATCTCTTCCGAGCCTCAGGAAAGGTAAGTTTTTCTTTAATTTTAGTTTCAATTATTTTCTTTTCCTTTTTCCAGGCAGGACATTCCTGGGACCAGGCTGCATGGGAGTTGTGGCAGTTGCGGCAGTTGGCTTCCTGGTCGCAAGGTTTGTCCACGTGAACACCGGATTTCCCGCAGTTTGGACAGCAGAAAGGCTTTTTACAAGCTGTTTGAACGTGCCCAAACTGCTGACAGTTGCGGCAGCTCATCGGGTTAGGGATGTGTGGTTTTACCGGGATCCTTATGAATCCGGCAAAAATATAGTCCGGGAGGCGGTGCTGTTAAACGTCAGTATATGTAGTGGGGAAGGTTCGGGCTCCGTTCCATTCCTACTTCGTGTCAGCAATCTCTTCACTTCTACCACCCTCTGCTCCTTCAGCTCTTCGACGATCTCCGCCTCACTTAACTCTTTTAAATCGTGGCTGTAGACGACACCCTTACTATAATTAAGTGTTCTGTGAGGTTTAACCTCTACTGGGTATGTCCCCAGGAGCTTAAGGGCGAGCGCCTTCTTTGATTGCTCTTCGTTGAGCACTTCAATTAGAAGTGAGCCGTCTCGCAGGCGGCTCACGGACTTAAGGTTTCCAATATCTTTAATGAGGAACGAATTTAGTTTAAAGGGTGATACGCGCAGGAAAGAAATATTTTCCTGAGTGCAGGCAATGACAAGAAAAGATTGGTAGGGGTTGCGAAACGCCGTTTTATTTGACTGAAGGTCTGTTATTTTTATACGTTGTTCGAAAAGACTTGGTGGTGGAATAGTTGTATGACTTGGGGGGGATTTCTTGATTGTTTCCATGAAATATTTGGGGACAACCCACCCTTCGTGCCTGCAATGGGGACTCAACTAACCCCATGGGGTTAGGCCCCATGGGGCCTTGTAAACAAAACCGGGTCCCCCCCATCGGGCAGCTAGACATAACAACATCACTCGATGAAGAGGAGCCGGTTAATGATTTCCTTTGGATCAGGCTTGAGCGGGAAATTGCAAATTTTACGTCCGGACGCTCCCGGGCGCAATCGACCTTTTCCCCGGGCGGAAGGCACCGACCTTGTCTCGCCGGCACCCCCGCCCGACTAGTGCAGCCGACGCAACCCGTTCGCGAGCCCAAGCGGCGGCATCCAATAATTATCCAGACTCATATCCGTATGATTGCAGGTGTCGTCAACGAGGGGAGTTCAGGTGCACCCAGGAAGCCGGCCAGAAAGGTAAGTACAAGATTTGTAGGATAGAGAGAAAGAGACAAGAATAACACGAGAGCTCCCTAGGCACACCCCAGTCACCAGCTGTCTGGCTCTCACACCGACTGGTAAGTATTTCAAGGACCGAAAGAAAAACCATCATAATTGCCAAGTCGTCATAAGGGAGGGAGCCACGCCGCTGTCGCAGAAGACAGACGGAGGCATCGGGAGGAGGCAAGAAATGAAACAAGAAGATAGAGGAAGAGAATGTGTTGAAAGGAAAATAGAAGAGAAAAAGATGGCACAGGTCCTCCCTCGGCCAAGGTCCGCGTCCCGCGACAGCGACGGGTCGGGACTATTCTTAGCCTGGTCCTCACCGGGAGCCTGGCAAGGGTTCCCGGATCACCGGACCAGTTTCACCCCCTCACCACGGTGAGGTGATAGTCCTCGAGGGGGTAAGTCGCTTCGCTGGAGTATTACAGATTGTTATTTCGGTCTTTAATGCAGACTATCTGCTTTTTATTTTCCAGATACGAGGTTATCCACGAGATGGCATTTCCACGGATGCCAAAGTTTTTTCATTTTTCTTTGAGTTTGTTGTTGTCAACGCTGTCAAATGCTTCAGAATAATCGTAGAAAATTCCCACTTAATAGTTTTTTCTTCAATTTATGCGGTAACCTCGTGGATGAGTTTAATTAGAGCCGTTTGCGTGGATTTTCCTTCCATGAAAGCGTGCTGACAGTCGTCAATTATCTTATTTTGTTCCAGGAATTATACCATTGTTTCCTATGGCCTTTTCCAAGATTTTTGAGAATCCACTTAGAAGGCTTATCGGTCTGTAGTTTCTTGGGTCCATTTTATCTCCTTTCTTGTGTTTTGGTTTTACGATTGACTTCTTGAGAGCCGTTGGGAACGATTCTTGCACAAAAGACTCATTTGTTATGCTGATTAGCGGTTCTTCTATGTGCATTTTTACACTTCTTTTTACAGCACACGGTATTTCGTCGTAGCCGGCCGAAATTTTCTTGGTGACATTTTTCACTATTTCTTTGATTTCATTTGCTTTCACGGGGGCAAGGAAAATGGTTTTGTCTGTGCGTTTTGATGTCGTAGTCAGTTCTCCAGTGTCGTTTCTCTTGTTTTCTTCCTTTATCGCAATAGGTCTGTTCGCCAGATCTAAACTAAGCTACACTTTCTACACTACTGACACTTTCCTGTTCGTTTTAAGAAGTGTACTGCACTTTTCTGTTCGTTAGTTGGAGCGGTGTAGAAAGTGTAGCCGGTGTCGACACCTGCTCCAGAGCTGGTGTAGAAGTGTATTGTAGAAAAATGGCGCAAATAAATATGAATACTGCCAGTGTCTGCGAAGAGCTAGTAGTCAGCAATATCGTATCCAAAATGGCGTCTTTGCTTACTCGGAGGTATCTAGAGCTGAAAATTTTACCAAATGTCCCCAACAGTGTTTCTAGTACCTGGTAAAAAAAGTAGTCAAAAATAGCTTCATCGGAACACCCCTAAAAAAATTGGGGAGTGGAATTTACTTAAAAAAATTAAATGTCAAATATCTCGTACAGTTTTTTTTAGCTAGAAACGTCTTGCTACCAAAAATATATTCGCCTGAGAAAGCTCTATCAATAAAAGACCGAAAAAATTACATAATTATATCATAAATACCCGATTATTGAAAAAGAATCGTAAAAAACGCCCGTCGTATTTGCTACACTCGTGTTCGACGCTTAGACTACCTAACTAAAAAGTAGACAAATACATTGAAATTCGTATCAAAAGGTAGCCTAAAGGATTTTCTACAATACTGCAGATCTAAATCTTCGAAAACGCGAACTTCATAGCATCGTTTTTCGTTTTTCCTGGCGCGCTGTGTTAGGGTCGCTCACCCCTCCCACCAGCTAGCGCGGCTAGCTACACGCTCGCTGCAAGCAAATAGCACAGACCGCTGGACGTGCTGTGCCTCGCGCTCTTCACATTCGCTCAGTTAAAAATTGAATGCATTTTTTTCTCGCTCAATTCAAATTTTGTGTAATCTAAACTGCGACTGATAGGCTTTTCCGTGCAGCCTGTTCTCGGACTCATAATTTTCTTTGTCACCGACCTGGTTGTGCATTTGAAACATTCGGCATCACATCGGTATACACGTCGGTGCAAATGCCGTTTACTATTGCATGTGCAGAGGGAGAAATGATGTATGATTTCTTAGATTTGCACCAGAAAAATATATTCTACAAAATCTCTAAGAAATACTCCCACGAAATACACAGGCGAGACGAATCTGGCTGGTGCACTGATTTGGTTGAAGGATTCGACTGTTCAAGGTCGTCACTTCTGTTTGCTTTCCTGGGTGGTTTCAATACTGCGGATTTGCTGATACAAGTGACCAACGGACAGTGTCTTCGAGCACATTATGCTGGACAAATTACCTGTTAAGGGATTAAATGAAATAGTGGATTGATTTTTTTGCTCGATCCTTCCGCGGATAACTTGTGTGCGATACGTGTTGGCCGTTTCTGTGTCCACCCCCATGTCCAAAGAAAATATTTGATTTTCTTACAAACTGTAGGCACAATTACTATTATTCCGGCCTCAATAAAAAAATAAGAAAAAATAGTATGTCAGGTCGCTAGCTCGGTCAGACTGCGAAGTTCTTCGATTTTTTGATTGGGCTCTGATGTTTAGAACTTAAACAGGCTGAAACTCAATTCACATAGTATTTTGCGTTTACTGCCAACAGATCTGATTGGTAAAAGTATGTCATTCGCTTGATGATAATGTCGTCTGATCTTTCTCTGGCAGCTGAAAGAATTTTCTCCTAAATCGATTCGAGATTCATATTGTAGACCATACAAATTTCCGTCCAGTCTTATTCTCGTCTCATACTTTATGGAAATTGAAATAGTGAATATTCCATTCAAAAGAGACGGGATATACGTTTACTCGGTGGTGGAGGATTTTTTGCGGCATCGAATGGATCTTTGCGTAGACTTTTCTTTGCGATATCACAATTCACAGTATCTTTGTTTGTATATTCAACTCTGCAAATTGGATGAAATTATCAATTTTATTGGTTGAAACCTATAAGCAATGCGATAGGCAAGGACGGTCAAGCGGTCTCGCCATCCCTCGCAGTTGCATCAGCAATTATCGTGTCAGCCCCCTTTTTGGTTGTGGGGGTCTTCTCCCCTTTGGTTACTCCTTCTTGCAAAACATAGGTAGGGGAGACCGGGGCTCGTTGTTACAGGGGCAAGTTGTTACAATCGGTTTTAAAAATAGAGAATTTGAAATATTGTAATGTCATTGGCAACAGTTCTGGCTGCTATGTAGCCCGTCGGTTTGAAACTGCAAAACTGGACCCGAGCGCCGCGGTACGCAAATAAATCGAGATAAAACGATTTTGACACCTCGAGGTAAGTTTTTTTACTTGGTCTATTTTTCTTCTTATTTTTTTAAGTTACGTGCAATCCACAAATAAATCGTGGTTCCTGGATTCCCTACTATTTCTTGACATACTAAAAGTAATTTCCATGCTGATAGTCAAATTATTAATTTAATATTACCAATAATGTAATTGAAGTATCCCTTGGGCTAGTTGATTGCGAGCTCGGCGTTTTCCTGAGATAGAATGACCAGTCATTTCACGATCTGCGCATGACCATTCTGAAGGTCACCCAAGCCGTTCCCATTTCAACTTTTCTCCAACTTTGCTCGGCTCTTCTCGGCTTATTCCGGCTCCCAATACAAATAATTTTAAATAAATGACGGTTGACGGTTTTTTTTGGTCGGCGTCATTCGGTACTAGGTGTAAGACGGCACGTTAATTCATTTCAGTTCTTGTGTGGGTCTGGAAATTAAGTGAGGTAATGAGGCCCTGCTTATTGGTATTTCTGGTTTTTTTTAAATAGTTTTCTTATTTCGTTTGAACAAAATATAATTTTGATCGATTTCATTAAAAATTTTAGGTTTTAAAATGCGGATCTACAAGAGGAAGACCCAGCAGGGGAAGATTGACGTATCGGTGTACGTTGCAGCGGAAAAGGTGATCAAAGAATCCGGGATATCCTTGCGAAGTGCAGCAACGAAATTTGGGGTAAACTTTATGACTCTTCAAAGATTCCTGAAACGATCCAGGTCCTTGGAACCAGGAGCTTCTGCTTCAGTCGGGTATAAAAGAACACACCAGGTGTTTACGGGTGTGCAAGAGGGTGAGTTGGCGGCTTACGTGGAGGAGGCAGCTAAAATGTACTATGGGCTGAACACAAAAGATACTAGAGAACTGGCTTTTAATTACGCCAAAGCGAACAATGTCAAAGTACCGGCAAAATTGGGACAGAGAGGAGATTGCATCGTACGATTGGCTTTCGGCATTTCTCAAACGGCAAAGTCAGTTGTCCATACGAACCCCAGAGGCTACGAGCTTGAGTCGAGCTACTAGTTTCAACCGGCACAATGTTGCACTGTTCTTTGGAAACTTGAATCATGTATTGGACAAACATGAATTTGAGTGCTCTGACATATACAATGTTGATGAAACTGGCATTACTACTGTACAGAAGCCAACTTAAGTTATCGCTCGCAAGGGGTACAAACACTTTCTCAATGGTGGCCCGCTAGGCTGCATTGGAGCCGCACATCCCAGCGGATGGATGACGGGTGAAAATTTTCTTGTGTTTATGAAGCATTTCGTCAAAAAGGTGCGGCCCACGAAGACCACCCCGGTTCTGCTTCTGCTGGACAACCACGAGTCGCACCTGAATTATCACGTTTTGGATTTCTGTAGGGATAATGGTGTGATACTACTTTCATTCCCACCGCACACTTCGCATCGCTTGCAGCCCCTGGACCGAACTGTGTACGGACCCTTCAAGAAACACATAAATCGATCCGCTGACTCATGGATGAGGAGTAATCCAGGAAGAACGATGACCATTTACGATATTCCGAAACTGGTTGCGGAAGCGTTTCCAGCTTCAGCAACCCCGCGGAATATCGTCGCTGGGTTCCTAGCAACGGGCATTTCCCCATTGAATGTTGACATTTTCACCGATGAGGACTTTATGCCGTCAGCTGTGACTGATCGCTTGCTTGAAATCAGCAGCACCAACCTTGAAGAAATTGACTCATCAATATCTTTGAACGCAACTGACGTTGAGCCTACTCCATCTGGAAGTGGACACAAAGAAACGACTCCGAAGAGACGTGTCACACCGGAGGAACTTCGCCCGTTTCCAGAAGCTGGAGCGCGAGCAACAACCCGTAAGGCCCGGCGTAGACTGTCGACAGAAATTCTGACGAACACGCCCGTTCGAAATCGAATCGAATCGGAAACAAGAGCTGGAGAGGCAAAGAAAGCTCAACCGAAAGGGAAGAAGCGTAAGGCGCCAACAGCCGTCGACGAGAACCCTCCTTCGGATGATAACGAAGATTGTGTTTGTTTCGTCTGTTTGCGGCTCTTCTCCAAATCAGGCCCCGCGGAACGTGACTTGATTCAGTGTATTCAGTGTTCGGCTTGGCCTCACTTGAAATGTGTTATTTATGCACCTGACTTTGTTTGTGCAGATTGTTCGTAGTAAAGCATTATCTATTAAATAATTTCTTACCAACCTGATTAATATGATTTTTTCCCCAAATGACTAGGTACCGTAACAACTTGCCCCTAACCAGTTACAATTTGCCCCGCCAAGGGGCAAAT
The DNA here is from genome assembly GCA_921293315.2 of Nemurella pictetii. Classification (NCBI taxonomy): domain Eukaryota; kingdom Metazoa; phylum Arthropoda; class Insecta; order Plecoptera; family Nemouridae; genus Nemurella; species Nemurella pictetii. Next base: position 2,232,144 of record OV121116.1, read on the forward strand.
TGTTACACTTTGCAATTAGCCAAATTTTGGATTACCACGGGACTATTTTGAAAATGATCCCTATTCTAAAAAAGGTTTCTATTAGTCAAATGATGCGCAAATATAATGCCATGTTTAAAATTTATTAAATTTTAGACAAATGCCCACAAAAAAATCAAGAGTAAAAATTGTAACAACAAGCCCCAGTCTCCCCTACACGTTGTGTCCAAATTTTCAATAATAAAATACTTCGGCTTCACCTTGCTTTACACGTCAAGGGCCGACGTTTTTCGCTTTCGCTCTTAGCTAAATAAAATGTATAATTTCGAAAATACAACTGGCCGTCAACTGATTTAAATGATTTATATCTACATCCTACCCGTTTTACTGAGTTTCTATTCGGTGTAATAGGTAGGTAGGTAGGCACACTTTCCAGTCTTGTTCTTTAACTTTACAACTATTTGTAATTGAACCAGATAAAATTACATTATTTCAAATTAAGATTTTAAATATTTGATGATAATAATAAAAAAAAATTGTTGATAGTACTTAGTTAAAATACTGCTCCTTGTAGGGAGAAACACTAACTTACAACCATCATTTCTGAAAATAAACATGGGACGAAAATGTGATTTGATTTGAGTCTATAAGTGTTTGGATTCATATACAGCACATTGGGGGAGTCATTACGCCAGAGACAGTTTTATGGCTCTTCCTCATCATTATTATGTCTGCTGATCTTGCGCAACGTGTATCACATTTTTGAGATTAATTTTAAGTCTTCGAAAATCTAAGCATGTAAACACATTCGATTGAAAAGTTGGTGCGAGAGCTCGTGCATCTATCCATGCTGTGTGTGAAAACGCGGCCAAGTACTACGTTGCTGCCGCCTGCTTGCCTCGCGGGGAGCGAGTATTTTTCTAACGTAAGGTTTTCAAATGGCCCCGTTATTATATGCAACCCGCCGCGCCGATAGCTCCGCCCATTTCCCTAGGAGCGTTCGCAATGCCACTTTCGCGCGTTTGAACTTCGCTCCACTCGCAGCAACCAGCTGTCCGAGCCGAGGACACGTTAGAGGACAAGTGCGTCGTAAAATGACGGCTGGCGGTGGCTGTCATTTGACTAGAGAATCAAAATGCTCTTACTTGTAAACAATATCTCGCTGCGCCTGTTTTGCTGTGCCTGCAATTGTTAAAGTGGGGAAATTTCTGAATGCTACTAAACGTTAGTAGCTACACAAAGTGGATAACCAACTGCAGGTAAAAAATAATATGTTATTTGATTTTATTTGCATACCATTCATTCTCGTTCACTTACCCACTAACTCTGTTTTCTTCTTTACCATAGGAAAGAAAAAGAATATGGTCGACAGACAATGCACAACAAGGCCTTTATTCACAAACAACAAGCCAGTGCCAGCCAATGAATGGAACATTTTTGCAAGTAAGGTCATCCTATCTTACCTACTATTCGATTCTGATTTAGTCATTTGTTTACGCTCTTCCGTGCTAAATTTTTGCAGAATGTGCTGTTCCAAGGGAAACGTTCTTTGCAACGCATGCAGCCAGGTTGTGTTCAGCAGGCCTCTTCTTCGTCGGCAAGCTTTTGACCGCAGACCGCAAAGCTGGCGCACAGTTTCTTGGCCGCCCGCCTGTGTAGCTCCGCTTTCCCGACAACAACATTCTTCGCCGAGATATTGCTGTAGGCTGCACTGGGATTCGCGAGCCTCTACGTTTCTTCCCTTCCACTGTAAGTGTAAGCCAAGATAAGTATATTAGAGTATTCAATATTGCAGGTATAAGCAAACATTCTCTCATCCACAGACAAACATATTTATATCACCTTTTCCAAAGGTCCAAAATGCTGAAACAAGAGCAGATGCAGTTTTAATTTTCTTTGCCTCTTCAAACATTTTCTCCACTCCTTGGCAGATTTCCTTTTTGGAAGGGTTGAAATGCTCTCCTAGCCATTCATTAAATTCTTTGCAAATCTGCTCTCGGCGTGCATCCCAATCTATCTCATCCTCAATGCTGTCACATTCAGTGTCGCTAATTAGCTCTTGTGAGACTGGATCTAAATTCATGCCCTCAGATTCAACTACATTCATGACAGGTGCAGAACTAGAATTGTTGGAAGTTCCAGCCACTTCTTTTGTGTAAAGAGGAAGCATCCACTCGTCAGTTGGCTGTTTTCCTGTAGAAAATGAGTGCAATAAGGACTTTGCCTTCACTTTGTTATATATGTTCAAAGAGCAAGTGTTTTGCGCTCACCAGTAGCAATGAAGTACATCCGCTTTCGCACTTGAACTGTTCTAGAGCCATCTGGAGGTAGATCCAGCTTGATCGCCAGCCAGACCTGGTGCTTGCAGAGCGCGCCGTTGCTGCCGACCGGACACTCGCATTGCCGCAAGTCGGCATCGATAACGTAGCTCCCCGAGCCACACTCACTCGGCACTTCGAATGTGTTGTTCCCGTGATCCTGATTCAAATTCAAATTGAGAGGTAACTAACTAGATAGTTTTAAAATTATACTAACCAACTATTGCTTGAAAGTTGAAACAGGTTCCAACTTTGTTTTTCCTTACTTTAATTCGTATCAGTAGATCAGGAGATGGCTCCAGCCATTTGGTGTTCAGCTTTGCTTTCATTGATTGATTGTGGGTTTAGCGGCGCGTCAGCAGCTTTGGCTATTTGCGCCGGTCAGATGTTAAAACATAAAACAATGACAAAAAAAAAAAAAAAAAAAAAAAAAAAAAAAAAAAAATTATCAACTAAAAACAAATAGGTAAAACTATCGATCAGTTGGATAAAATATTGTCATAGGTTAAAAAACAAAAACTAGATTAAAAAACTAGTTTTTATTTCCTGACGCATTCTTTAAAAATACTTGCGCCAGGAATTGAAGACTGATTTAAAAACTTATCTAAACTAGATCAGTTTATAAAATGACAGTCTTATTTTTAAAAAATAAAAAGACAACAAAGACAATAAAAAACCACTCCACAACTAAAAACAAAAATTTGCATTAAGTCAGGTGAGTAAAATATTGTCAAAAGTTTAAAAGCAATAAGAAACAATGCTAAAAAACCAGTTGTCATGTCCAGACGCAGTTTTTATAAATACTTGCGCCTGGATCATAAACTGCTTTAAAAACTTACTAAAAACTAGATAAGTTTAAAAAAGTCAGTTTGAATTAAAAATTTAATTATTCGGCCTATCGACACGGCGTTGTCTCCCAACGCCTCTGGCAAACTTCCGGGAATCTGCAGGTGGTTGCGCAGTTGCCTGTGAACGGCACACTCGACAAGGAGAAGTTTAATCGAGAGAGGTTGATCACAGGAGGTGCACATCGGTGGCTCTTCTCGCTTCAGGATGAAGACGTGAGTGAGCGGGCTATGACCGATGCGCAACCTCGTTGTTACAACCTCCTCGCGTCGAGTGTGTCGGGCAGAAGATTGCCAGGGGTCGATAGTTGCCTTGATGGGCTTCAGTTTGTTGACTTGCACAGTGTCCCATGTCGCTTGCCAGCACTTCTTTGTTTCGGCCCTGAAGGCGGCTTTAAGATCGCTAACAGGGACAACTGTGAAGTCAACATCGGCTTTTCTTGTGGCGTCTTTGGCTGCTCTGTCGGCCATCTCATTGCCAGCAATTCCTGCATGGCCTGGAAGCCAACAGAGCAACACTTCTATGCCGACCAAGCACAGTTCGCCAAGCTTAGCCTGGATGGTTTGCACAAGATGGTCCGTGGGGAATGCCTGACATAGTGCTTGGAGGGAGCTCAGAGAGTCGGAACAGACAAGAAATTGTTTGCGATTGGCACGCTTGATATGTTCAAGGGCCTTGAGAATCGCAAACAACTCTGCTGTATAGACACTACAGAGAGGATTGAGCTTAAAGCACACGCTTGTGTTGTCGATGACAAAGGCACACCCCACAGACTCATTGTCCTTTGATCCGTCAGTGTAGATCCTGCTGTATTGTGAGTACTGGTCGCAAATGCTGAAGAACAGCTGTCGGAAAACGGCCGGGCTCGTCTGGGCCTTGGTGTGCTGAGCGAGTTGCATCAGGCACACAGGCTGGGATGTTGTCCAGGGAGCCACACGACCGATTCCGACAGGAAGGACAGGTGGTAGGTCCATTCCAAATGCGGCCAGGAGCTCTTTTGCTCTGATGCCAACAGGTCTGGTTGCTTTTTGCCTGGTGTTGTAGAGCACAACATTCGGCGGAGCGAACACAGACCTGTATGCCGGGTGTTTTGGCATGCCACGCAGCTTGGCTACGTAGCTGGCGAGGAGGTAGTCACGCCTGATCTTAAGCGGAGCCTCCCCGGCCTCACAATGCAGACTGACGATGGGACTCGTGCGAAACGCGCCAGTACACAACCTGATACCAGCGTTGTGCACTGGATCCAGGATGCCGATATATGATTTCCTCGCCGATGCATAAACAGTGCAGCCAAAGTCTAATTTAGATCTTATGAGGGAGCGGTAGAGGCGGAGCATGGACGTTCTGTCGGCTCCCCAGGAGGTACCGCTCAAGATCTTCAGGATGTTCATTGCCTTCAAGCACTTGTCTTTGAGTTGACGGAGATGTGGTAACCAGGTGAGCTTCTCGTCAAATACCATTCCGAGGAAGCGGGTTGACTCTGAGAAAGGCAGCACCTGGTTTGCCAACGTCAAGACAGGATGAGGATGAAATAGACGATGGCGACTGAAATGTATGCATGTTGTTTTCGACGAGGAGAATCTGAAGCCATGTCGATCCGCCCAACTCTCCAATCGGTTGATCGTTAGCTGGAGCTGCCGCTGAGCCGAGTTCAGGTTCCCTGTTTGGTGGAAGATCGCCAAATCATCAACGTAGAGCGATGCACGAACCGGAGTTCGAATGCATGTCGTGATGGAGTTGATGGCGATCGCAAACAGGGTAACACTGAGGACACAGCCCTGCGGCACTCCGTTCTCTTGATCGAAAGCCGACGAGAGAGTGTTTCCGACACGAACGTGGAAAGACCTATCAGCCATGAAGTTCTGCACAAAGTGGGGCAAGTGGCCACGAATACCCCACTTGTGGATGGTCTGTAAAATGCCGTACTTCCACGTCGTGTCGTACGCCTTCTCGAGATCGAAAAACACCGCGATCAGGTGTTTCCTTGTGAGGAAACTGTCCTGGATCAATCCTTCAAGCTGGGTCAAGTTATCTGTGACGGAGCGGTTTCGCCTGAAACCAGACTGCTCCGCACAGAGTAGGCCGTTTTTCTCCAAATGCCACATAAGCCTAGCGTTGATCATTCGCTCCAAGATCTTGCATAGGCAGCTTGTAAGGGCAATTGGGCGGTAGCTAGCAGCATCAGTCTTGTCTTTGCCCGGCTTCAGGATGGGGATGACAATCGCCACCCTCCAACGAGCTGGGAAACTGTCCTCGAGCCAGACCCTGTTCAACATCTGAAGCATGTATGATCGAGAGCATTTACTCAGATGTTTGATCATCTGGTAATGGATCATATCGATGCCAGGTGAAGTGTCGTTGGCGGCTCTTAGCGCGGAGTCCAGCTCCCAGTCGCTGAAGGGCAGGTTGTAAGTTTCCTGGTTCTTACTTCGGAAGACAAGACCTTGCTGCTCGGCTACCTGCTTGACCCGCTTGAAGGATGCGGTGTAATTCTCTGAGCTGGAGACTTTCGAGAACTGAGAACCAAGAGTGTCGGCGATGGCCGGGCCCGTGGACTGCAACAGCCCGTCACGCATCAGTCCGGATATGGGACGGAAAGTTGATCTGCCAGACAACTTCCGAACCTTGTCCCATACCCTGGACGACGGCGTGCGGGCCGTGATGGTCGACACATAGGCCCGCCACGACACTCTCTTGGCCTCAGTGATTGTTCTCCGAGCCTTAGCTCTTGATCTCTTGAAGGCGATCAGGTTTTCTTGGGTCGGATGCGACATGAAGAAGGAGAGGGCCCTCCGTCTCGCCCTGATGGCCAACTTGCATTCACAAGTGAACCACGGGACGGGGAGACGGTAGGGTTTTTCAGACGACCGTGGAATGGATTTCTCGGCTGCATGAATTACCACCTCCGTGAAGCTGTCCACGTGAGAATCGATATCCTCGGGGACAGCCTCATCGAAAGTGGCAAGATCACTGAAAAGTGACCAGTCAGCCCGTCTTAGAATCCACTTTGGGTGTCTGGGTGGTAGAGAAGGGATCCTCGACGATTTAATGAAGATAGGGAAGTGGTCACTTCCACATAAATCGTCGTGCACAGACCATTCAGTGTCAAGAGCGAGGGAGGGTGAACAGAGAGTCAGGTCAATCGCAGAGAGTGATCCTGTTGATGCAGTGAAGTGGGTGTTACTGCCGTTATTCAACAGGACCACATTGCGAAGCCTGATAGTGTCTTCCACCAGTGTACCTTTCTGATTGGTGCTGAGACTACCCCACAGGGGGTTGTGAGCGTTGAAATCACCAACCAATAGAAAGGGTAGAGGTAACTGGTCCATGAGATGGTCGATGGATTGCTGGGTAACGACACTATCAGGGGGGAGGTAGATGTTGCAAATGTGTAGGGGGCTGGGAAAGAAAACCTTCACAGCCACGGCCTGGAGGGTGGTGGTCAGCACAACAGTCTCCGAGTGGATACTGTTGTGGACGGCCGTTGCAACTCCCCCCTGAGCTCTCTGTCCACCTGTGTGGTCGTAACGGTAGAAGTCATAGCCCTTCAGGAGTGGCTTGTCTGATGGCTTCAGGTGAGTTTCCTGGAAGCAACAGACAAGGGGGCTTTTTGACGAAACAAGTTGTCTGACTTCGGGTGCTCTTGTATTGAATCCTCTCAGATTCCACTGAATGATGTCTGGCATTTTAAGTTATTAGGATTTTCCCTTCTCTTTCACCTTCTCCTTCTCCTTTCCCTTCACCGTCTGCCAGGTGTTCGGCGACGTGTCGGTAGGGTCTACCTCCATTCCATCCTTCCTGGTAGACAGGGAGGTGGACGTGGAGCTACCGGTGGTGTTGGGAAGGAAGGTGATTATTTCCCTCGCCTTCCTCGAGGTGCTGGCCTCAGCTTGCCTTCCCTTGGAAGGGTGCAGCTGGAGCGTGCGGATTTCATGGAGCTCTGTGATTTGTTGTTTAAGCGATTCAATTTCCTTGTTCTTTGCTTCCAAATCTCGCTTCATGGCCTCGATCTCTTGCCTGTGGCGTTCCTCCATCTCCTCGTGGCGCTTGGCCTGCTCGGCGGAGAGTTGCAGTTGTTTCTCGACCATGGCCTGCAAACGAGCCGTCTCCGCCGAGACAGCCGCGCCCGAGTCCACGGCTTTGGCAAAAGATTTCTGACCGAGGCCATTCTGAGAGTTGAAACGTTTTCTAGCTTCGAACAAGGAAATGTTTTCAATCGTCTTAATTTCCACGATTTTACGCTCCAACTTCCACTGTGGGCAGTCGCGGGACCACACAGGGTGGGCTGCCGAGCAGTTAGCACAGTGGAAGCTGTTGCTGCACGCGTCAGTCTCGTGGTCCTCTTTGGCACACTTCCCACAGATGGGCTTCCGCTTGCAATCCAAGCTGGAGTGGCCGAACATCTGGCAGGTGAAGCACCGCAGAGGATTTGGAATATGTGGTCGCACAGGCAGACGCAAGTAGCCAGCAAATATGCACTCAGGGAGTTTAGGTGTGCCGAAGGTCAGGATGAGTAATGGTGTTGGCTTCAAGTCACCGGTCTTCTTACTCATCACACGATACACATCGATCACACCTTGGCTTATAAGCTCTTTTTTCAGCTCTTCAGTCGGGATGTCCTGAAGGTCGAAACTGAAAATAACTCCCTTAGAGGTATTTAAGGACCTGTGAGCAGCCACTGTAATCGGCATGGTGTCAAACGATGTTGCCGATTGCAGTTTTAGTGACTGCTCACTGTTAGCTACTTCTACTAGTAGCGTGCCGTCGCGAAGGCACTTGGAACTTTTCACATCGCCTGCGAGGAGTAACAATCCGCGCTTCTGCGCGAAAGGCGAGACGGTCCTAAACGATTTTCCACTGACAAGTTTTATAATAAGAAAGAGTGGCTCCACACTCCTGGGAGCCACCACATCCTTTAATGAAATAACGTCCTCCAAAAGAGGACGTAGGCGTTTTTTTGGATTAAGGGGGGGATTGTTTGTTTTGGTTTCCATATAAATGGAGTCATTTCGTCCCCCGGAGCCCTGCCCACCACGGAGCCCAACCAGGGGGACGTCCCACTGGGACGCCGGGGTTGTCCGGGGGATATAGTCGGGAGGCACCGGCAGTCGCGAGTGACCGCAACTGGTGGGGCCCAGCAACACCCATCACGCCACCGGTGCCCCCCTCCTCATCCACGCGTGAAGCATTAACGCCCCAGGCGAGCCGATTGGCTGGGGGTGGATTAGCCCCCAGCCTCCTGTTTTGGGCGAAGCAGAAACTAAAGGGGTGTGTTGGGACAATTGTCTATAAGAACCAGACAATTGCCCCTCAACCCCCAAGAAAATCTTTTCCGCCCGTTCAGGTTACCGCGCACGGCAAACACGCAGGTAAGCGTTCTGACCTGCACAGGGGGTCGGCCGGAAGAGAAGACAGGAGAGTGTAGGATAGAGAAGAGACAGCAATAATCGAGAACTCGAGAACTCCCTGCGCAGGTCACCAGTCACCAGACATCGCTGGAGCCTACAACGACTGTCAGTCAACCGAATCAAATCCGTGTTTGTGGCCAGGTCGTCAATGGGGGGAACCCCGCCGCTGTCGCAGAAGACTGACGGTGGGTTCGGGAGGTGGCCAAAGAAATGAAGTAAGAAGGAAGATGAAGAAAAGATGGTGAAATGAAAGGTGGGGAGAGAAAGAGCGCCAGATCCTCCCTCGACCAAAGTCCGGGTCCCGCGACAACGACGGGGTAGGCTAGTCTTTGTCTGGGTCCTCCCCGGGAGCCTGTCCGGTATAGGAGACCTTGGTGGGAGTGGAACCTCCCCCCGGCATGGCCTCCCGGATCATCGGACCACACAAACCCCTTCACCACGATAAGGTGCTAGCCTCGAAGGGGTTTGCTTTCATGATGCGCCGGTTGTGGGCGGCATCCAAGAGCTTGCGCTCATAATAGCCCTCGAGGCGTGTTAGTACAAAGTCTACCATTTGTACTAAATTAAATGCCTTGACGCGCTCAAACACCTTGTCTTTGAGAACTTTCATAGCCGCTTCCGCTATGTTATTAGTCTGGTTGTTTCGCACCAGGGCTTCCTGGCGGTAGCAGAGTGCCCATTCCACTCGCCTCTCCCAGTACCTAGAAAAAATTTCAAAAGTCATATTGCAATAAAATAACGCACAAGTCAATTGAAAGTATAGGTAATAATATTATTTACCAGTACTACATAATTATGACTTTTATTCTTATTTGGTAACCCTTATTACTATCTGGAAATATTATGAAGTTATATATTTTTATTTCACACTCATATTTTAAGCAAAAGCATCAATTTTATTCAATACAGTTCTCCAATATCACATCTGACTGTACCAGCCATCTGATCTATCTGACTTATCTCCAAGTGTACAAATTGTGACTTACTGTGATGCAATGTGTTTGAGAAATGCCTTGTATTTGCACACAATTTTATCCTTCTGCATGGCTTCATATTTCTCAATGCATAGGTCTTCTGTTAGCGCATATACTATCTGCTTGAAGTGGTGATATAGTGCTGGTCTATCATTTTTAGCTACTCCGTGGCCGGCTTGCTGCAACCATCTCCACATGGCTTGCAAAATGTGGAAGAGACAGAGCAATAAGACAGCATTAATAGCATTAATAAGGCTGCAAGAGAATTCCTTTCGCTGTCTGAGTCGTCCGTCATGAAGATAGCCGGACCATCAGCTGTCAAAAAGAACCCGTCCGCTCCAACAAGAGCTTTGAGCATGGCTAATGCTTTCTTTAAAGTGACCGCAGCCTCCGATGACGATATAATTACTCCTAGAGGCACTCCACCGCTCTCATTGTGAGTCAGTAGTAGGAAAATTCTGTGTCCATCTTTGTCCACTGTCCCAGATGAGTCGATAAACACAATTTCTGCTGACTGCGGTGTATATTTATGGGCTCTCTTCATGAAAGGGGTGCAAATGGCAATAATAACTTCCTCTTGTGTAAACTGCCAAGAGGCACACGGCTGCTCGCCAAACTGCTGGTTGTAATTGTTAAGCTTGTTAATCAAGAAATCGTGGTTTGCATTGTTAATCTGCCCAAAATCCTTTTCAAACTCCTTTATATAAAGTCTGTAGCAGGATTGGTAATCCGGGCATTGTGCCCTATCTGCCAGCAGAACTTCGTAGTTCTCTGGGTATCTATCCTGCAAGTCGATTTTGATCGACTCCAAAGCAGTAGCTGCAGTGTGGCCTGATTGATAAAGAACTCTCAGCTTTTCTTTCACATCAGTTGAGAGCGGGCGGAAGCGAAGAACATCACTGGATTGTGTGGGGTGGTTGTGTGACAATCGCAGGTAAATCTCGCATGGCATTTTTGGGTTTGTATTTTTCTTTGTTTTTGACTTAGTTTTACTGTTAACATTTGAAATAGTAAATGATAACATCGCTGGACAGTTTGTGTTACGGACATTGGGTGTGGCCTCGCTGTTCACTTTGCCGTGCTTTCTGCTGGAGTGAATGCACCCGTAAACTCTTTTAAAAGACACTCTTTTGCCTGTCACTGCCGGCACACAGCGAACACACCATGAAGTCTGGGTGATTTCCATGAACAGCGTAACCCACTGGGTAATTCCTTCTTTATCAAAAATATCAGTGAGCATGCGGACATCATAATGCCTGTCCTTGTGCACAACAGCGAAGGTGATATCATGCTCGAATGTGTGTGGGAGAATTTTCTGAAAATGTGAATAGTTAAAATGGGATTTACCAAGGAAAACGATGGCTGCAAATAAAGAATAAAGCAAGAGGAAAATTACCCGATGTCGCGAGTAATCATCATCAGTAAATTCCATTGAGAAAGGTTAAAAACGCAAGCTATGTTAAGGAAAACGCTGGATGAATTGACGCAATGAGGTTATGTTATGATCGCGAGATGTCAGCATGGTAGGCCACGTGCCACGCGCTCGTGGTGAAGGGGGTGGGGCTTGTCTCCACGCTGGTGACGTTTGATTGGGCCGTTGCCGAGGGCATTTGAAAACCTTACGTTAGAAAAATACTCGCGTCCGGGTACCTATCCTCGAAAAGTTACCACGTGATAAGTTATGATTTTAGTCACGTGATAGATGTATCGCGTGATATCTCTGAATTGGTATCCTCGAAAAGTTACCATGTGATAAGTTATGATTTTAGCTTATCACTCGTCATAACTAACCACGAGCCAAAACCCTCGTGGTAAGACTAATCATCAGTGGTTAAATCTATATTCATTTAAAACATGGATCACATTTGGATGGAAATGGCTATGGAAGTAGTAAACGAACTTAATTTAGAACAAAATGCAATTGCGGCTTATGTACCTAGACCAAGAGTGCACGTTTCCCCTTCGGATGGGTTCGAGCTAAGTGATGTGTTTTTAACTTGTTATGTCTACATAGATGTCTTATTTCAAGATTCACTTACTTTTCTCTCAATACAGAGGGATAAGCTTCGTTTTACGGGTAATAGCAGGGCGAAGGGAATCAATAAGTTATCTTGCCAGCAGCTTAGAAAGGCGGTAAAACTGTTTTAATAACATATCACTTCCTAATTTCTAGTATTAATTTATCATTTCATCTATTATTAATTTCACCCCTTTTACATCCCTTCTCTTCTGACATTACTTTTTTAGAACAAATAGGTTATAATAAATAGGTATTAAGTTTCAGACTAAAAATGACAGACAGCTCAGAAAAACAGCCGATTGAATCTTTTTGTGCGCATGTGCTCTGTGAGATATACGATACTACGGGCGGTGAGTTATGACGAACGATAGTTATATCACTTTCAGTTCGAGGATACATTTCGTGATGACGTTATCACGAAGTGGTAAAATCGTCGTGATGGTTATTAAGTTATCATGTCATAAGTTATGATGTGATAACGTCGATATTTGGAGGATAGGTACCCGAGCGGGTCACTGTTCAAGTCATGTTAAATTTTTGAAGCTAATTTAATTTCCATTTCACGGCCAAGCTGGCCAACCAACTGTCCACTACCAAAACGAGGATGGTCTTCCATAAATGTTATTAATACCTTGTATTGGTTATGAGTGGTACGACATGATCTGAAATATTGAAATAACAACAAATATTGCTAATGGCAAGTCATGAAATGATAGAATTGCTTTGTGTCAGATAGTGCTTGTAAACGTTAATATTCAGTGTGTAATTAGATGTAACGTAATAAAAACTGTAAAACAATCAATATGTATACCTTTTTGACATCGTTTTTCCTTTTCTTTACACTTTAAATGTGCAGCAAACGTTGTTTTAGAGAACGCAGATTCTGCACAAATTTACCGCTGGCAACTGTCTCGCTTTGGTTTCAACCGCTTTGATTGGTCGATTCATGACAAGTCAATGACGTCACTCTCGGCGCGAATTGAATACGGCACACTTGATATCGCTAACAGCTGTGACGGTTAGGATTTACGGAATCGCAGTTATCGTTTACGGTGGTTACGTAATCCGAGAACGTTATCGTGACTGTCAGAGTTACGTAATCGCAGTGCAGGAACTTAAGGAGCTGCGTGAAAATCTGGAGCTCCACCGCAAACAGCGTGAAGAACAGAAAGCTGCAGCCACAGTCTTAGAAAAATTCAACCCCGCACCGACTCCGATCGGAGTCCTGAGAGGTCCACACCAATCGTAGTGACGCTGGCGACTCACTCGCGGAGTTAGAACTAAAGAGGGAGCGATTAGCAATTATAACTCCGAGCGGAGTGGAATCAAACCACTCCTAGTGGAGTGCCATTTGGTGATGCCAGAAAAATGCACTCTGAACGGAGTTAAACTTACAACAGCTGTTGCTAGGCCTGCCTGCTGCGGGTTTGTGTGGGGGGGGGGAGGGAAGGGAAATCAGGGGAATCCTAAGCAAATAAATTAGCGGATGCCTGGCGTCACATGAGAATTGAAACAAAATCCGATCACCTTACTTTGTTTCGATTCCCACCTAGACCAATAACCTAACATCAGCTATTTTTTTGCTATGGTAATATTCTGTAAAATACAGCAAATTAAAATACACAATTATTGATATTCTGACCGTTTTATTGATAAGGTAGTGGTCACAATATCATCACAATAACAAAAAACTACAATATTATACAGTTAACGATTAACGATTACAATTAAGTTTTTAAAATACCTTTGATCGAGGTGCGATGCACCATTTTGCATCATTGTACCTTTGGTGTCGTTCCATTAGACAAATTTACTACAACAATCTCTTCGCTTTCTACAATACTGAAAACATGAAAGTGTTCATGATAGTTAAGAGTTCTCAATTTTTTGCTAACTACAAACGGCTTGGTATCATAAATAAAAAGGAATGTGACTAACTGAAATACTGGCAGGTTACTATCATCTATGCCAGTGCAAATACAAAAGAGCTTCTGATACCAGTGCCCATATTAAATTTTCTTAACAATAAGGAATGATTCATCATCATCAATGGCCAAAATAATGCCAATCAATTCTCCATGAAAAAAGATACTTAATTTTTTGGAGATTACCCGGCCAGTTATTTCCATTTTTATATCCAATGTGTTTTCTTTCCACTGGTATTTATTTATTTATTTATTTATTTATTTATTTAGTTGCCACATGTTGAACATTTTAAAAAATGTTTTGGGGCTTAGAGAAAAACACACAAGATTTTACTACAACAATGTGATCACAAATCACAATCAAATAAAAATAAAATATCACAAAAGCACAAAACAATGCTTGTCACAGACATATGGGTTTATAAATAAAACAATATAAAAAATACTCTGCTAAATAAAATGTTTAAAATTACAATGTTTGGTACAATGTTTGGTACATTTGTCAATTTTTTAAAAATTCGCTTACACTATAATAGCATTTGTCAATTAAATGTTTCTTAAGAGTACTTTCAAACATAGATTGCGAGTCACTTTTTTTTAAATTTTCTGGCAGCTTGTTATATATTAATGGGCATGCACCACTAGCTTGGTTTACAAATTTAGCAGTTCTGTGCTTGTCGAGGTGTATCAGCTGGCAGTTTCTAGTATTGTGGCCGTGTACATCGCTACTTAGTGTAAAATTTGTCATATTTTTAAAAACATACAGAGAGCAATCATAATATATATATTGTGAAGGGAGGGTTAAAACATCATTTCCAATAAAATATGGTTTGGTCGATGCATGTCGAGTCTTTGCTCCAGCTGTGATGCGCATGGCTCTCTTTTGCAGTAGGAAAATTCTTTTTGCCCGGGTCGAGTTCCCCCAAAACATTATGCCGTACTTCATAATTGTGTGGAAGTAGGCGTGATATACCATTTTCAGTGTTTTGATGTTACTTATGGTTGCCATTTTTCTGAATGCATAGCAGGCTGCAGTTAATTTGACACTGATTTTGGAAATATGTAGGTGCCAATTTAGTTGGGAGTCTATGTGTAATCCAAGGAACTTGGTAGAAGCCAGACATTCAAAATCGTTGGAAAACGTCTTGCTACTTGTTTTGTCATTAGAGAAAAGAATACATTTTGATTTAGACTTATTTAATAGCAGGTTGTTTGCCTCAAACCACATATTTAGAGTAGTTATACTATGGTTTATGCCTTTATCAAGATTTTCGAAAGTGTCGGCGGTGAGTATTGCGCTTGTGTCATCTGCAAATAAAACCAAATTTTCCTCGGGAGCTCCCTCGGGTAGATCATTAATGTAAAATAAGAACAAGGGGCCCAGGATCGATCCCTGTGGGACTCCAATCTTTGATTGTCTGTCGGTTGAGTGATATTTGATGTTATCCCGAGTAATTTCGACTCTCTGCGTTCTGTTATTTAGGTATGATTTTAGCCAGGTTAAGCAGGGACCCCGTATACCATAAAATTCGAGTTTAGTCAGCAGTATAGAGTGGTCCACACAATCAAACGCCATCGATAGATCGCAGAACAGTCCTCCAACAGACATCTTATTATCTAGAGCTTTATTTATTTGTGCAATAAGATTAAATGTAGCCATGTCCGTGGATTTGCTTCTTTGGAACCCAAATTGTTTTATGCTTAGCACTTTAAATTTATCTGCAAATGCCATGAGTCTATCCGCCATTAGCCTTCCGAATACCTTGGAGAAAGCTCCAAGTAAGGAAATCGGCCTGTAATTGGAAATTTTGCTTCTTTCTCCAGTCTTAAAAATAGGAACAACCAATGCTTGTTTCATTTTTGTGGGTAGACGCCATCTTGAAGAGATCTTTCAAAAATATCCTTAAGCGGATAAATAATGTAAGGCTTGCACCTCTTGATCACTACACTTGGAATTTGGTCTATCCCGAATGAACTCTTGCTTTTGATATTGTCAATGGCCTTGCTTACTTCTCTGCAAGAGACAGGGTCTAGTTGAAAGGAGTTTAATATACGATTGGCTTTTCTTTTATTAAGCATTTCCTTGGCTTTTACTGATCCGCCATTTAAGTTCGCGCATATCCTAGCGGCTGCCTCGACAAAGTGAGTGTTCATTGAATTTGCAACTTCGATTGGGTCGTTAATCAAAACATTGTTTTCCGTCTTAATGCAAATTTCCTCGCGTAGGTTTTTTAGGTCTTTTCCTGTTGATCTATTTATAACCCTCCAGGTGGTTTTTATAATATTCTTGGAGTCTTTTATCTCCGAATCGACATCCATTTTTTTTGCCAACTTTATAGTTTTCCTAAATATCCTCTTGTAGACTTTATAATTTACGCAATCAATTACGGAGCCATTTAGACTTTTAGCATGAAGCTCTCGTTTTCGTTTTGATGAAATTTTTATTCCCTTTGTAATCCAAGAATTTACTCTGCTACGGTTAACTGCTACTGTTTTTTGTGGGAAAGCTTTATCAAAGTATGATGTGAAAATCCTAAGAAATGCATTAAATTTATCATCAGCAGAATCCATGGTAAAAACCTCATCAAATGTCTCTCGGCTCAGCATCATATTGAAATGTTCAATATTTTCTGCGCTTATTGATCTAATTTGTTTATATTGCTTGGGTCGTTTACAACAACGTTTAAGGTACACATCCATTGATTGGGCATAATGGTCTGATATGTCAACCTTGATGACCTTTGCGCTGGCCTGATTGCAATCGAGATTTGTCAATATGTTGTCGATTGTAGAGACGGAGCTTGCCGAGACCCTTGTGTGCTCGGATATGGTAGGTCTTATCATGAAAGTGCCGAGAAGGTTTAAAAAGTCCGCTTTTGCGTTAGACTCTTCATCAAGATTTATGTTGAAATCTCCACAAATGATAAAATTTTCGCTTAATCCCGATAGAGTCTTTAGAGTAGATTCGAGAAGTTTAAAAAAATGCTTGATATTTCCTGATGGGGCTCTATAGGTAGTTAATAAGGTAGCTATTTTTCTATTACCTAGTTGTACTGTACCGCCAACACATTCAAAAACCTTGTCACACGCGTATTTGGATGCCAATTGCAACGGCTTAAATGTGAAATTGCTACCTTGACGAACAAAAATACACACACCTCCGTGCTTAGCTGTTCTGCATAAATAAGTACTTTGGTTATAGCCATCTATTGTGATTGATTGAATTTCCTCATTCGTCCGCCAATGTTCGGAGAAACAAGCTACATCAACCTTTAGTTCATCAAACAAAATACTTAATTCTATGGTTTTGGCTGTATTTAGACTCTGTGCGTTTAGGTGGAATATGCGTAGTATCTGGTCAATTTGTTCGTCTAGCTTTTTGGGCTTTCTTAGACTATGGTTTTCCGGGATATGCTTTTCCGGCCCCCCTTGAGCCATTTGTCTAAAAAAGTATCATTTGAGCAAATAGTGCGGTCACGCCAGGAATTTAAGTACGCTACCTGTTTGGGACTCAGACCTGCAGCCGGTATCACAGGTTGGCGAATGAGTTTGACAATTGAGCTCACAAGTTTGGCCTTGCCTTTACTGTTTAGATGAGTGCCGTCATTTGCCAGATGCTCATGTGTTAGTTTTTTATCTAGAAAATTTAAGTAAATGCCTTTACTGTTTTTATTTGTACATTTGTTTACTTCCTTGTGGATTATAAAATTTGCTTCTCGGACACCGTTGTTTAGAGTACTATCCAGTCTGCGGGGGATGTTGTTGATTATAAGGTTACATGTTTTACTGACCGGGGCAAGTAGGTGAATCGCAGCTTTTATTTCCTCGTGCGATTTTGATGCGATGTCGTTTGTCCCTCCGTGTACCACCAGCCAGTCGTCAACCCCTAATGTTGTTGCTACCTGACACGCTTTGGACGCCACTGACCCGAGCGTGGCTCCCGGTTGCGTGAGGACTTTGACGTCGAATTCTTTCCCGAGAGATTCCTTGAGAAGTTCTTGGACACCTCGGCCGTTGCTATCCGCCAGCAAAACGACTCTAGACCTCCTCTGTTCTTCACACTTGGCTTTGGCGTTGGCGTCACTTGGCGTTGGAATTTTCCCTTTCGGTGCCACGTCAGCCGCAGTTGACCTCTTCGCCTGGGGGGTAGCGACTTCTGATTCACTTCCATGGATGTCTTGGGGGGAGTTTTCTGAGACTTGAGGCTCCGGAGTTTCGCTTGGAATTGTGCAGGCATCAGTTTCATGGATGTCGGTTTCTGTAGTTGTGTCAACTTTCTTGGTCTTGACTGTAGTGCGCAGCATGGCCCGTTTCAGCTTGAGGTTTTCGCTTTTGAGATCGTTAATTGACGTTTCCATAATAGCGATTTTTTTGAGTATGCATTGAAGTTCTGTCTCGTGCGATGATATTTTTGCGTAGAAGTTATTCTTACAAAGATTTTTGAGTTTCAGAACGTTTCGGGTATACTTGATTTCATTGTTTACCTCACCGTCTACGTCAGCTGGTAGTGGTATCATGGCAGCCGCGCTGAGTGACTCTGACACGACACACTCGCTGCATTTCCACTGTTTTGATGATTTGTTGAAGTTTTGTATGCACTTTTGATGGTATTTTGTGTTGCACTTACAGCAAGAGATTTGTTTGCGCACAGTTGAAGTACATTTTGCACAGTAGAACGTTTTAGTTTTTTCTTTATTAGGAGAGCGATCTGCTGCACGTCTGTCACTGTCAGCCATCTTGGCGAAAACTGTCTGACAAGTTCTCCTGGTGCCGCACAGACAAACTCAAACAAATGTTTCTTTAGTTTCTAATCGCTACTGCCAGCTTTTTAAAGTAGAAGTTATTTCCTTCATATCTAATAGCCCACAAATGAATAAGTGGTCCCATCATTCGTATAGCCCGAGGGTAATGTATCAAGATTGTTTTGGAATGAACTTTAATGCTGGAAATTCAGCTTTAAATAATGAGTGATTTTCTTGAATGAGTGATTCAAGACTATGGGTATCGGCTAACGTGATTTTTGTTGCAAACACAATGTCAATTATTTTTAGTACCAAGGTTATAACCCTCCATTTTGTAACTATTACTTCGTCAGAAACAAATAAATCCCCAATAAAGAGTGGTAAGAATCGAATCAAGGACCAAGCCTGAGCAGCTTTTTGGCCGATTTTGGCACCTGACTTTACAAGATTTATAGGGCTGGGAACATTGTTCCTTTCAATAAATCCAAAGTCAAAACTTTTTACCCGAGAATTTAACTCATTAAGTATGGTTTTTCGTTTTTGTATCAAAAATTTTAAAAGAGTTTCATCTCAAACTGGGCTATTCCCTCCTAAATGTCATGCATTATGTCAACACTAGGGTTATCCATGATGTGGAAATAGTGGAGATCATTTAGAGCACATTTATTCTTGATTCCAAAAACTGGCGGATCAGTAGCATTGCCATGTTGTCGGTTAACAAGATGCTCGTTGTATTGCTCAGTTTTTCTTATTTCTACACATTCATGTGTCTCAGAGAAAACATTTAGTATTGAATCCTTATTAACACATTCTGCAGAAATGAGTAGCAGAAAAGGATTGGACCAACCCATACACTTGGTTGGCACTCAACTTATCATGGCTTACTGAAACAATCGAACCTTTTGGTGGATTCTGATCTGGTAAAATGAAACCGGAATTCCTTCCGTTTCTAAAAGTTGCAAGTCTTGAATGAGAGGGGCAAGAAATGTATTGAAATCGATGCCTTCATGCTTCGATCCTCTGAATGAAAAAGGACTAATGAACTAAATGAAAAAATGACTAAATGAATGTTCTCAAGCTGGCTTTGCAACCGTGGTGGTAAATTTCGAACAGTGAAATACAACCCTCCCAACTTATTAGTACCAGTTTTATAACCTATCGGATTTACGATTTCGAATTTATCAAAGAACAACTGAATTTGAATGGCGTGCTTGTTTGCTGTAAACAGAGGGCTAAGTTTTACTGCTGATCCATCATCAATATCCTCAAAAATATCGCTTTCCTTGTCTCTTTCCCTAACAATGTAGGACTGGAAGGACTTATTGTATAATAAAAACTCCAACGTCTCAAGAATGGGGATGTACACAAATGTACTTGACCAGACACTTGTGTATAAACACCAATTCCAGAATCTCACTGTCTGTCTTGCCGAATAATTTTTTTTTTCAACAGGCGCTGGCACAGGACCAGCTACATACTTTTTTCGCTTGTAACTGGAGTGAAATCCTACAAAAACGTTTTCCAAAACATCTACTTTCTCAAGTAATAACTGCCGCTTAAGATTGTAATCTATAACTTCATTTTTAATTGAAGTTTTTAAGTCTAATGCTACCGGCTGGAACATTTCTGATACCGATGCAATTACGGTATCTACCGTACTTGTGTCGGGGGGTTTTTAGGGAAGGTAGTCGTCCTAATTGCGTCCTCGAGCTGGTACGCTGCCACCACTAGATTTTAGAGCAAATCTAGAAACTAAGAATGAAAGTGAAGTTAGAAGGTGAATGGTAGGTGTTCTGCGGAAGCCGGGTCCCTGGGATTGAATCTCCCAGGTATTTTAGTAAACAGAAATTAGGAGTTTATAATGAGTCCCACGCTGGACGACCAGATGGATTGAAGTTTCGGGGAGATAGGTGAATCGAACAGTCGATCAGTAAAGTCGTAGAGATCACAGTTTATTACTAATGATATAATCGGAACAGAGTTTAAAGGCCGAAAAGACAAGACAACGGTTTAGGCTGATGCGACAAGAAGGGTTTAGGACCGATAAGACAAGGCAACTCCCGTCTGTTAGTTTGACTCATCTTATATAGGTCTAGGTGCAAGGTTATTTGTACGGGTATTGATAATAATATTGGCATTGTTCATGCGGAAGTGAACAAGAGGCCCAAATGGTGTGATTTCCGACAATAATATGTTGTTTAACTGATATGTGAATTAAGTAAAAGTAGGTAAAGTAAGTGTCATGCCAGGAAGCTCCGAGATGTAAAGTACAATTCCTCGGAAGGAAGGGATATTCCTGACACTTGCAGGAATATCCAGCGCAGACAAATGTGTTACAAAGTTGCCGCTATGCCCTTCACTCCCTCTTTGGTTTTATTACCTGGTTCAAATTTTTCAGGTTAATCACGTATCAGGTTTCCTTCTTCAATTAAAAAATTATTTTTATGTACACATTCGGATCATCAATAACGATATGATTGCCGTCATTGGCTGCAACCCCTACCTCTAATCTATTAGGAGGGAATATAAAAGCGCAACCCAACATATGACGCCTCATACCACTAAATGTAGAAAAAGTTTTTGGGGCATTGTGGCCCGAAGCAATGAAGCTGCAGTTTGGCACCGTCGTATATGGCATGAGAGTTTCTAAATGAGGTGTAACTATGTTTAATGACACGACATCCTCAAGTTGCACTCCACAAATGTAACACCGTAGTAACATCTTAACGTTTTACCGTTTCGTAAAAGTAAAAAATAGGTGTTATGCCGTAAACAAAGCTACCTACTAAAGAGCGGGATCCAGCAGTCGCGTTCGGATGTCTCTCATTCTTGCAGTAAGTCGTGTTTCGATTCCGAATGTCAGACTATCCAGAAGACCCCAAAAAGGCAGCAAATTTGTGTCAAACTTCCAGTTAAAAACATATTGGACTTTTAACAGCTCATCGATTGCGTTTAAACTTTTTCCATTGCCACCCGAGAGGAGCGTACCATCCAGTACAACGTAGTATTTGGAGATCGCGGCTTTGTTGGGTCCGACTGCCTTGAAGAACGGCTGGCGATTGATTACACTGTTGTCAGCGGAGATCTCGCCCACGGTTGCGTCAAGGGGGACACCGATCTGCGAAAATGTATCAAATTATGGCAAAGGGTAAAAAGGAAGGGCTTTTGCATTGACTACCTCTGCAGGGCTCAAAACGTCCCTGTTTTGCATTAAAATATTGGCAATTAAATAAAAAAACAATATAACCTCAAAAACAATTTTGCTTAAATTTCACTGAAACTCTCCAAACTTTTCGCTGAATTTTTTTCAGGCTCACATCACTACTGCCCAGGTTCCAATTCCAGGAGGAGTGAACCTGTAGCCAGTACCTACATTTAGAGCCAGAGCTAAAGAGTCCTATCAATTTTACTTCTCAAAGGTGATCAAGATCATTATACCATGCATGTGAAAAAAGCTCACCTTTTCAAACACGATGAGGCGTGTTATGCTATATTATTACACAAGACACAACTTTGTTTCTAATCGCACTTTATTTCACCACCACACTACATCATCCTCTCTCTCTCTCCTCACTCTCTCGCGCGACTCCTCCTCGCTCGTCGCCGCGATCCCGCCGGCCGGCCTCCCCTCCACTTCCCCTCTCTTCCTCATGCCGTCCCTGCCCGGCATGACACTTTTCTCCCGGCAAAACAAGCCACTCAGGTGGCATCCAGGAACCGGCCCCGGGTGTAGGCCATCCTTCTCTGCGGGTCGGTGGCTCGTCTGGTTGGACGATCCTCTGTGTTGTTGTGCTCGCCGGCGCGGCGTCGCGCAGCGTCCGGCCCCGGTGTGTCGCCCGCGCGCTCGCCCGCGCGGCGTCGCGCAGCGTCCGGCCCCGGTGTGTCGCCCGCGCGCTCGCCGGCGCGGCGTCGCGCAGCGTCCGGCCTCGGTGTGTCGCCCGCGCGCTCGCCGGCGCGGCGTCGCGCAGCGTCCGGCCCCGGTGTGTCGGCCGCACGCTCGCCCGCGCGGCGTCGCGCAGCGTCCGGCCCCGGTGTGTCGCCCGCACGCTCGCCGGCGCGGCGTCGCGCAGCGTCCGGCCCTGGTGTGTCGCCCGCGCGCTCGCTTGCGCGGCGTCGCGCAGCGTCCGGCCCCGGTGTGTCGCGTACGTCAGCGGGCTTAACTTGTGCCCGGTGGATCTTCAGGATCTTGCCTCCTTTCCCTGAGACTTGGCATATGTCGGCGTTCAGCCAACTGAGCACCTTATATGGCCCTTCCCACTTAGGCGCAAATCCCGCGTGGAAGTTTCTTCCGGCGTTTGACTGGTGGTGCGTCTTGATAAATTCCCGGTCCCCCACCGCGAAGTCCGTTATCGGTGCGTTTCTCCATACGTAGCGGTCTTGGTAGCGCCGTGTGTTAACTTTCGCCTGTTCCTGCCGAGCGTCTTCGGTGGCTTGTGCTTCCTGAGGTTCCGGCTTGGGTTTGTTAGGCTCCAGCCTAACCAGCGAGGCAGTTCGTAGAACTGCGGGGTTGGGTTGGCTTCGACCATGGCTTTGCCCATGGCCGATGGTTGCCGCCAGGGTGGAGACGCGGGCCCTGAGGCGGCATCACCATTCACCAGTGCTAGACGAGCTGAGTTGAGAGACGGTTGTGTTGAAGAGTGTAGTGTTAAAGTGTGTTTAATAAAGAGTTGGTACTGATAAACAATTAGTGTTGTCATTGACAATCCCTAGACTTGTCAATTGGGGGCTCAACCGAACCTTCTGAAGAAGATAGTTGTTATGAAGAGAGTGCGATTAGCGAAGCCAAGGATGGAGCTGCCAATCGCCCGGTCGCTTCAATCTACGTCTCAGAAACACCTCTGCTGGTGAGTATCCCAGGCAGTTGTTTGTGCGATCCCGGAGGCTAAACGCAATATTCGATAAGTGTTCGTCCCAAGAGGTGTGGTTTTTTCCCACTGCGATCCGTATTGGCTTCTTGATCTCTTGGTTTCGCCTTTCTGTTGGATTTGCCCGAGGGTGGTATATTGGGGTAGTCCAGATTTTCACTTGCCATCGATCGCAGGCCACCTTCCAGTCCCGCCCTCGGAACTGTGGCCCGTTGTCGGAGAGGATGTGTTTTGGGTAGCCGTAACGTCCGAATACTTCTTCTATGAATTCGATTATCTTCTTGGCGGTGGCCACCCCAAGTGCCTGGATCTCGATCCATTTGGTGTAACTGTCTGTGAGCACCACTATGAAGCGTTTGCGCCTTTTTGTGAGAGGGTACGGGCCCATCAGGTCTACTGACACCTGCTCCCACGCGCCGGCGGGTGCGTGTGAGCCCATCGAACCCTTGTCGGGCGGCGTCCTGCTTTCATCCTCGCGCAGACCTGACATCCCCGTACGTACTCTCTTACGTCATGTGTGATGTTTGGCCATACGAACCGCATGCAGATGGCCCGAGCGGTTTCCTTTTCCCCAGGGTGTGCGGCCAGTGAGGTGTCGTGGAATTGCTGTAGGATTCCCCCGATCGTACTCTCAGGTACGAGCAAGCGATGCACCCGTTCTCCATCCTTCCGGTATTCTACCTTGTACACCCCGTTCTCTTCTATGACGCAATTGCGCGCCAACCGCTTGACTCGCCGCCTGACTGACCGTTCGACGGTTCGCCCTTCCAGTTGTCGCCGAATTTGTCCAATTATGGGATGGTCCCCCTGTGCGGCTAAAATCCTCTCGACCATGGTAGTTGACTCCTGTGCTCCGCGTCCGCGCTCGCCCGCGCCGCGTCGCGCAGCGTCCGGCCCCGGTGCCATGGTGAGAACTTCCGGGGTGCGGGGTCTTCTTTGAGCCATTGGCGGGGTCATACGGATGACGTCCTCCTCGTCGTCCTCGTCCTCCTCCCCTTTAGGTGTTCGAGATAGAGAGTCAGCAACTAGGTTTTCAGCACCCCGGCAGTGTTCCACTGTGAAATCAAATTCCATTAGTCGCAGTGGCCAACGCATGATCTTCATGTTTACGTCTTTGTTTTTCTTCAGCCAGCATAAGGCTCGGTTGTCGGTTCGTAATGTGAATTGCCTCCCTTCCAGGTAAATTCTGTATTTTTTTTACTGCCCAGTCGATTGCCATGCATTCCTTTTCCATGCAATCGCTTCCTTTACACCAACCCGTTCCACACCAAGTTTCTTCCCCTTAGCAGATGGAGGCAGCAAATGCAGTAGAGCAATCAGGGCCCTCGTAGCCTTGTCCCAGCCTGCAGCAGAAATTGACGAAATACGATAGAGAATATTCAGTGACAACCTACTATATATATATATTTTTTTTAGCAATTAACAATTATTTACGTTCTGTGCATTCTTTATATACAGACTGTTCAATGCAAATACCATATTAAGCATTATGATATAACATTTCCAGTGGCCATTCATAGCCAAGTAGGTAGGTATATTTCTCAACACCTCCGTGCAACAAGCAAAGAACACAGAAACGTTTAAAATGCGGTCAAGAAAATTGAAAGTAAATAACAAACTTGTCAATAAAAATACAGGTTGGCAGAAATTACTGCAATCTAGTGAAAATAACTAAATAAGGAGTTGTGTAAAGCTAATTACAGAAAGAGAATAATTAAACCTACGATTTTCAACTTCTTCTTCTTCTTATTCTTCTTCTTTAAGCTTTTTCTGCATTTCTTCACATACCAGAAAGATTCTATCCTCAAACTGTGGGAGAGTAGTTAGGAATGCATCCCATTGTCAGGATACATCTGTTTGAATTCGCTTGCAATCTAAATTGGTGAAGAAAATAACACAAAGGTCTTAAATGTTATTAGATAACGGGCAGTAAAAGTAACGCTTACTGCTAATTTAGGTAACTAAACGTTGACGGGTAAGTTGGTTGATGGGTCCTTATATGCAGTGTTAATGCACTAGATTATATAGCGGTAAATGAGCACTTACCAGGCCTGGCGTGTCGATAAATCGGGGGCAGCAGAATTTTTTCACTTTACAGTTCTCTCATGGCACATGACTAATGTGTCCTTGGTTTTGGCAAAGATTGCTGCAGCTTGCTGTTTGTGACAAGCCGACTGTAGCCAGATAACTTTTTCCTCCAAATCCTCATCAGATTTCCTTGCCGATGTCGATGAGATGTCGGTGAGCATGAGGAGCTGGTGCCTGGGGAGCTTTGCAGTGAAGCTATTGGAGTTGGTGTCGGCCTGCTTTTTTTCAAATCTTTTGACAACGGAGTTTTTCTACGGTATAGTGCCCAAAGTCGCCAACCGAAGTAACCTCCCCGGTTGGCTGGGTCATCAAATGTTTTCTGCAACACCAAATTAAACAAAAATCATAGAATATGATGTCTTATTGATGAGCGTAACGAGCGTAGCGAGTGAAGCGAAATCTTCAATTACACTTACTGCAGAAAAAAGTCTCCAATGTTTTTTTGTTTTTGTTTTTTTTTTTTTTTTGTTTTTTTTTTTTTGTTTGTGTTTGTTTTTTTGTGTGTTTGTTCGCGCTCTACAGGCCAAACGCCAAAACCGATTTTGATGAAAATTTCTGTGAACCTTCGTTTTCTCTGAACTTAGATCTGCCACGTTTTTGAAGCAATTCGGACGAGTAAATTTTATGTTATTAAGTTTTTACGAAATTTTTCAGTTTTACCAAAACACGTTTTGCGCTCTAGAGGCCAAGGATCTCAATATGATTTGACGAAACTTTCAGGATATGTTGGCCCTCACGATTTAATGTTTGTGTGAAAATTTCATTGTTGTATGTTAAGCACTTTTCTTGAAAATTGCGCTTTAATGACGTTTTTTTGCGATATTTTAGCGTTTTTTCAGTTTTTTGCAACTAAAGCAACTTTATCTTCAACCGATGTTCACAAAATTTACTGTGTGCGTAAAACGTCGTAAGAATAAGATACTGTTATAATTTGAACCAAATCAATTGAATAGTTTTTCTTTAAATCGATTTTTACGTTTTGAAATATTCAAATAATTTCACGACGACTACATCATGATATTTTCAGGTAACGAATGTCATTGAGAAAGCTGCTAAATTATCACTGGACATGTTAAATTGATCATAAAAGCCTCTAGGCTATGCGCACACGCAATATAATCGCGTTGAGGGTGAGCGTAAATATTACGCTCATCCACAACACGATTATATGAGTGTTCGCATAGCCTAGTTGTAAATACATGCATGCTTTTACATAGAACCGATATCTCATGCACTTATAAAATGAAAATTTTAGCATACTTAAGTAACCCTCTGCGGTACTACGGTCTTTCATGTGCAGAAACAAGGCGACACAGGCCTTAGCCATGCTGATTTTGGCATCTTTCCCTGGATTTTTGCCAGCTTTATTTCTCAGAAGACAAATGAAAATATTTACTAATTTAATGCTGGTCTTATCACAGAGCGCCTTTCTTGCGAAATATTCCTGCAGAATTTCTTCTCCCCCAGGTTGGGATCGCAGGTATACTTCAAGCAGCTCCTATAAGGACAATAAAAACATCAATTTAGTTCTAAAACCAAAAACCACACCATCAAAATGGTTAGAGTCAAAGTTTGAATTCGGAGTTTCTGGAACAATGCAATCACATTCGGTAAAGTTCTTTTTTATAAATTTTAAACTTTTAACAGCTTATGAGTTGGTAAGATGATGGAATACAAAAAAAGTGAAAGGACGAAAATAATATTTGATAGGTAAGGATAGGTATGGTCTTCGTAATAGATCCCTAGCTTATTTGTGTGTACGAATATTATGAAATTTAGTTGGTAGTGGGTTTAGTTGCTTAAGTTGGTGTTTAAGTTATGTCTAAAGTAGGTATACTCTCAATTTTGGTATACCTCTTTGGTTGTTTCCCAGCCATAATGTGGCTGTTTAAGATAAGGCGTTGGTAGAGTAGTCACCTCCTGAGGCATACGTGCAGGTTGTATGAAATTAATGTTGATAAACTCTTCAGCAACAGCTGGCATCAATTCAGTGTCACTACTGTGTCACACTGTTACTAGGTTCCACAATGTTTTGTAAAAGAGAACTGGTTCCGCATTCAGTCTGCAATTCGAAGCATGATGCCTCGAAGCGGTTTAAATCAAATGTGCTGGTTGGCTCGAACAACTCCTTCGTTGTAAATTCATTAACACTTTTGGCAGTTTGTTCGAGTAACAATGGAAAAATGGCAGCCTATATGGGAGTCTCTTCCTGTATATCGAATAGCCCCACTTCACCACTATATGTTTCTGGCAAATGGCAAATGTTTCTATTAGAGTACATATATTATATTCAAATATTATTTTAACTTGGCTGTTAATAAACATTGTTGTGGGTTTTTCTGCTAAATGAATGGTAGGTATACCATAAATGTAATAGGTGTTGGCTATACCTAAATAAAGAATCGAATTCGATTGAGGTTATGTCAGGAAACTCCAATAAAATGAGTAGGTACTAACCTGCAGCCAGCAGCTCTTCGTATGCTCCAGTTGGGGCGTTGACGAACCTCTTTATTTCATTGAATTTAATTTAGAACAGCATGATAATTAAGTGAGTATCAGTACTCTTCAGTAAGTTTGACACAGCGTCTCGACCGGCGAAGGCGATTGGGGACGCTATAAAACCGTTTGCGCGGCACAATTCCTCACTGCACGTGCAGTGAAAATTCTACGTCAGCAACTCCAAACGGAGCGACTCGCACACTGTTGCCAGAATACCTCAATTGCCGGCTGGCGGCTTGCCTTGAACACCGGGCACACCGGTGTGATTTTAAACTGCAAATTCGTGAAATATAAACTCCACTCAAATCACTCCGCCGCGGAGTTCAGAATCAACCATGATATTTCTAAGAGTGCAGAATCCAGCGAGAGGCCATCAAACAAGAACGGGATGCTGCCAGACAACTACGCAACGAAAAAGAAGCCAAGAAACTTTCCTTACTGGAGGAGCTGGTAGCTGCAGTAAAAAAAACAAGCTGAGTAAGCTTGTTATTCTCATAAATGAAGTGGTCGGCTGTAGATAGTGCTTATTCACATTTTGCATAGACAAATGAAGAAAATTGAAGGCTAATTTTTTTTTTTAATTCTGTCCAATTCTGCCCCAAATTTGTTGAACAAATAAAAGTAACAAAAAATAACTTTCGTTCCTTTTGAGTAAGTTTTATTTTCCTTTTGAGGTCCAGTAATGAATTGATATCAAGTTCCTTTAAGATGAAAGTAGCTTCACTTGCAACTATTAAACTTTTTTTGGTAACTTGCCCAATACCGTGGGGACATCACCAAAGTTCAGAAAACTTTTTTTAAATATTGGTTAGCACCATCTGCAGCCAAGCTTTTCAAATGTTTCACCAAATCAGGACTGGTGCCAAATTATTCTCCGCAGTTGTACTTATCACAGATTTTCTTGTATCATGCAGGGACTTTTAGGATAGTTATGTTTTTCCCTCTTTTTTAAATGTCTTGCACTAAGTTGTTTGCTTCTTTCGCCTCTTCCTACTAGCTCGACCGCAAACTTCTTCCGCAGTTGTAACAAATGCTTCTTTCAAGCATTTCCACTTCAGATTGCAAACTCGAATTTCCACATAGGAATTTATCTTGAATTTTGGTTCAAAATTTCTTTCTAATTTCCACTTTCTGTAATATCCATCCTTTTATCTTCTTCACATTCACATTCTTAGAACTCTTTCGCTTCTCTTTATTAAACTTAGCCACCAGTAAGCGATGGTCACTATCAAACGCTATATGTGCGAAAACTTTCACATCTCTAATGCTTCGCCGTGTTTCATTTCCTACTATTATATAGTCTATCACTGTTCCATTAGTATTATCCCAGCTATATCGAGTAATCTTTTATTTATTTATTTTTGGAAAAAGGTGTTAGTTATTTTAATCCTTTTCTAAGACACATGTCAAGTAAATTTATTCCTTCTTTGTCTCTTTTTCCAAATCCATGCGACCCGATTACCTTGTCATAACAACTTCTTTCACGTCCAACTTCGGCGTTAAAATCTCCCATTAACACACAATGTTTCATTCATTTGCAACGAAACCAACTCCATTCTTTCCTCCTTTCGCGCCACACCACCACAGTTTAAAACCATCTCGCAATTCCTTTGATCCAATTCCTTTCCATTTAGTTTCACTGCATCCCAACAGGTCAATCTTGTCATCTTGCATCGCATCTATTATCTCTTCCAGTTTTCCTGTTAAAATTACCAAATTTATGGTTGCAACTAAAAATTCGGTTTCTCTCCTATCTTGTCTCAGTTTCTTTTTCCTTTTCCTTTTCATCATTGTGAGATCTTGATCCTGCGATTCCTGATGACCTTCAACATTTCCTGTATTGTCCTTTATCTTGTCTTCCACCAAAAGGCTCTTCGGTGAAAAACCTGTTCTCCTTTTATACTCTTACGGAGAGCTTTTCCAATTGTATAAAAATGCATCTTTGCTAAAAAAAAACACCTTCCATACACCTCCCAACTAGGATTTATTTTAATTACCTTCACATTTTCTTCCTTACACATGTTCATAAACTGGTTGTTTAAATAATCCCCAATTTTTCTACTCCATTTACAAATTAAAATTGTAACTTCATTTCCATATATTTATTTGGTTCTCTGCAGTAATACTCTCAAATTCTGTATAATAGATTCCGTCCGTTCATTTCTATTTATATCTTCTCTTCCAACATACAAAACAACTTCACCAGGTGATTCTTCTTTTGCTTTTCTTGATTTGTTTATCATATTGGTCAAACCCACTTTATCACTTCCAGGGAGAGCCCATACACCAAAATTATTTCCTTTGCAAAATTCTTGTTCAATTCTACTAATAATATCTCCAGCTAACAAAAAATTTCTCTTCTATGCATTCTTATTTTGAGTATAATCCACAGTGTTCATCCTGCTAATACTTTCTAAAAGAGAATCACACGCAACTTCAGCATTTGTTCTTCAGCATGTTCTTCTTCCCGACCATCTGCAACCGCAAAAAGCTCGTTTCCCTCCT
Source organism: Nemurella pictetii (assembly GCA_921293315.2). NCBI lineage: Eukaryota > Metazoa > Arthropoda > Insecta > Plecoptera > Nemouridae > Nemurella > Nemurella pictetii. The sequence continues at coordinate 2,262,313 of OV121116.1, forward strand.
CAACTCCATCTCCTTTGTAAATAGAATCCTTGATCTTCAAACTGGGATTTATTATTCTTATTTCATTTATATTTCTGGTTTCTTGGCACCTTCTATGACTATCTCCTGTTCCATCTCTTGTTAATGCAATTTAAAATGCTCGTACAGTTTTGACCCTCTTGTTAATTTGCCTTTTCATTTCAATTTCATGCACTTCCACTGCAGCACATTCCCGACTAACCAATTTGCCTTCCAAAACTTCCACACGTCTGCTTAATTCACTGATCTTTCTCATTTCAGAGGAAATCATAATATCTTTTTGTTGTAGTTTTTCCTCTTAATCATTCCATCTTTGTGCCAAAACCTCTAATTTAATTCCCATTCTTTCCTTTTCCATATTGGTTTTTTCCAGTTCCTCCACCACTTGCTGTCTTATTTTATACTCATTCTTCCGTCCATCCTCACACCTCTTGTAATTTTTCTTGTCAACATCCCATTTAATTTCAACATTTATCACTGCATTTTTCAGGTCTCTTACTTCTTCAGTCAACTTTTCTATTTTATTATTGGAATCCCATACTTCTCTTTTTAATTCTTCGAAAACATCTTCTGACTTTTTGCCACGTTGTGACTTTCTTGGGGCCATTCTTTCTATCAAAGTCTCAGTTTGATATCAACAGGGTACCAAAAATTTTCAATCTTTTGTTTCCTTAATATTTTTTCCCTCAAAATTTTCAAACTTAAGAATCCACTTAATTGATTTAAAAAAACTCACATTTCTTCTCCAACCTCCACCTTAAATAGTGAGACAACTTCTTCAGACATCTTCTCGTGTAAAAATAGAAATTTAAACCCACTTAAATCCACTTTAAAAAAACAAAATTATGGGAGCTCAAAAATTCAGGACCTTGTCATTTGGCCACCGCCTTCTATGCTTTTAATGATAATTATAATAATATCTTTTTCTTGATTCCATATTTTCATGGGTCAAGGGGTGGAATAATCCACCTTAATCTAGGGCCTCAGGTGATACAACCGGGTGGCCACTCCGGTCGCTTCTCTTGTTTCTTCTTCATCTTCCTCTTCGTCTTTTCTTCGTCTTCTTCATTTCTTTCTTCCATCCTCTCTACTAATTCCTTCCATTGCTCTCTGTTATCACACAATCTATTATCATCAACATCACTCCACTTTCCACGTCTTTCTACATCCTCTATTATCTTCTCTCTCCATCTTTCTCTTGGCCTTCCCACTCTTCTTCTTCCTACTGCCGTATTTTCAAACTCCCTTTTTGTAATTCGCATCTCATCCATTCTCTTCACATGTCCAAACCACGTTAATCTCTCTCGACCCATTTTAAAACCCAGACTCTCAACTCCCAGCTCGTTCCTAATAATATTACTTATTATCTTCTCCATTCTTGTAACTCCTCTTATACTTATCAAAAACTTTATTTCTGCTGCTTTTATTTGGTTCTCTTCTTTGCGTCCCATTGCCCAAGTCACTGCTCTATAAGTCAAAATTGGGACAAGGTACATTCTGAACATAATCATTTTACATTTTCTTGGTACTGTTTCATTCCATAATAATTTTCTAACCGATTGGTAAAAAAATTCTGCTTTCCTTACTCTTTCCCTGACATCTGCTTCCAGCCTTGCTTGATTTGTGCGAATACTTTCAAGATATTTAACCTCTTTTACTTCTTTTAACCACCCACTTCTAAGCTTTATACCCACATGTTCTTGTTGTACCTTCCTTTCCATGGTTCCTCTGGTTCCTCTTTTCTGCACTAACTCATGCTACGTTTAGTGCTAAGCGAAGCGAAGGTTGGGCTAGACCTCGCGCCGCTTTCAACCAATCACAAGCTCAGATTCCATTTCAAGCGAACTCTCGAGCGAGGCCTGGGCGAAGGCATGGGCGAAGGTTATAAGATGTTGCGCCGGTTCGATTTTTGTTGCTTTGGGCGAAGGCTCGCGGACGAAACCGCCTTCGTGATGTGTGCGAAGTTATACGAACGTACACGAGAGGCCGGCGTTACCGCTTCCGTTGAGGTTAGGCTAGTGCACATCGTGCACATCACACAATCTACAAAATGTCAGCCGAGAGGTGCGAATCTGAAGCGGATTTTACTATCGTGGCGGCTTTGGAGACGTGGTCCTACTATTTCCGAAAGCTCTTCAAACTTCCTGAGTGACATTCGATGAAAATTAAAAAATCCTATGTGGTCATTCAGTCTCATCTCCGAAATTAGGTTTTGTTGAAAACCCTGCTCTTGTCTCCTCCTCAACATCGGCCAAACATGAAAACGTCTGTGTCTTTGACTCAAAAGTAATAAAGGTTAAATCAACTTAAGAGTCAGCTAAAGGCAGCTTAAAAGCCGAAAATGCAGAGGTCCACGCCATTACTTTTCCTGCCCCTAAATTTGATCCCAATATTTTTGAAAAAAAATCAGTGTGTAGAGGAAGAGTACTCCGACCCGCCTAGTAAACTTAAATTGAGATCGGATGGAAAATAAAACAACCAGAGAAGAAAGAAAAGTGGTGTTTTCGCTTAAAAAAACCCCACAAAAAGTCCCAAATTCAAGATTTATTTGTGAACAAAGTAAACATCCGATAGACACGAGCCTTTACATCGCGGGTCAGAAATTTTTTCAACTATCCACTGATTTTTTTTCATAAATTTAGGGAACATTTTAGGGGCAGAGAAAAGTAACCACGTGGACCTCTGCACTACCAAAAAGTTTCCGTGTGAGAAAGCTAATCTTTCACGGATTAGACCTGGTGACAAATAAATTCCAGTTTTTCTGCCTCATTATCATCATGAGCGATACAAACACTCTTGGAGATTATGCTTGCACAACCCGACACATGGTTATATAAAAGTCAGTAAAAAGGTAAATCATAAAATTCCGTGTTTCATATGGTTTTTTCGATATGACTGGATTCGTCTCTGTTTGCAGATCTAAAGCAATGTTGAAATGAAAAAATCGGATGAAAATTATCGATTTTTTCGGTAATATTCATTCGTTTTTACGTGAGTAAGATTAGAGCGGCTTAAAACATGACGCACATACAAATTCTTTTCCTTGATTGAAATGCGCCACAGAAGCATCAATAAGTGCACTAGAACTTTGATTCAAAGTATCATACAATCTGCTGACAAAGATGAACCCAACCGTGTCATTTAAATCACGAAAATCGAGAAAAAGCACATTTTTTTCATTTTGATTATTAATCTTGGTTATGCAAGAGTCGCAGATTTGTGCCAGCGTTTTTAATCCGTAGCTTCTTATGATTACTGCCACAGATTATTTTGATTTCCATTATCGTATCGGGTTACAACCTATGTAGACTCTTAAGTTTGCGACGTCGAACAGCGATACTGTGGCTATATTGGTGCCAGATAACCGAACATTGACAGTGCCACAATCGAACCGCGTAAGAATTAGCCGCCATTTTACAAGTCTTCGCCCAGCTGTCGCTTGGCGAAAATTCACCGTTTTTGGCGCGAGGCTTCGCCCACCTTCGCCCAGGCCTCGCGCGTACGCTTAACACTAAACGTAGCATTAGCTTTTAATAAAATAATAAATATCATTTATTGTCTTGAATTTAAATGAAAAGACATTTTTAGAGGCTTAAATATATAGCGTTGGCCAGCCACACCAATGCTCTCATATTTATTAATCATCTTCTTCTTCCTTTTTCACACATTTTCTTCCATCCTCTAACATCTTCCCACCTTTTCTCTCTCCTAGTTTCATCCCACTTCTCTTTTCTTCTCTCGTCATCTTCTATAAAATTGATCCATTTCATTCTTGGTCTTCCCACTCTCCTTTTTCCACTCTCTGCCTCTTCAAATTCTTTTCATGGGATCCTTTTACCCTCCATCCTCTTCAAATGCCCAAACCATTTTAATATTTCCCTTTAGCTTTTAATAATAATAATAATTTTAATTTCCAAATTGATAACATAGTCAATGCAATATTGGGTGTGTCAAGGTTTCCAAACATACATACATATCATACATATATAATATCATTCCATACATAAGCATACATACATAACAATAAATATTATATTAAACAGCAAGTCGTCGGTGTTGTGGCATTTTGGGCAGGATTTTGTGTTTGGAAGGACTGGTAGGGATTGTAGGTATTGGATGGGTGAGAGAGTGTAGGTCGAGGAGTGTCGGGTGGGATAGCTGTGGTTGTTCGTCGGGTGTAGTTGAGATAGTTGGCGTTTGTGTTGTCATTGTCGAGTTTTGTTTGCAGATGGTTGGAGTGTCCGTGCTGAGTAGCTGTGGTCTGTTTATTGGGGGTGTTCTGTGGTGAATTGCTGTGGTCGTTTGTTCTGGGTGTTCCTTGGTGAATTGCGGTGGTTTGTCTTGAGAAATGACCGTGGTGAGTAGCTGTGTTCGGTGATTGGGGGTTGGGGTGATGGGAAGTTGGCTGTGGTCGGTATATTGAATTTGGATCGTTGGATGGTTTTGATAGTACACGAATGCTGGCTAGGCTGTGATTGGTGGTCCTGTACGGTTGCTCTAGGTGCGTGTCTGGTAGTTCTCATGATCTGTGTAGTGTTTGTTGGGCCAATTGCTGCCTGGGGTCGTTGTTTTGCATTTCGGTGATTGTCTGATAGTAGTTTGTTGGGTTTGGTTTGTTGGTCCTAGGTTTGGAATTTGTTGTGACGCTGCCAAGATGGCAGCTGACTGTGTCGCCGTTCTGCCCGCAATCAAATCGTTCTGCAAAGTTGCTTAGCAATCAAATGTGACTCCTACTGTGGGAAAGTGTTTCATAAGAAATGCACTAAACTCAGTGAAATTCAATTTAAAGTTATCTCTGAATCCGACAAAATTAAGTGGATATGTAATTCCGGCACATGGTCGTCAGTGAACATAACCTCAATACGGAATCAGTTCGACGAACTATCTTCTCTTCTGAAGCAACTACACGAGACCAATACGCAGTTAAATCCAAAAAGGATAAATCCCCCTCGAGGACTATCACCTCACCGTGGTGAGGGGGTGAAACTGGTCCAGTGATCCGGGAACCCTTGACAGGCTCCCGGTGAGGACCAGGCTAAGAATAGTCCCGCCCCGTCGCCGTCGCGGGACGCGGACCTTGGCCGAGGGAGGACCTGTGCCATCTTTCTCTCTTCTATCTTCCTTTCAACACCTTCTCTTCCTCTATCTTCTTGTTTCATTTCTTGCCTCCTCCCGATGCCTCCGTCTGTCTTCTGCGACAGCGGCGTGGCTCCCTCCCTTATGACGACCTGGCAATTTAATGGTTTTTCTTTCGGTCCTTGGAATACTTACCAGTCGGTGTGAGAGCCAGACAGCTGGTGACTGGGGTGTGCCCAGGCAGCTCTCGTGTTATTCTTGTCTCTTTCTCTCTATCCTACAAATCTTGTACTTACCTTTCTGACCGGCTTCCTGGGCGCACCTGAACTCCCCTCGTTGACGACACTTGCTACCACATGGATTAGAGTTGGTAAAAGTATTGGATGACGCTACTTGGGCTCGTGACCGGGTTGCGTTGGCTGCAATAGCCGGACGGGGTTGTCGGCCAAGTCTGCCCGGGAACACCGGCTATCCCGGGTCGGCTAGTACTGGACGGACTGGCCGGCCCTCTCCGCCCGGCGAAAAGGTCGATTGCGCCCGGGAGCGCTCCGGGCGCAAAATTAGCACTTTCCTGCCCCCGCCTGATGCAAGGGAAATTATTTACCGGCTCCCCCACATCGGACTCATTTGCCCGATGGGAGGGACCCGATATTATTTACAAGGCCCCATGGGGTAGTACCCCATGTGGCTAGTTGAGTCCTGATTCCGGGCAATTTGGGGCAGGTTGCCCCAATAAAACACATGATGGAAAATGAAGAAAAATCCTCCCTCCCCCCCTCCAACAACTTACCAGGCCTGCTAGATAGGCCAATTGAAGTCCAATCATTAATTACTAAAACATATCCAACATTCTTCGTTATAAAAAGAAACGAAAACGACAAAACTTTTACCAATGTATCACCCTTTAAAATCCAAAATAGCATCGAAAGAGACATTGGGAAAACTAAAAGCACAAGCCGCCTCAGAGACGGATCACTCCTGGTCCAGACGTGCACTCCGGAGCAGGCCAGAAGATTAGAATCACTAACATTATTGGGCACGTTCCCCATATCTGTAGAGGCCCACAAAACTCTCAACACAACCAGAGGGGTAATCTATTGCCCTGACTTGGTCCCCCTGGAGGAGACTACCATCCTGGAGGAGCTTAAAAAACAACACGTGAAAGAAGTGAGACGAATAATGACCCGCCGGGAGGGTAAACTTACCCCTTCACCTCTCCACATACTAACCTTTAACTCAACTACACTTCCTGAACACATTTTTGTGGGATTTATAAGAGTGAAAGTAAATGTACACATACCAAACCCGATGAGATGTCTGAGATGCCAAAGGCTCGGCCACTCGAACCATGCCTGCAAGCGAGAATGGGCATGTGATCGATGTGGAAAATTGGATCAACACAACGATAAACCCTGTGACCGCGATGCTCGATGCATAAACTGCGATGGCGATCACCCTTCCTGGTCCCGCGAGTGCCCCGCCTGGAAAAGAGAAAAAAAGATCCTAGAAATTAAAACGAAAGAGAAAATCACAATCCACGAAGCACGCCAGAAATACCATCTTCTTTCCCCACCCTCTGATTTCACAAAAACCAAATCCTTTGCCCAAGCTACAAAAAATACTCCAAAAGGGGCCGAGAAGCATGTAGAGGGAGGGGACATAAAGCAAATTCTAGAAGCTCTTACTCAGCTGCTGGCAGGCCAACAAGAGGCTAAACTCCTAATTGAACAGCAAAGTAAACAACTAAAAGAACAAGGTGACCTAATCGAAAAGCTGCGGAAAGAAAACGAAGAGTTAAAAAAGCAAAAAGAGGAACGAGACAAGAGCCAGCAAATGGAGCTGGAAAAACCAGAACCATCCTGCTTTGTGGAAAAACCAAAGAAGGCGATTCAGCCTAGCAGGGGGGCGAAGGGCGGAAGCCTTGAATCCCTGGTGTCCCCGAGCGAGATCTCGGGGATGGAGGTTGACGGGAGCGCGGAGGGGCGTCCCGGTAAACCTAGAAGCAAAAAACAGAGAATAAGCTTGGAAGGCCCTGCGAAGGTCGAAGGACCAAATCAAATACCAAAGAGATAGCTTTACCTGTGATACTTTTTCTGTGATAATAGCCTGTGATATTTACTTCCTGTGATATTATAATAATAGTTATTTTAACATTTTATAATATACAAAAATTTTAGCAATGGCTTTTATCCAATGGAATTGTAATGGTTACAATGTCCACAGGGAAGAAATTAAGATTTTAATGTCAAATTTTAACCCTTTATGTTTCTTTTTGCAAACCTACCGACACAAAAACGTTTCGAGGATATTCTTTTTACCGCTTTGACGACGTCACTAAGAACGTAGCCAGCGGAGGCGTGGCAACAATGGTTTCTGACTATTTGGTTTCGAGATCTGTAACTTTAACAACACCACTCCAGGCAGTGGCTGTAACAGTCCATCTCCCACAGCCTATTATTACCTTCTGCAACATCTACTTACCTGCATGGGCACCTGTGACAAACCGAAACCTCCATCACCTAATCGTGCAGTTACCCCGACCATTTGTTTTACTAGGAGACTTTAACGCCCACAACCAACTGTGGGGCGACGCTACAAGAGACAACAGATTTCGCCTCTTTGAAAAGTTCTTTGAGTATAATGATTTGTTTTTATTAAATAACGGAGAAAAAACTAGATTTAATGTGCACAATGGAGATTCCTCAGCCATTGATCTATGTGTATGCACCCCTTCTATAGCACCCCTCTTCACATTCTCCGCTCATACTGATCTATGTGGCAGCGACCATTTTCCAATAATGCTCAAACTCCTTGCCGATTACACACCTGTTGAAAGGTATGCACAATGGAATATCCGAAAAGCAAACTGGAAAATCTTTACCAACCTAGCCAACTTAGACAAATCACGAGACACAACAGATGTTGAAGATAAAGTAGAAATCATTACCAAAACAATAATTAGTGCTGCAGAGGAAAGTATGCCTCAAACGTCAACCACTAAACGCCGAATGCCTGTTCCATAGTGGAATAACGAATGCGAAGAGGCCATTAATCAACGAAAACGAGCCCTCAGAACCTTCTCGACTCACCCGACTCCAGAAAATTTAGCTAAATTTAGGAGAGTACGAGCTGTGGCACGTCGTACTATTAGAGCTGCCAAAAGACAATCCTGGCAAGAATATGTCTCTACCATTCATTTCAATACACCATCAGCAAAGGTCTGGCATCGTGTCAAGAAGATAAGCGGAGTGTATCGACATGCAATCATCACAGGTGTCGAACTTCACGGAAATATAATAACGGAGCCGAAAGCCATCGCGGATTGCATAGGCCAACACTTTGCCGACATCTCCAGTTCCAAAAACTACTCGGCATCGTTTCAGAAAAAGAAGAACTCCGTAGAAAGAAAGTCAATTTCATTTGCATCTGAGGATATTGAAAACTAAAATATGCCATTTAATAGGTGGGAGTTAGATCAAGCTATAAGGACGTCCAAAAACACATCACCGGGGCCAGACAGAATTCACAATCTTTTTCTTAAAAATCTGTCACACGATTCATTGGACTGTCTTCTCGACATGTACAACCTGATATGGCAAACCGATGCATTTCCTGAAAACTGGCGACATGCCATCCAAGTACCTATTCTAAAACCAGGGAAGGAAAAGACGCATCCGTCGAGTTACCGCCCTATCTCCCTGACCAGCTGCTTGTGCAAAATCATGGAGAGAATGCTCAACAATCGCCTAATATGGTGGTTGGAACAAAGAAACCTCCTCTCCAACATGCAATCTGGCTTCAGGAAAAATAGAAACACACTGGACCACCTAACCCGGATAGAAAGCTACATCCAAGATGCCTTTCTCAATAAACAACACGTTTTAGCTGTCTTCTTTGACCTCGAAAAGGCATACGATACAACTTGGAGATATAATATATTGACGACTCTAGCGTCTTGGGGCCTCAAAGGACACCTACCAGCGTTCTTAGAAAATTTTTATGAAAAACCGACAATTTAGTGTTCGGATTGGCAACGTCCGATCTCAAAGTTTTGTCCAAGAAAATGGGGTTCCACAAGGTTCAGTCCTCAGTGTAACGATGTTTGCCATTGCAATCAACAATATAACCCAGTGTATTCCCTCTGCGGTCTCATCCTCACTTTTTGTAGACGACCTAGCTATATTTTATAAATCCACCAACCTTAACTCTGCTACCCGCCAAATACAAATATCAGTCCGCAAGCTAGAGAGATGGGCCGAGGGAACTGGGTTCAGATTCTCTTCTACAAAAACAGTATGCATGCACTTCACACGCAAAAGAGGCATGCACGCTGACCCAGAGATCATACTCGGAGGCAATCTTCTGCCGATCGTGGATTCCACTAAATTCCTTGGGCTCATTTTTGACAGAAAACTAAACTGGAAACAGCACCTTGAATATCTAAAAAATAAATGTTATAAATCATTAAACCTGCTAAGATACCTAAGTGGCACAACCTGGGGTGCAGACCGGACAGTGATGCTGCGATTATACAGGGCACTCGTACGATTAGTTCTAGATTACGGTTGTATTATCTATGATTCAGCTCGCACTAGTTACTTAAAACAACTAAACACTGTACACCACACAGGAATCCGACTAGCCATTGGCGCTCTGCGCACCAGTCGAGTGACCAGTCTGTACTGCGAAGCCGCAGAACCATCGTTACAACATCGCCGTAACTACTTGCTGTGTGCGTACGCATCCAAAATAATATGTATTCGAAAACACCCCACTTATTTACCACTATTCAACCCAAACTTCAAGCCTAGATATGATGCAAACCCTCGAGCTACTCTTCCGGCCGGAATTCGATTATCAAATCAATTAGTGGAAGCAGGTTTCCTGATGCCAAGAATGTATCCAGTCGAGTTCAGCTCCTCTGCACCGTGGACAATGCATCCACCAGCTTGTATTACCGAACTCCACACTTCCAAAAAAGGAATTGTAAGCGATTTGATGTACAAGAAAAAATTTGCTTCAATCTGCTCGGAGTACAAAAATTTTATAATCTATTTCACCGACGGATCTAAATCAGGAAAAGGTGTGGGGTCGGCTTTTACTGCTGACCACGATATCTCGTATAATTTTAGAATGCATGACGTATGTAGTGTTTATACTGCAGAAATATTTGCAATTTTAAAAGCTCTGCAGCATATAGAGACACGACACGAAAAACAATTGCTTTTATGCTCAGACTCTCTCAGCGCACTCCAAACAATCTGCCAGATCTACCACAGCTCCTACCTAATCCAGCAGATCCAGATAACCCTGACCACCCTTGCCAGACGGAACGTTAGCGTGGTATTCTGCTGGGTGCCTTGCCACGTGGGGATTCGAGGGAATGAATTAGCTGATCAGGCTGCGAAACTGGGCTCGGAGAAGAACCAAATCGACGAATCTCGAGTCCCTTCTACAGACCTTAAATGTCATTTTAAGCAAATTTTTAAAGGAAGATTCCAACAGGAATGGAATCTGGAAGAGAATAATAAGCTAAAAGAAATTAAACCTGTCGTTGATGCTTGGGAATCCTCAATACGAGAAACTAGACGGGAAGAAGTTGTTCTGGCCCGTATTCGAATTGGACATACCCTGCTCACCCATGGATACCTATTTTCACAAGATCAAATTCCTCCCAGATGCTCCACCTGTAACATCATTTTAACCATCAAACATATTTTACTTGAATGCACCAAATATTCTGCCTTACGACGTCAACTCAAAATGAAGGAAACTCTTGAAAATATTTTAGCAAATGACTCCCAAACAATTGACATAATTTTTAAATTCCTAAGACAATCAGGACTTATGCATTTAATGTGAATAGCGACTTAGCTCGCCCAATGAAATTGGGCCCAATATAACCAAAAAGGTTGACGGGCCGTAAAACCCCCCCAAAAAAAAAAAAAAAAAAAAAGGATAAATCTCAAGAATCAATCATCTCTGTCCAAGGAAAAGGCTGAGGAGCCGGTAATGGTTTGGACAGAATCCAGGAGCCACGAGGACCCGAGAGAAAATCAAGAGCCATCATATTAAATTAACAACTCTAACAAGCCGAAGAAAGTGGAACCTTTGATGGAACCATCAACCTGCAGCAAGAACGTACCGTCAGCTGGAACTCTCACAGAGGAAGTAGGTAACGTTTTTGACGTACCAACAACATCATCACTTGCTCATTGCATTTCATCCGACCCACCAACCGTCGAGGACTTGGAAACATGCGTTCGGAAGATGATGCAACATTGCCAGTCAAATGGAGTAAAAAAACCTTGTAATGAATAGGATCGGCTGCCAAAGAGAAAAGCTGGAGTGGAAAAAAGTAAAGAAAATCCTAGAAAGAGTCATTAGTGGGACAGAAATCTCAATAATTGTACGTAGTCTACACAGAGGACATCCCAGAGTGGTCGAAAAGGCTCGGCCTCAAATCCTTGACTTGGCCAATAAGCCTAGGACATGTCACGTTCTTGATCCTGAATTCAAAACAGTTACCCACAAACGACGTCAGAAGATGCACAAATCCCAACCTGTAGAAACAGGAAACCAGAGTATGCCAGAATTACCCAGAAAACAGCTCGGCACAGGAACTTCCGCGCACGCTACCTCAAAATTCTCATCCGTTGGAAACTTGAAAAGAATTTGGTTGCACATATCAAAAGTTTATCTGGCTTCCACCACGGAAGACATCTTAATCTACTTAAAAACGAAAATACCCAACACCGAGTTCCTTATCGAAGAAGTAACGTCGTCTTCTATGAACCCTACCTTCAAAAGCTTCAAAGTTGGAGCAGATTATACACTTAAAGAGGAAATGTACAGCAGCGATGTCTGGCATAAGGGTGTTGCTTTCAAGCGTTTCATGTTTATGGAGAGGCAGCAGCAGGATTTTCGAATAAAAAAACATGCACCCCTTTCTCCATAGACCAGACACTTTCAAGCAAATAAACAGAGCCCAAGCACTCTCAAAATTTTCCATGTTAACTGTAGAAGCATCAAAAATAAAATTGTAAAATTCCAAAGCTTAGTGGAAACCTACAACCCAGACATTTTTATTGGTACTGAATCCTGGTTGACAGAGGAGTATACGAACAATGAAATCTTTCCATCTACTCATCAGATGTACCGTCATGATCGTGAAGGCAAGAATGGGGGAGGTGTTTTCATCGGAGTGCGTGCTAACATGTCAAGCAACCTCAACTGGGCAGATCCCAAATTTGAAACTTTATGCATTTCAATCGACTGTAAACCGAAAAATCTGACGGTTTTTGGTGCCTACAGACCCCATAGTTGTGATCCTGTGGAATTCCTGGAGGCTCTCTATATTCAAGTAAGTCATCTCACACCAAACGTGGATAGCTCTCACCCGATAATCATAGGTGGCGATCTTAATTTACCAAAAATATCTTGGACCAATGACCCGAATCGGCTAAACTGTGCCACTCAATACGCTGTCGATCTGCTGCTTGGCGACTTCAACATGGTCAAAGTAATCGATGAACCTACACACGAGCCAGGCAACATACTAGACATATTCTTAATAAGTCCCCCAGAGATCTGGTCCTCCAGCTCTGTTGAAGAAGGCATCAGCGATCACAAGTTAATAACTCTTGACGTAAGAATCAAACCTGAAACGAATGCTCTCCAAACTGCATGAACCAAGTGGTCGTACAGCAAAGCCGACCGCCAAGATTTTACCGAATACTCGATGGCTGCTTTCCCAGATTGGAGCTCAATAAGAGGAGACATAAATAATTATTGGACTGAATTCAAAGCTATTCTTGAAGTAGCAAAGCAGAAATTTGTCCCAAAATCAATAAGAAAACCAAACAGTGATCCCGTATATTACAACAAGAACATCAGAAGATTAAAAAGATTATGCCGCAAAGCGTACCCGAAGAGGAAAACCAAGACTTAAAAATTTAAAAATCTACAAGAAGAACTGAACACAGCCAAAACAGTTGCATTAGACAACCACATGCAGTCGTTACTAAATGTCGACTGTCCGGGCAACTGGAGCCAGTTTTACAAGCACGTCAATAACAAAAAAGGAAATTACAACGCTATCCCTACACTTAAAACACCCATTGAGTGTCCAACAACTGCAATTGAAAAGGCAAACCTCCTGAATATTACTAACGAAAAAGCCTTCAATTCGGACCCAAAATGGAACATAAAGAACCATGTTCCCCCAGAATCAACTGATGCCCTCTCCGGGGCATCGGCAAGCTTCACGATAAGCTACACTTCATTCGAGCAGATCCTCCTTGACCTGAAGTTAAATGTCGGCACAGGACCAGATGGGATCTCGTCACAGCTGTTAAATATTTCCACAATTGCCATTGTACCATATTTCAAAGTGCTCTTCAACATAACAGTCAGCTGCCCCAGGACTGGAAAGCAGCCACAATACATCCGATATTCAAGAGCGGGCCACGCTGTGAACCATCTTACTATCGACCGATTAGCAATACATCGATTATCTGCAAGATCTTAGAAAGACTAATCGTTAACTACATCCACTCAACCTGGGCAACTAACAGCTGGCTTTTCAGCAACCAACATGGTTTCCGCAAAGGATTCTCATGCGAATCGGCACTCTTAGGCTTCACTCAGGAACTGGTTGAGTGCCTCGATGAGGGCCATCAAATCGATGCAATCCTGGTGGAATTTTCAAAGGCCTTCGATGCTGTCCCTAATTCCCTGCTTCTGGACAAGTTTGCCTCGATGGGGCTGGACAACAGAGTGGTGAATTGGATTAAAACCTTCCTCTCACATCGAACCCAGCTTGTCCAAATTGACTGTGCCGAGTCAAAGCCAACCAACATCACCTCGGGAGTATTACAGGGCACCGTGCTGGGGCCAACCCTGTTGAGAGCGTCCCAATAGGCCGAGTTTGCAAAAGGCCGAGTTTGCAAAAGACCGAGTATTAGAGCTAAAACACCGAGTGTCAAATAGACCGAGTCTCCAAAAGGCCGAGTGTTCAAAAGGCCGAGTCTTCAAATGACCGAGTCTCCAAAAAACTGAGTCGCGTGATCAAAAGGCCGAGTCGTCAGAAGGCCGAGATTACAAAACACCGAGAGTCAGATAGACCGAGTCTACAAAAGGCCGAGTTTACAAAAGGCCGAGTCTACAAAAAGCCGAGTCCACCCCGTGATTCAGACGCTGGGTGCGCAATAGACCGAGTGTTCAAAAGGCCGAGTTTGCAATAGACCGAGTCTCCAAAACACCGAGTTTATTCTACTGCGCATGCCCAGGCCTGGCAACGATGCCGGATCGTTCTAGCATGCTGGTCGTTCTCCAAAGGTACATTGGCTGCCTATCGCGAGGGGCATTAACTGAAATACAGGGACAACTCAGTCGGTGAATTGTCACCGACTTGCTGTGCGAAACAAGAGTCTCTAGTCAACGTCAATTTATAGCTTCACAGTCCACCGACATCTAAACATAACAGTGTTAATAACTGGCCGATCATTACCGATCCCTTCTTAGGTTGCTTAATGAGTAAAGCTTGTAGAGCTTTGATTTCTGAATCTGATTAATATATTTTGTAGAGGTCAAGGAAAAATCCGACGCCCCTAGCGTCTTCGGGCGTCGTTTTAAGTTAAGATGCACTCTTCCACCAATATCGTTTTAGACTGTTATAACAGGGTCAGGAAACTCGACACAGGAAAAAAATCAATGGATAGTTAAAATAAATTTTGACTCACAATTTCAAGTCTCAATTGGATCTAACCTTAGTTTATTCACCAAAAAAATGAAATTTGGACGATAATTGTTTTTTTTTTTTTAAATATCACTGTTCTGTTTTCTGAGGTAGCTTTACACTGGTCTGATTCAACTCGCATGCTTTAACGTGGACCTCCGCATTTATGGTTGTGTTCCATAAAGGCTCTAGACGTATGAATGGAGACAAGAAATTATTTCGATTCTCGACATATACGTATTTTCTTGCCAGCTATGTGACCAACATATTGTGAGGTGATTCGGACACATAGTCCGGTCTATAGTTCGGCCGATGGCGGCCTTTTATTATGCATATTCTGCAGGAAATATGCAATTTTACAGTTTGTAGGGTTTTTAATTCTGATTCATTTATCCGAAGCCCCTAGCGGCGTCGGGCGTCGTTCAAAGTTCATGCGCACTCCACCACCTTATCGTTCGCCCCGTCCAGACCAAAGACACAGCGTCATGAAACTCAGTACACAACTTTCCAAAACTAGCCAAGTGAGCTAGTTATTGAAACTTTAGAAAATTTACATATTTATGTTTTTCGAGGCGTTACAATAAATCAAATAAAAACATGCTTTCCTACCTTCGTCGGCCTACCAAGTACATTAGATTTGTATTATTAGCGTACAATTTGGGATATATTGCTAGCTAGTTTTATTGACTAGCTAGCAATATATAATCTGATTTTTTTTAAATCAAACCCGTGTAATACTAATATCTGATAACACGATTCCTAAATCTGCAGAGAATCCCATTATTTCTTAGGCTAAGCTCGCACCGTCCGCTTGCCAGAGGAAGGGGCGGAGTACAATAGTCGAAGATTACGGTACTTTACTGTACTTTGCCGCTTTAAGACCCTTTACGGTCGGTTTCTATAGCGACCCAAGGCTCAAATTTCTGCGTTAGCTGTCAATAACTTGTTTGTATCCCACTCATTATAAAGATGACCGATGGATATTAGGAGTGCGTAATGGACAGGGTCGGAATTGCAGGATAGAATATGTTCGATTCCTATATTGTGCATATTTTTCTTTTTGTTGTTTGTTAACTTATTGTGATAGCGATTTCATATTTTTGAACATGGCATTTGGCAAACTTCTCGAGGAGTAAACATCTTCTCTCAAAAATTAAAATGTATTATTTTATCCTAACAAGACTCACGCGGATTATTATTTGTATAACCTTTACAGTATCTGTATAACTGAACTATTGCAAACGACGGCGATCTCCAGAAGGTAAAACGGCTACAATTTTATCTTCCTTTTTGTGTCCTAAATAACTTGTCTATAAACTGTCTACATTTTGTGTGTATGACGGACTATTCGAGCTCATCCCCACTCCGCATAAGGTTTCATACTATACATCTCACATCTCTAGCAAAGATTATAGTCAACGAGCAATGAGCGAGAGATTCGAGAATAACCATGACTAATTAAAAGTGTTTTCTTTCCTGTGGTGATACAACGAAATAATATACCAACTGAATACAAGATATTATATGTGAGTTGTCATTGAAACGATTGAGCTCGTGATAAATTAAAAAATTTGAATCAATTTCAAGCGAATCTGTACTTTATAGCGGACTCACTTACGTTTTGAAACATCACTGAACTGCCGAATGATACCTATTATTTTTCCCTGCTATTTTATCTGTCGCGATGTTCATTCCTTGTGTGCTCGGCAGTTTAATCCGGGATTGAAATACTATTCGATTTAAGTGGAGTATGCTATGTTAAGGATCGATTAATTTGAATGATTTCATTTACTCAGAGGAAATCATTCTTACTTGACTCGTGCGTTTTCTAAAGAACTCTCTATGGTGAGTTTTTACGAAAGTATTAAATAGGGAAACTGTATAGAAAGATCGCAACATTTCAAGAAAATTTTGTTGTCTGAGATAATTATCTGTGGTGGTTACTGGTAACATTGAAATCGGAAATATTACCGGTAATTTTAACAACCTCGGTGCCCTTTTTTCTTCATGGACCCGAAAACTGGGAAATTAAATAGATTTATAATTTGCAATTGGGTGTTCCACATTCGCCAAATGCGAGTCAAATTAACTGACGAAGAAGCGGCTCGTGTGCGTGGATGGAAGAAAAATCGGGAAACTATCAACCTGAAACGGTGATAATTTTGTAGAAATAATTTACTTATTAAATTTTCATGAACACTTGAAACTTTTTCATTCCAGAGATTTAAGCATAAGTGAAAGGTGAGCCATCTGCACATTATGCAGTTATTTCTAACAAGGGGGCAAATGTCACAATTGATCGTAATTTTAAGTATCACACCGTCGAGCCTCCAGACGTTTCTTGTTGAAGGAAAACAATTGCCTCATTTTCACCCCAGCTATCCGAAGAGAAGTGACAGATATCATCGCACATTACGAGCAAGGGCTGTGGGTGTTGATTTGCCGCCATCGTTCAAACTGTTCTAAGCCGCATATTGCTCTGTGAGCGTTCCGTAATAGTGCGTGATGACCGGGAAGTAAAATTGTAGATCCTTTGACCGGTGGGTCACTGTGTCAACATGTCCGGTCGGAATTCGAGTAAACAGTGACATTTGAGACAAATGCACAAGGTGACAAATGAAAGTTTAATTCAAAAATATAGAAAGACAAAGCTTTATTTTCTAATAATATTATACCGAAAATTTCAATGTAACCGGAGTTGGTGTAAAATTACCGTTACCAGTAACACCATTTTACATCACTGATAATTTTGCAAAACAACTGAATAGAGCCAATGGACTTGGTAACGTTAATAGAAAAGTAAAATTTGATTTGAATTCTAATTTACTTGGGACACTCTCCCCTAGTAAATTGCCTAGTGAACAGTTGACATTTAGGCTAAGGTATCTTTCCATGGTTAAAATGTGGAACACCTACAGCACACCGATATGAACGATTATGTCAAAAAAATTGTGATGAAAACACTCGCTTTATAGACCACCGGCAATGCATGCATGCTAGAAGGGGTGTATCTTATCCCCTAAATCGCTTCTTGGACCGTATTGCGGCGAAGTGGTAGACAGAGAAGAGAAACCAAATATTTACCGCGTTCACAGCCGGCAACACTGCATGATGAGTAGTAGGGCTGTGATTCTCCGACGGCCGTAGTAAGGAAAACCAGAGTGTCAAATAGACCGAGTCTACAAAAGGCCGAGTTTACAAAAGGCCGAGTCTACAAAAAGCCGAGTCCACCCCGTGATTCAGACGCTGGGTGCGCAATAGACCGAGTGTTCAAAAGGCCGAGTTTGCAATAGACCGAGTCTCCAAAACACCGAGTGTGCAAAAGGCCGAGTCTCAAATAGACCGAGTTTGCAATAGACCGAGATCTCGGTGTTTTGGAGACTCGGTCTATTGCAAACTCGGCCTTTTGCACACTCGGTGTTTTGGAGACTCGGTCTATTGCAAACTCGGCCTTTTGATACGCACTCACCCTGTTTCCTGGCTTCATCAATGATGTGGCGAGAAGTATTACGTCACCACTAAAGTTGTTTGCTGATGACCTGATCCTCTACTCGGTTATAAACAACGTTACTGATCAAAACACTTTACAAACAGATCTGGATCAAACACAGTTATGGGTAGATCAAAATATAATGAGGTTGAACGCAGCCAAAACTACTGTTATTAGCTTCACGTCGAGAAAAACCCCGATACCGACCACATATCAGATAAATGGTCAGGTGCTTCCATCTGGGTATTACGCTTGCGTCAAACCTTAGCTGGTCCCCTCATATCGATCAAATGACGGCTAAGGCGAGGAAGTTGTTGCATTTTGTTATGCGAAATCTGAAAGGCAGTCATCGTCTTAACAAAACAGCATTCCTTCAAGTGTCTTATCCGTCCCCTTTAGGAATGTTGCTGCGGAATTTGGGACCCACACCCTGCCGCTCTCTTCAGTTCAATCGAGATGGTCCAACGAAAGGCAGCAAGGTATGTAGCAAACTGCCACCGAAGACGGAATAAAACAAAACACTGCCCTGTTGTGAGTGTCACCGCGCTCTCGAGGGAGTTAGAATGGGAAGAGCTCAGCTTGCGTAGACGTCGGGTGAGACTTCGCTACTTCTTCAAAGCCATCTCCGGTCAACCCGCATGGCAGGATCTCGCAAGGAACTTTCAACCAGCTAAGTTCATCGGACGGAGAGACCATCAAAGGAAGGTTTACCAGAAGCGTTACCGTACAAGTGTCGGCTTCCTCTCCCTCCTTGGCAGAGCCTCAAGAGCTTGGAACAGTCTCCCAATCGATGCAATCAACAATGTAAAAACCGTCAGTGATTTGAACTTCATTATTGAACTGAAGAACTCTTCCTCAATGTAGCTAGCCAGCTTTTTTTAAATTAAAAATAAAAATAGAAATAGAAATAGAAAAATAAAAAGTTATCTATATGTAATAATAATTAACAAAAAAAAATAATACAAACCTGTAGCAACCACTGGAAGACAGTGTAATAATTTACTACCCAGTTAGTTTTACTTAAATTTAGTTAAAAAATAACATGTATTACTATTATTACATAATATGTTATATTCCTAAGATGTCACCAATAAACAAATATTGATATTGAGTTGATCTGTTTGTCGGTGGTCGTAATCAGTGATGAGTCCGTATGTTCTTGGTGCCGGTGCCGTGAGTTTGGTTTTTGCGCGCGACGGTCGCACGATGATGGTTTTGCGTTGAATATGGGCGTCGTGTGTGCGTGATTTTGTGCGTGACTTTAGTTGATTTTTGGTTGGATGCGTGTGGGAAGAAAGGGGGCAATTTTTGGTGTCGGTAAGCTAATTGGGAAGATTCGTTTTGTGCCTCGTGGTTTGGCGAAAGAGTGTGATCGCTGCTCGATTGTCGCACGGTGATATTTAGGCGTCATTATTGAGGTCCGTACATTTTGCGTTGTTTTGCGCTTATTTTGGGCGTTGTGTGTGCCTACATTTGTCCGTGACGTTCGTTGATTTTTGGTTTTATGCGTGTGGGAGGATGGGGGCAATTTTTGGAGTCGGTAAGCTAGTTGGGGAGATTCGTTTTGTGCCTAGTGGTTTGGCGAAACAGTTGGTCGCTGCTCGTTTGTCGCACGTGGATGTTTGGGCGCCATTATTGAGGTCTGTAAATTTGTTAAGTTTTGATTCTGCTTATTGGCATTGTGGAGTGTGGTTGCAATTGTGGTGAAGCACACGGGCAACCAACTAAAAGAAAAAAAGGACCAAGCGACAGAAATGGCGTGAACATAACTATTTGAGCGTTGGAAAAATTGCAAAAACTTATTAAAACGCACACATCGCATACAAGCGTGAGAAACCGAGTTCGAAAACTAATTCGTAAGGCTAAATTTGATTTCTATAATACGGAGTTCGAGAAAATAAGAGGCGACATCAAAACTTCGTGGCAAAAAGTAACTATAAAAGAGAACAACAAAAGACAAACTGTTGACGAATTCATATCATCTTATCTAGGTACAAGGTTTAGCGATGCGGAAATAGTTACTTTATTTGCAGATACTGCTATACACGAAGAAGATAAGAAAAAACACGACTGTTATATTGTTTCAAACGCACATTCTCCTATTTCGTGTCACCAATCTCTCCGATTACCTAAAATAACTGCAAGTGACTTGTCTGAAATAATTTACTCATGGAACCCGCTAAAGCAACCAGAAAAGCCCGATAGAAGTTGGCCATTCTATCAGCCCTGTCATTGCAAAACTCATTCCAGAGCGGTGCTGTGCCCTATAAAGTTAAATTACCCATTATAAGACCATTCTTTCAATAACTATCGACCGATTGCAATGCCACCATCCATCGAAAAAAATCGTAGAACGATTTATTCCAAATAAATTATCAACATACTTGTCTGGTTTCAATTTATTCAACAATCTTCAGTTTGATTTTCAAAAACTTAAAAAGCCAAGCCAAATTTCCAAAAGCCAAAACGCCAAATTGACACCTTCGTTCTAATGTTAAGTGAAATTAACTGGACTCCTCTTTATAACATTACTGAGATGAACGAAGCTTTCAACTTTTTTCATTTAATGTTCATAGAATTTTTAACAGGGCTTATGACAAATCCTCGAAATAAAATAGATTCAGCCCTGAACTAATCGCGTTATCGCAAGATGTAAAGCGATTATATCAAAGGTACAGAGCTACAATGAGCCGCCATGATAACCTAACTTACAAAAAGCAAGAAAAGATACATCATCTTGAAAAACGAAATGAAACCAAGCAATCCAACACAGATTGTATTGAAAAAGCCTACAATAAAGGAAAAGCAGCATGGAAAATAATCAATAAGTTTAAAAATTGCTTGCCCACAGCCCCCATCTGCATAAAACATAATGGCAGATTTATCACCTCAGGTAGTGAAATGGCTGATCTTCTCAATACACATTTTAAAGACGTGTTACCACCAGACTCTTGCACAAAATCAACCCAACGAGCTAGGATCACTATGGCGTCTACAAATAGCATTTAACATAACCACAACATCTTCCTGATGCCCATTAACAGGAAAGAGTATTATGAGATTATGACCAAAATAACTTTTAAAAAATCTACTGGGTACGACGAGGTACCTGCGAATGTACTAAAACTTGCTTCCGTTTAGTTATTGATACCGCTAGTTTTGTAAATATGTCATTTGAAACTGGTGTTTTCCCTGAAGTTCTCAAGAAATCTATTATATCCCCGGTATTTAAAAGTGGTGAAAAAGAAAGTGTGGGGATTTATAGACCAATTTCAAACCTATCTGTTTTCTCAAAACTGTTCGAGAACGCATTTTGAAATCGTTTACTAAACTATCTTGATAAACGACGAACTACAACATTATATACCAATACGCGTCAACCAACACCAGAAAAACACAAATTTCGACCATACGCTCTACTAGGATGATACCGGGATTTCTTCAACATCTACGGAACGGTCCACTCTCTCTCTCTTAAGACTATTGAAACAGCCACCGGCACTTGCAAGTGTAGATTCACGATAAGCATCCACTAGCTCCGTGGGGTGAGGGCCGGGATTCTCTCATGCTGGCATGTGTGTCTGAGCTCGAGATATCAACAAACTAAATGGCCTTGTATGTTTTGGTCTACTAGGGTATTAGCCTTACATACCCTATGGTATTAGATTGCATAAATAAAATGAAAACAAGACACAAGTCATAGCGAATTACCACTGAAATGGAAATATGGGATTTTTATTGACACTATTGAGCTCGTAATTTGAAACAGAATTTGAATCAATTTGAATCGAAGTTCTAACGTTATTAGAACGATTGAAACATCATTGAACATGCCAAAAAATACTATTTTGTCACCTCCCCATCCCACATTTCGACAGAGGATTATTATCGCCTCGCCATAGAGTCGAGAGAGATTATAGTTTCCGAGCATAATTAAAATTGTTTACTTTTATGAGTCACCTAATACCCGAGACATCTCATATCGACATGATAAAACCAAGGAAATCAATTTTTTGAGATTGTTTTGACAGGAGTGGACTCATGATGTGATACAGATTTCTGATCAATTTGAATCGAATTTCTAGCGTCCTTATGTCAGTTTTTGACACCTCACCGAGCATGCCAAACGAGACATTGTTTTTCGAAGTCATCCTATCTGCTCGCGATGTTTATTCCGTGCGCGCTTACTGCTATAATCCGATATAAGTGGAGTAGGCAATATGAAGCAAAAGATCGATTAATTCGATTGATTTCCTTTATTTGGTAGAAAAAATTTTGGTTTTCAACGCAAACATGTTCTAATGTCTTTTTGAATGAACTTTCTAGCGTGAGTTGTGACCAATTGTGACGAATACGTTGTGAGACAACTTGTAGCCTGTGACAACTTTTCAAAGCAACAGAAATGAGTCAATGAGAAAATAATGTCGGAGGGGCTAAAATGAAAAAAAAATTGCAACCTGCATTATCTGATTGGACTTTATCTAAGGTAATTAGTTACATACATGCACATGAAAGACAAGGGTGGCAATGGTGAAGGCAATTGGCGAAGTAACTTTTCGTTCAAAATTTTCCACCAAAACTTTATTCTAAAAATTGTTTGGTTGTATAGCTTATTTGCACATTGTGCATCTATTTTTCTCTGCGTGTCGTGTCATTTCATGTCATGTCATTTCAATAAGTGTAAAACTGAATAATTTTTAAATAAAGATTTTACCTTGTTGCTAATTGCTAATATATCGACAGATCTTCAATGTCGCACGTTCGTAACTGATACGGCCAAGATATCAAAATAAAAGAATCCGCTCGTGTAGATGCAGCACGTGTCTCGGAAGACCAGAGTGTATGCAGGGAATCATGCAGATTGCAGATTTCACCTGACCCGATGCACACCCAATTGCATTTATATTTGAATTTGAAATAATCTTGCGGCCAGGAACTAGGAAGGAGCGTATATGTTTTAGATACTGCGAGAGGAATTCAGTTCATTTCGTTTATCATAAGCTGCTGTAATATACAGATTTTAATATTCAGATACATAGCCTTCTAAATCTAATTATTTGTCAAACTTTGCTTTGCTCCAATCAGGTGGGCGATTAATTGCAAGAAGCTCGAAGGCTTATCCATCATTTAGAGTTTAACCATTCAAAAAACTTAAAATAATTTGGTCTGTTTACAAATTTGATTGAACTCAAAACGTACAAAAAAGTCCATCTCATTTTCTTTCACGTCTCACACAATAATTGTATAAACTTGTGCAAGAAAATTTCTGCCGGTTATGACGAGATTCTGTGTGTCATTATAAGAAGAATATCTATCTACATACTGAAACCTCTAACAAATATCATGAATAAATCATTCGAACAAGGGAGCTTCCCTACAGGCCTGAAGAATCAGTAGTAATTCCAATTCACAAGAAAGGGGAAAAAAATAAATAAAGAACTACCACAGACCACAAAGCGGTTTCTCAAAAATCATGGAAAAGGCCATGGGTGCTGTCATTTCTAACGTGCTGATCGATCTGATCGATGACTGCCAACATGGCTTCACTGCAAGAAAATCCACGCAAACTGCTCTAGCCCCACGGGGGAACAATCGCGCCACTTGTACCTGCTGTTCATCAACGATCTAAAACAAAACGTACCGATAGGTAGTCATACTGTATTTGCTGATTACACCACGCAGCACCTGACAAGTGGTCCAGCAAACGATGCAGCAATAACGAATGAACATTTTATATCCAGGGGCAATCTAGCTGTAACGCAGATGAATTAATATGGCCGCAGAAATGATCTCATAATAAATAAGGAAAAACTGTGTGCATTCAATTTCATCTCCCTCAGAGAGCAATAATATCCAGTCCGTTAATTTAAGAAGAGAAAGTTGCAATCCAGGAGGTAGAAGATATAAAATACCTAGGAGTCTACTTAAATAACACGCTTTCGTGGAAATTACATGTACACTCCTGGACACTGAAATCCGTCCCCTGGAAATTTATGCAAGTCCCGAGGGAGGTTGGCTTGAAAAATAGTGTAGGTAAGTCGGGTACACACCATGCTGTATGCCATGTGCTTTCTGAACCTATACCTCGTTATGATAAACCAGTTTTCCTTATCAGTAATGCCTGCCCAGTGAAATGAGGATCGACCAAGCTCACAAATATGATATCTCGTGAGCTTTGCACACCATTTCAGAACCCCCTAAAAACCTATAACTCGTAATTTTGAAGATGCAGAAATAATTCGAAAACTTCCTGTGTCTTCTCTTCACAGCAAACACGTTTATCTCATCACTTCCTCAGTATTCTGGAAAAAGTTTGTTTCCATGGCACGATTTAATTTTCTCTCCTTTTAATTGCTTATATTATCTTTGGATCAAGTCAATGGTTGGCTCCGAGACCCGACCTTTAATTCGCAGTCACTCCTTAAAAGCACATACTTAGTCCACCCTAAAGATGTACTTTTTAGGAAGGGTATCCATTATTTCGATGCAATTCTCACTCCTCCCTTTTTGGAACTTTAAGTTCCAATCCGGGAGCAGAAAAGTATCACCCTCCATTCTGTTCAATTTTTTTAGATATTCAAACGCTCGAATGGAGCTGCCTCCAATCCCTGCTCAAAATCTTCATGTTTATGTGCTCGAAAGGACCATCTTCTTTTACGACTCATTTTTTTTTTTCTGAATGCGTCTCATAAATGGAGGTGTCAATATATCTCATGTATCAATTTGTGAGTAACCTAAATATAAACAAATTATAATTTGTGGCAATTATATTTAATTTTAATCTTTTGGCCTGATTCTGTTCGTGAAAAATCAGAAATCAAAAATAATACATGAGTTGCCGCAACAAAATCAAAGCTGCAATTATATTATAATTAAATATCGTTTGAATAAATTTGACACGGAATTGCGCGTGATGTGCAGCTGAAAAAAAAATCGTTGAAGTGATGTTTGAAGTGATGTGCTTCCGAAAAAAAATCGTCTAAGTGATGTTTGTCATGTATGAATCGTCGTTACTAATATCTCTACAGTATAAATGGTAAGTACACTTACAAATCTATTACTTTTTGTGCATTTTAAAGAGCTCAAACCTAAAACAAATTCGCACGCCATGTATTTTGAAATACAATGCGGGCTATCTGGGCGGCCATATTGGTTTCTCATACAATTCCGGTTCCTGTGGGCTAGGCTGTTTACTAATCATTCTTGTTCCGACTTTGCTACGTCTTTGATTGTTCCAGGAGAAGAGTTTTGTTTTGAATCCAAGTGCATCCCGTGGGAAAAAGACATTGTGAGTAAATTGTTTAATCCGAACAACCTTCTTACGTTTATCATTTACGATTTCTAATGTAAAGTGCAGTATTGACCGCCAGTTGCCAGTTTTAAATCAACACTGAAACTCGATCAGCAAGCACATGCTTGCATTGTTTTTGTTAATGTTCATTGGCCGTGACTCCTAAATTTCTGATTCACTAGTGTTGTTTGTTATTTGAGATTAGATGGCCTCACACTTCTACTCTGAGCGCCACATCCGGCGAGTTTCAAATCACGAAATGAATTGAAGCTGCCTAGGAGTTGAATCTCTGATGGATTTGGAACCTTGTGATGTTGAGCATGAAAGCATCCACGTACCTCTCACTGAATATATTGACGAGCATGAAGAAAACGGAGGGAGTGACGTTTTGGAAAACCCTTCACTGGAGTGCCAGAGTCCCGAACCAGAAAGAAACTCCGAGACTGATGGCTCGACTGAGATTGACGCCGATGTTGATCGGTGTGAGTTGCTCCGCGTGAGCGATGAAGATGAGATTGATTGATTGTGGGTTTAGCGGCGCGTCAGCAGCTTTGGCTATTTGCGCCGGTCAGATGTTAAAACATAAAACAATGACAAAAAAAAAAAAAAAAAAAAAAAAAAAAAAATTATCAACTAAAAACAAATAGGTAAAACTATCGATCAGTTGGATAAAATATTGTCATAGGTTAAAAAACAAAAACTAGATTAAAAAACTAGTTTTTATTTCCTGACGCATTCTTTAAAAATACTTGCGCCAGGAATTGAAGACTGATTTAAAAACTTATCTAAACTAGATCAGTTTATAAAATGACAGTCTTATTTTTAAAAAATAAAAAGACAACAAAGACAATAAAAAACCACTCCACAACTAAAAACAAAAATTTGCATTAAGTCAGGAGAGTAAAATATTGTCAAAAGTTTAAAAGCAATAAGAAACAATGCTAAAAAACCAGTTGTCATGTCCAGACGCAGTTTTTATAAATACTTGCGCCTGGATCATAAACTGCTTTAAAAACTTACTAAAAACTAGATAAGTTTAAAAAAGTCAGTTTGAATTAAAAATTTAATTATTCGGCCTATCGACACGGCGTTGTCTCCCAACGCCTCTGGCAAACTTCCGGGAATCTGCAGGTGGTTGCGCAGTTGCCTGTGAACGGCACACTCGACAAGGAGATGTTTAATCGAGAGAGGTTGATCACAGGAGGTGCACATCGGTGGCTCTTCTCGCTTCAGGATGAAGACGTGAGTGAGCGGGCTATGACCGATGCGCAACCTCGTTGTTACAACCTCCTCGCGTCGAGTGTGTCGGGCAGAAGATTGCCAGGGGTCGATAGTTGCCTTGATGGGCTTCAGTTTGTTGACTTGCACAGTGTCCCATGTCGCTTGCCAGCACTTCTTTGTTTCGGCCCTGAAGGCGGCTTTAAGATCGCTAACAGGGACAACTGTGAAGTCAACATCGGCTTTTCTTGTGGCGTCTTTGGCTGCTCTGTCGGCCATCTCATTGCCAGCAATTCCTGCATGGCCTGGAAGCCAACAGAGCAACACTTCTATGCCGACCAAGCACAGTTCGCCAAGCTTAGCCTGGATGGTTTGCACAAGATGGTCCGTGGGGAATGCCTGACATAGTGCTTGGAGGGAGCTCAGAGAGTCGGAACAGACAAGAAATTGTTTGCGATTGGCACGCTTGATATGTTCAAGGGCCTTGAGAATCGCAAACAACTCTGCTGTATAGACACTACAGAGAGGATTGAGCTTAAAGCACACGCTTGTGTTGTCGATGACAAAGGCACACCCCACAGACTCATTGTCCTTTGATCCGTCAGTGTAGATCCTGCTGTATTGTGAGTACTGGTCGCAAATGCTGAAGAACAGCTGTCGGAAAACGGCCGGGCTCGTCTGGGCCTTGGTGTGCTGAGCGAGTTGCATCAGGCACACAGGCTGGGATGTTGTCCAGGGAGCCACACGACCGATTCCGACAGGAAGGACAGGTGGTAGGTCCATTCCAAATGCGGCCAGGAGCTCTTTTGCTCTGATGCCAAGAGGTCTGGTTGCTTTTTGCCTGGTGTTGTAGAGCACAACATTCGGCGGAGCGAACACAGACCTGTATGCCGGGTGTTTTGGCATGCCACGCAGCTTGGCTACGTAGCTGGCGAGGAGGTAGTCACGCCTGATCTTAAGCGGAGCCTCCCCGGCCTCACAATGCAGACTGACGATGGGACTCGTGCGAAACGCGCCAGTACACAACCTGATACCAGCGTTGTGCACTGGATCCAGGATGCCGATATATGATTTCCTCGCCGATGCATAAACAGTGCAGCCAAAGTCTAATTTAGATCTTATGAGGGAGCGGTAGAGGCGGAGCATGGACGTTCTGTCGGCTCCCCAGGAGGTACCGCTCAAGATCTTCAGGATGTTCATTGCCTTCAAGCACTTGTCTTTGAGTTGACGGAGATGTGGTAACCAGGTGAGCTTCTCGTCAAATACCATTCCGAGGAAGCGGGTTGACTCTGAGAAAGGCAGCACCTGGTTTGCCAACGTCAAGACAGGATGAGGATGAAATAGACGATGGCGACTGAAATGTATGCATGTTGTTTTCGACGAGGAGAATCTGAAGCCATGTCGATCCGCCCAACTCTCCAATCGGTTGATCGTTAGCTGGAGCTGCCGCTGAGCCGAGTTCAGGTTCCCTGTTTGGTGGAAGATCGCCAAATCATCAACGTAGAGCGATGCACGAACCGGAGTTCGAATGCATGTCGTGATGGAGTTGATGGCGATCGCAAACAGGGTAACACTGAGGACACAGCCCTGCGGCACTCCGTTCTCTTGATCGAAAGCCGACGAGAGAGTGTTTCCGACACGAACGTGGAAAGACCTATCAGCCATGAAGTTCTGCACAAAGTGGGGCAAGTGGCCACGAATACCCCACTTGTGGATGGTCTGTAAAATGCCGTACTTCCACGTCGTGTCGTACGCCTTCTCGAGATCGAAAAACACCGCGATCAGGTGTTTCCTTGTGAGGAAACTGTCCTGGATCAATCCTTCAAGCTGGGTCAAGTTATCTGTGACGGAGCGGTTTCGCCTGAAACCAGACTGCTCCGCACAGAGTAGGCCGTTTTTCTCCAAATGCCACATAAGCCTAGCGTTGATCATTCGCTCCAAGATCTTGCATAGGCGGCTTGTAAGGGCAATTGGGCGGTAGCTAGCAGCATCAGTCTTGTCTTTTCCCGGCTTCAGGATGGGGATGACAATCGCCACCCTCCAACGAGCTGGGAAACTGTCCTCGAGCCAGACCCTGTTCAACATCTGAAGCATGTATGATCGAGAGCATTTACTCAGATGTTTGATCATCTGGTAATGGATCATATCGATGCCAGGTGAAGTGTCGTTGGCGGCTCTTAGCGCGGAGTCCAGCTCCCAGTCGCTGAAGGGCAGGTTGTAAGTTTCCTGGTTCTTACTTCGGAAGACAAGACCTTGCTGCTCGGCTACCTGCTTGACCCGCTTGAAGGATGCGGTGTAATTCTCTGAGCTGGAGACTTTCGAGAACTGAGAACCAAGAGTGTCGGCGATGGCCGGGCCCGTGGACTGCAACAGCCCGTCACGCATCAGTCCGGATATGGGACGGAAAGTTGATCTGCCAGACAACTTCCGAACCTTGTCCCATACCCTGGACGACGGCGTGCGGGCCGTGCTGGTCGACACATAGGCCCGCCACGACACTCTCTTGGCCTCAGTGATTGTTCTCCGAGCCTTAGCTCTTGATCTCTTGAAGGCGATCAGGTTTTCTTGGGTCGGATGCGACATGAAGAAGGAGAGGGCCCTCCGTCTCGCCCTGATGGCCAACTTGCATTCACAAGTGAACCACGGGACGGGGAGACGGTAGGGTTTTTCAGACGACCGTGGAATGGATTTCTCGGCTGCATGAATTACCACCTCCGTGAAGCTGTCCACGTGAGAATCGATATCCTCGGGGACAGCCTCATCGAAAGTGGCAAGATCACTGAAAAGTGACCAGTCAGCCCGTCTTAGAATCCACTTTGGGTGTCTGGGTGGTAGAGAAGGGATCCTCGACGATTTAATGAAGATAGGGAAGTGGTCACTTCCACATAAATCGTCGTGCACAGACCATTCAGTGTCAAGAGCGAGGGAGGGTGAACAGAGAGTCAGGTCAATCGCAGAGAGTGATCCTGTTGATGCAGTGAAGTGGGTGTTACTGCCGTTATTCAACAGGACCACATTGCGAAGCCTGATAGTGTCTTCCACCAGTGTACCTTTCTGATTGGTGCTGAGACTACCCCACAGGGGGTTGTGAGCGTTGAAATCACCAACCAATAGAAAGGGTAGAGGTAACTGGTCCATGAGATGGTCGATGGATTGCTGGGTAACGACACTATCAGGGGGGAGGTAGATGTTGCATATGTGTAGGGGGCTGGGAAGGAAAACCTTCACAGCCACGGCCTGGAGGGTGGTGGTCAGCACAACAGTCTCCGAGTGGATACTGTTGTGGACGGCCGTTGCAACTCCCCCCTGAGCTCTCTGTCCACCTGTGTGGTCGTAACGGTAGAAGTCATAGCCCTTCAGGAGTGGCTTGTCTGATGGCTTCAGGTGAGTTTCCTGGAAGCAACAGACAAGGGGGCTTTTTGACGAAACAAGTTGTCTGACTTCGGGTGCTCTTGTATTGAATCCTCTCAGATTCCACTGAATGATGTCTGGCATTTTAAGTTATTAGGATTTTCCCTTCTCTTTCACCTTCTCCTTCTCCTTTCCCTTCACCGTCTGCCAGGTGTTCGGCGACGTGTCGGTAGGGTCTACCTCCATTCCATCCTTCCTGGTAGACAGGGAGGTGGACGTGGAGCTACCGGTGGTGTTGGGAAGGAAGGTGATTATTTCCCTCGCCTTCCTCGAGGTGCTGGCCTCAGCTTGCCTTCCCTTGGAAGGGTGCAGCTGGAGCGTGCGGATTTCATGGAGCTCTGTGATTTGTTGTTTAAGCGATTCAATTTCCTTGTTCTTTGCTTCCAAATCTCGCTTCATGGCCTCGATCTCTTGCCTGTGGCGTTCCTCCATCTCCTCGTGGCGCTTGGCCTGCTCGGCGGAGAGTTGCAGTTGTTTCTCGACCATGGCCTGCAAACGAGCCGTCTCCGCCGAGACAGCCGCGCCCGAGTCCACGGCTTTGGCAAAAGATTTCTGACCGAGGCCATTCTGAGAGTTGAAACGTTTTCTAGCTTCGAACAAGGAAATGTTTTCAATCGTCTTAATTTCCACGATTTTACGCTCCAACTTCCACTGTGGGCAGTCGCGGGACCACACAGGGTGGGCTGCCGAGCAGTTAGCACAGTGGAAGCTGTTGCTGCACGCGTCAGTCTCGTGGTCCTCTTTGGCACACTTCCCACAGATGGGCTTCCGCTTGCAATCCAAGCTGGAGTGGCCGAACATCTGGCAGGTGAAGCACCGCAGAGGATTTGGAATATGTGGTCGCACAGGCAGACGCAAGTAGCCAGCAAATATGCACTCAGGGAGTTTAGGTGTGCCGAAGGTCAGGATGAGTAATGGTGTTGGCTTCAAGTCACCGGTCTTCTTACTCATCACACGATACACATCGATCACACCTTGGCTTATAAGCTCTTTTTTCAGCTCTTCAGTCGGGATGTCCTGAAGGTCGAAACTGAAAATAACTCCCTTAGAGGTATTTAAGGACCTGTGAGCAGCCACTGTAATCGGCATGGTGTCAAACGATGTTGCCGATTGCAGTTTTAGTGACTGCTCACTGTTAGCTACTTCTACTAGTAGCGTGCCGTCGCGAAGGCACTTGGAACTTTTCACATCGCCTGCGAGGAGTAACAATCCGCGCTTCTGCGCGAAAGGCGAGACGGTCCTAAACGATTTTCCACTGACAAGTTTTATAATAAGAAAGAGTGGCTCCACACTCCTGGGAGCCACCACATCCTTTAATGAAATAACGTCCTCCAAAAGAGGACGTAGGCGTTTTTTTGGATTAAGGGGGGGATTGTTTGTTTTGGTTTCCATATAAATGGAGTCATTTCGTCCCCCGGAGCCCTGCCCACCACGGAGCCCAACCAGGGGGACGTCCCACTGGGACGCCGGGGTTGTCCGGGGGATATAGTCGGGAGGCACCGGCAGTCGCGAGTGACCGCAACTGGTGGGGCCCAGCAACACCCATCACGCCACCGGTGCCCCCCTCCTCATCCACGCGTGAAGCATTAACGCCCCAGGCGAGCCGATTGGCTGGGGGTGGATTAGCCCCCAGCCTCCTGTTTTGGGCGAAGCAGAAACTAAAGGGGTGTGTTGGGACAATTGTCTATAAGAACCAGACAATTGCCCCTCAACCCCCAAGAAAATCTTTTCCGCCCGTTCAGGTTACCGCGCACGGCAAACACGCAGGTAAGCGTTCTGACCTGCACAGGGGGTCGGCCGGAAGAGAAGACAGGAGAGTGTAGGATAGAGAAGAGACAGCAATAATGTAAGGCTCGAGAACTCCCTGCGCAGGTCACCAGTCACCAGACATCGCTGGAGCCTACAACGACTGTCAGTCAACCGAATCAAATCCGTGTTTGTGGCCAGGTCGTCAATGGGGGGAACCCCGCCGCTGTCGCAGAAGACTGACGGTGGGTTCGGGAGGTGGCCAAAGAAATGAAGTAAGAAGGAAGATGAAGAAAAGATGGTGAAATGAAAGGTGGGGAGAGAAAGAGCGCCAGATCCTCCCTCGACCAAAGTCCGGGTCCCGCGACAACGACGGGGTAGGCTAGTCTTTGTCTGGGTCCTCCCCGGGAGCCTGTCCGGTATAGGAGACCTTGGTGGGAGTGGAACCTCCCCCCGGCATGGCCTCCCGGATCATCGGACCACACAAACCCCTTCACCACGATAAGGTGCTAGCCTCGAAGGGGATGAAGATGAGAGTTTTTCTGAAGATGATAGCGTGGATAAAACACCATTCAGGGAACTACTTGCATCATGGGCTGTGGATTGCAACGTCAAACAAAACACGCTCACGAAGCTCCTCAAACTGTTGAAGACCCAACCTGGCATGCATGCATTACCCAGTGATGCTAGAACATTGCTGAAGACTCCGAGCAGTTCTTCAGTTGTGGACCTTGGGCCTGGACTATATTGTCATTTTGGCATCGTGAAAGGTTTATGCCAACTTTCGAGTGCGGGTCTCCCAAATACTATCGAGCTTTTGATCAACACTGACGGACTTCCACTGTTTAAAGACTCCACCAACCATTTTTGGCCAATCTTAGGAGCAATCACTCCAAATGTAGGACTTTCTGCACCCTTTGTGATTGGAGTTTATCATGGGGAAAAAAAACCCGAGTCGGCCTCTCAATTTCTACGATTGTATGTTGACGAGATGAAGACCATCCAAGAGCAAGGAGTGGATATCGAGGGCAAACACTTTAATGTAGCCGTTAAAGGTTATATTTGTGATGCTCCAGCAAGAGCGTTTGTTAAATGTATCAAGGGCCACACAAGCCACAGTGGATGCGGTA
This sequence comes from Nemurella pictetii, assembly GCA_921293315.2. Lineage (NCBI taxonomy): Eukaryota > Metazoa > Arthropoda > Insecta > Plecoptera > Nemouridae > Nemurella > Nemurella pictetii. The sequence goes on from OV121116.1 coordinate 2,295,432, forward strand.
AATGTTGGCAGATTGGCGAGTACTTGGATCATCGAATGTGTTTTTCCGAACTCGATTCTCGTCTCCGAACGGACGCTGATTTTACTGAGCGGAGAGACGATGATCACCATCACGAACCAAGAAGTCCCCTGGAGAAGATTGGGACTGGCATGGTTTCACAGTTTCCTTTTGAATATATGCATTTTGTCTGCATGGGCGTAATGAAGAAGCTGACATCAATTTGGGTGAAAGGGCAGCGCCCGACCAAGTGTTAACCGGATGCCGTCAAGATAGAATGTTCTGCTCACATTGAATCGTTAAAGGCATTTGTCTGCGAAGAATTCAACCGAAAAGGAAGAGCTCTGAGCGAAATTGATAGGTGGAAAGCAACTGAATGGCGGCTCATGTTGTTGTACACGGGCCCAGTTATTCTGCGGTGTCTTCTAACGCCTCGGCAGTACACACATTTCTTGGCACTGCACTGTGCTATCCGAATACTTGCTAGCCCCTAATTTCACATATTGCTCAATGCGTACGCCGAATCGTTGTTGAAGCATTTTGTTAAAACATTTGGACTTCTCTATGGCCGCAGTCTTATGTCCTACAATGTTCATGGGCTGTTACATCTAGCAAATGACGTGAAGAATTTTGGACCCTTGGACAGTTTTAGTGCATTTCAATTTGAAAATTTATTGGGAAAAGTGAAGAGATTGGTACGGAAGTGTGACAAGCCCCTGCAGCAGCTCAGCAACAGGCTGGCATAGAGAAATGCAGTCAGACCTAAACCATAGACTCCAAAGCCAATGGACTATCCTTATCTTGGTTCGTTGAACGGTCCACTGAAGCTAGAAGGATTCAACATCACAAAATACCAGCGAGATAACTGCTGCTTGCTCCAAGATGGATCCGTAGTGATCATCGAAGGTTTCTTAAGGAAAAATCTAGCCGTTCACATCATTGGTCGGAAGTTTACGTCTACGGGGTCTCTCTATCCGAACAACAACCCATCAGAATCAACGCTTATGAACATTTATCTAGCCAAGAATCTTTCGGACCAGCATGAATGGCCGGCTTCAGCTATAACTTGCAAAGCAATGAGGTTGCCATTTATAAACAACAGTTAATTTGCAATTTTTCCCCTTATACACTCCCAAGACTGAGGTTTGTTTTAATAAGTTGGCACTTTGAATTATTACGATCTTGAATTTTAAGATACATGTTTTTTTTTTTTTTTTCAGATGGCTTTCCGAGTGGTGGTTTTTACGAAGACAGATAAGGTTGGGGTGGTGCCACAAGAGTGGTTCCTTGATGAAAAAACTTGCTTCTGGCCTGACCTGAAATGTATGAAGCGTGCTGGGCTCAACAAGAACAATGTTTCAAAGTTGATAGTTTCCGGATTTAAGGATGCAGCGCGCTGGCCGCAATTCAACGTGCGTATTCTGGATAGCTATGGTGAGTTTCGTGTTCATGCTATAATGTAGCGAGCTTTTAGATAAACATAGTCTTCATTTGAGAAGTTTCGTAAATAGATTGATTAGTGGCGTTTAACGACGGACTATTTTGACAATCGGCTCCTATGGTACTGGTCCGATGGCGTCAGGGTGACGATAATGAGGATGATGACGAACACAAGTCCCGACCTATAACCCGATGCTGGCACGTAGCCTCCAACATCTTCTTAACTGGTCACGTGTTTTATGGTCATCTATCCAATACCTGACCCAGTACCGTGCTGCTTATCTTAGGTGATCATATTTACATGAGAATATTTTACTTTTTATTAATGCAAAGATTTTTTCCGGCTGATATCAGATTCATACAAAGTGGCTGTTAAGCATCTTCAAAGAGCGGAGGTCACCAGCGACCTGGCGACAACGGAAGCAGAAGATTTGGGAACAGGAAAGCGGCGAAAGTTTCCTCACAAGCCTTTCTCTGTTTCCGTTCACTCTGGAAAAAGATTTCGATCCTGTAACCAAGTTATCTCGTCAAGTGACGAGGCCGAGGAGGATTCGTTATATCTCGACAAGGCGCCTTGTTTGACGGAACAAGGTATGCTGTAATTGCTGAGTAAAGTATCAAGGATTAGATATTGGATCGTTCAGGCTTGACAGAATTTCATTTTTGTCTTTCCACCTTTTCAGATATCAGAAACCTAACAAACCAGGACCACGAACAGCTCGACAATCTAGAGGAGTACAGATAATTATCAGGTAGAATATGTGTGGCCCTTACATTGCTAGGCTAGTGTCTATTTCATGGGTGCATTCAACCTTTCAAGCTTTATGTATATTATGTTAATGTCATTTTTCTGCAATGCAGTGCTTGAATTGGACGTTTTGCCAGTGGAATGCATGGTTGCGGCTAAGGGAACCCAACTGTGCGCCTTAGATGATATTGAAGTTAGTTGCCCAGGGTCACCTACCAGTGTATGTTCGGAATGTAAGTTATTTTTATGATCCAGGGTTAAAATTATTGTGATATTACAAAGCTTTCTGTAGCTGCTTTTACCGATCTGCTTTTTCTGTATTAGACTGTTACGACGAGGATGATGATGACGTGATGATGGTACGACCATCATCACAAACATCGGAGTATCGTGTTCCTTCGTCAAGTGACGAGAGTTCCCAAGAAGTAGAGTTTGACGGTGAGCTCAATTTTCTGTCAACACAATCAATCTGTCTTTGAATTGTCCTGCCTTAATGATTGGTTTGTTTGTTTAGCATTGAAGACCACCAAGTCTGCCACATCTGGGAAATCAAAAACCAAAACCAAAATTATTATGCCAGCAAAACCACAGGTGCCAGCACCTGCCACATCTGGCAAGGCATCTACTTCTAGCAAGACCTCTTCTGCCAAATCTGCCAATACCTCTGCAACTACATCAGACAAGACCTCTGCAACTACATCTCGCAAGAACTCGACAGTCAAATCTGTCAATACCTCTGCCAAGATCATTGTCAAACCGGCTGCCTCCCGAGTATCGACTGAAAGCTGTGCTCACCTGTCTGGTAGGAATTTTCTTATTGCCACTTTTATCTAACCAGATCGCACTTAGTTTCACGAATCATGATGCATTACACCTGTTAAAGATTACTTAGTATTTCTACAATAAATCTCTTTAGTGAATTACTTTTGAATAATATGTTTAAAACTGTTGCAGACCGAGAGCTTCAAGAAGCTAATTGGCACATGAAAAGGCGGCTGCTGGCAAATCAGAGGAAGCTGATTGGTGACGTGACAGTTCTCAAACTCTCTGCAGCTCTATTGCGGGAGCCACCACACCTGCCGGGAAAGGAGAGTTTTCCTATGCTGCCGATAGAAAGACGCTCTGAATTTGCAGCCCTTGAGGAGATGCTAGAGGATGGGCACGTCTTCTGGGAACTGGTGAGTTCTGCTGAATAATATGTAATTCAAACAGTATTAAACCATGAAAAGGTCATTATAATATTTTTGTGGCTCTAGTTGGGAGTAGTGGGCCTTGCATAAGTAGGCATTTTGTGTCGTTGAAAGGTTGCTGCTGACATTTGGATTTTACAATGAATATACTACCATAAATTGATTTTCAGATTTTCGTCCACCTGAAAATGGCCACCAGACTAATTATGGGGGGGGGGGGGATGATGACGGATGGCTTCGCTGTTGACGTGACTTGGGGAAGCACTGCGATAAAGCTGAAGCTAGACGGGACACTAGTTCTCAAGGCAATACTTGGTTAGTATTATAATAATTACTGATTCTATGGCAACTGCTATTTGCTGTGTGCCATTTGCACGGCCGGTCACGTCTCCAACTGAACAGGGATGGTGGAAAACAATTTGCTCGTGACACCTACTCTTTTGTCAGTACACACATGCCAGATTTATAGTTGCTTAGATGTCCGACTTGAAATCGTGATTATTCGAGCCAGAATTACCTATCTGTGTTATTTGAGAGAATACAAAGGAAATGTTCGAAGCGCGAGGCAGGCATGCCCCTAAATGACCTCATGGTAGCCACGCGCCGAATGACGCTTAACGTAGCTAGTCCTGGACTGGTTCTTCCAAAAATTAAAAAATTATCCCATTTGTGATTCATTCTGAACTTCTGAAGGCATGAATTTTGTGGTTAGATGAGAGGCTGTCTTTAACATATTATAACGCCAAGACAATTATTGGGATACAAAGCATTTCTTTTCAAAGCTACTATAAGAACTTTTATCTGATGCCCGATAGAAGTTCTTGTTCCTAAAACTGGTGCTAACGAAAATGTAATGTGTATTTTTCTCTACTCTGCAGAAGCGATCTCAAAGGTCCGTGCCTGTGTAGATGAAGAGGGGAGGGTAATTTTTAAAAGTGTCTCGGAATGGCTTCGTCACGTGCGGCAGCGGCTCAACGCGGCGGAGATTAGGCAACAGAAAGCTTTATAGTTCAAAAAGGAAATTTCTGTAAATAAATTTAAGTGCTAAATAAATTACCTTTGTGACCAATTTAAAACATTAGAACAGATATTATTTATTTCAACAATCCAAATCCAACCTCCTAAACTGCACTGTTTTCAGTCCCAAAGGGCTTATTTTAGTACTTTCAGCGTAAAATTTTACAGCAAATGGAGCCAGCAAAATTGAGCGAAAAGTATTTTAAAAAGGATAAAAAAGGGAATGACCTCCATTTTTTACAACAAAACTTTGAAAATATGCTCAATAAAGGATGGCGTGGGCCTTTATTTGCTTGTCCTTTATTGTGCCTATTTTCAAAAAAATTCTGTGAATAATGGAGGTCACTCCCTTTTTTACCATTTTGAATGTACTTTTTGCTCAATTTTCGAGGACATGAAGTACTGGTTTAGGTAGGTGTTTCGGACAAACAAAGGATGTACAAAGGAGTTCCATTGCTATTATGGATTTTGTAAAAGGCTTTACTTTCGATATCTAAAGTGCATCCCCATTTTGTATGGGAGGCTATCTTGTCCAGGCGGGTCGGATATATTATATCAAGTACGGGAGATTAGATAACAAACGACGTCGATTATTACGATGTAGTGGAGGAAATTCAAACGGTTGTCATTTTTAGTATTTTTACCATCGAATAAATGTTTTTTTTAACTATTAATAGGTATCAATGGTAAATGTAGTGTTGTTAGAGCAAGGATATTGAAATTCGTCCAAACCGTCTAAATCTTCCCCGGCAACTCTGTGACAAATGCTGGAGCTCGATCATGCCAAAAGGGCTACTCTGGTGAACGAATATTCGCAATGCACGGTTCATATGAATTGTTAAAAGCCCCACTGATAAGAAAACTGGTTTTCCAGCCATTTCGTCTTGCTTGAAAATAGTAGTTAAAGGTAGCCAGGTAGAGCTGAGCACATGGCATATGAAACGGCTCATTCTTGTAACACCTATTCTCATACTGCCTACGAGAATAGGCGTGAATTCACGTGACCACGAGGCCTCGTAGGCGTTATAAGAATAGGCGTTAAGAGAAAAAATCTGACCGCGAGATACAGCGAGAGGGGCTGTAGGCGTTGTAAGAAAAATAAAGGTCGCAGGTATCGTAGGCAGTATGAGAATAGGTGTTCCAAGAATGAGCCGACGAAATTGTGACATGTAAAAATTTCAGGTGGAGGGGTTTCAGTGTCCAGAAGTGTACATAATATAGCTCCCCAAATGGCTTCGATAAAAAGGCTGATGAGCCTAGCAACAATAAAAATTGTTATGCTAGTGTATTTTTTTTACATCCAATCAAGACTGCAATATGGAATCGTTCTCTGGGGACAAAGTAAGAAAAACCAAAAGACTATTTGTAATCCAAAAAGGGCTTTACGGTACATGGCAGGGAGTACGAACCCGACGACGGAAATATATACGAAAGACTAATGCAAACCCCTTTTAAAACGTTACCATGCCATGCATTTTTATTTATAATGCTTTTTTTTATAGAGTGAATAATTTTAACGATAATGACGCATGTCACAAGTATGTGACAAGGGCCAAAGAGAACATGAAAACACCAAGGGTCTTATTGAAACTGACGAAGCAGGGCCCGTTATACGCTGGGCCTAAACTATTTAATGCATTGCCGGCATCGAAACAGAAGCTATAGTCTAAATTTGAACTAAATTTGAAAAAAATCTGAAAGAGTACCTGATCGACATATTTTTTTATAGTTTAAACGAGTTCTGCGAACAATTCTAATTGTGATGATACTGAATGTTTTTAAAACATGTACATGGTGCTTATTGACAGTAAAACACATTTTTATAGCCATCAAGAGTAAAGAAATAAAGAAAACTTGCATCGTTTTGCACTAACACCTCGGAAAACAGCAGAACTTGAATTTTACCAAAAATTTTAATATGTTATCTTAATTCTTCCCAATTTCTATATAAGGCTGTGTGATCGGGTAGAATTGACAAGTGTAGAAATCGACCTTTCACATTTTTTTGCAGCAAGATGGCAAACGCACAAAAGTAAAAAAATACGAGGTTCCATGAAGAATTTTACCTTTTGAGCTGTGTCTAATTTTTCATACTCTAATTTATAAAGACATAAAACTCGATAAATATAGAATGTGTATAGCCAAAAATTTTTATTGGATATCGTTTTGTCCCTATGGAACGTACTGCTGTGATATTTTTCAACAAGGTAGCTAACTGGATTCTCCAGAGAATCTTGTATTTTAGATTTTTGAGTTCGCTGTTAAAAGACCATAATAAAATTAAAACCTAGATTGACTAGGCCGTGTCTAGCATCACACAAACTGTCATAAAGAAACCCTCGACTCAATGGCCATTGTCCGCCTGGTCGGCCAGCCAGACCCCAATAAACCCTGTATTGTTCGACCAGATATGCATTTTTAAGCAGTGCAGCATGAAATGTCTGTTAGAGATATTCTTACACTTTCTTTCCAGTATTTACCGAGCACTGATTTGTAATCGTTCGGCGGATAGGAGAAGACATTTTCTTGATTAAACAAGTTTTGTAGGAAAGTTATCCAGTTTAAGGAAAGACAGCACCATACTACAAGCATAATTTGATGACCGACGTTATTTTGATAAAAATACTTTTTTTTAGCTCTATTGATCGCTTATTTTAAAGTGCTCTTAAAGAAAAACAATTCAAATGATTTGCTTTAAATTAACAGAGTATCTTCTTTTTACGATTAATAATGCACATGGTAAATTTTGTTAAAATCGGTTGCAGATCAAGTTGATTTAGCTGCAAAAAACTGCAAAATCGCTAAAAAAAAGCGTCATAAAAGCGCCATTTTCAAGAAAAGCGCTAAACATACAACAATAAAATTTGTACACAAACATTAAATCGTGAGGCTCAACATATCTGGAAAGTTTCGTCAAATTATATGCATATCCTTGGCCTCGAGTGGAAAACGTGTTTTGAATAAACTGAAAAATTTCGTAAAAATTTAATAACATAAAATTGACTCGTCCAAATCGCTTCAAAAACGTGGCAGATCTAAGTTCAGAGAAAACGAAGGTCCATATAAATTTTCATCAAAATCCGTTTTGGCGTTTGGCCTGTAGAGCGCGAACAAACACACAAAAAAAAAACGTGTTTTTTTAGCAGTAAAGTTTAATTGAAGATTTCGCTTCACGCGCTACGCTCGTTACGCTCATCAATAATTATTTTAGAACATGTCACATAATAACAACCTACTTAAGAAGATACTGACATATTGAGTATGGCCATAATTCCACCAGGTGGTCTTTCAGCCTATTTTTAAAACAGCAGTCATTTTGATAGATTTTAATAGCCTATGTTTCGCTATGCGAGCGTTGCGAGCGTTGCGCTGTGAGCTTTAGCGCTGGGTTTTTTTTACAGTGGAGCATTGCGCCGCGCGCGCTGCGAGCGTTGCGTGTAGTTTGACGTTTCGCTTAGCAAAATGTACAAGAATTAGCGCGAACTGTATTATTATAACGAAAAAGTCCGAAAGAGAAAGAATTTGGCTCTGCTAGTGCTAAAGAATGCACAGAGACGGCAGAAACGGTTCCACGTGCGCGATATATATTTGAAACGTCATCAACAGGGACATTATCTCAATCTGATACACGAAATGGAGGTTAGTGGCCAGCGAACATTGTTTCAATTTTCATCGAATGAATGAATTGTGGGTTTTACGGCGCGTCAGCAGCTATGGCTATTTGCGCCGGTCAGATTTTTAAAATAAAACAATGACAAAAATTTTTCAACTAAAAACAAATAGATAACTCTATTGATCAGTTTGATAAAAAATTGTCATGGGTTAAAAAGCAATGAAAAACTAGATTAAAAACTAGTTTTCATTTCCTGACGCATTCTTTATAAATACTTGCGCCAGGAAAAGACTGATTTAAAAACTTATCTTAACTAGATCAGTTTATAAAATAGCAGTCTTAATTTAAAAATAAAAAGACAACAAAGACAATAAAAAACAACTCTCCAACTAAAAACAAATAAAATTGAGTCAAGTTAGATGTGAAAAATATTGTCAATAGTTAAAAAGCAATAAAAACAATGCTAAAAAACCAGTTGTCATGTCCAGACGCAGTTTTTATAAATACTTGCGCCTGGAACATCAACTGCTTTAAAAACTTACTAAAAACTAGATAAGTTTAAAAAAGTCAGTTTGAATTAAAAATCGAATGACTCGATCTATCGACACGGCGTTGTCTCCCAACGCCTCTGGCAAACTTCCGGGAATCTGCAGGTGGTTGCGCAGTTGCCTGTGAACGGCACACTCGACAAGGAGATGTTTAATCGAGAGAGGTTGATCACAGGAGGTGCACATCGGTGGCTCTTCTCGCTTCAGGATGAAGACGTGAGTGAGCGGGCTATGACCGATGCGCAACCTCGTTGTAACAACCTCCTCGCGTCGAGTGTGTCGGGCAGAAGATTGCCAGGGGTCGATAGTTGCCTTAATGGGCATCAGTTTGTTGACTTGCACAGTGTCCCATGTCGCTTGCCAGCACTTCTTTGTTTCGGCCCTGAAGGCGGCTTTAAGATCGCTAACAGGGACAACTGTGAAGTCAACATCGGCTTTTCTTGTGGCGTCTTTGGCTGCTCTGTCGGCCATCTCATTGCCAGCAATTCCTGCATGGCCTGGAAGCCAACAGAGCAACACTTCTATGCCGACCAAGCACAGTTCGCCAAGCTTAGCCTGGATGGTTTGCACAAGATGGTCCGTGGGGAATGCCTGACAAAGTGCTTGGAGGGAGCTCAGAGAGTCGGAACAGACAAGAAATTGTTTGCGATTGGCACGCTTGATATGTTCAAGGGCACAACTATGCTGTATAGACACTACAGAGAGGACTGAGCTTAAAGCACACGCTTGTGTTGTCGATGACAAAGGCACACCCCAAAGACTCATTGTCCTTTGATCCGTCAGTGTAGATCCTGCTGTATTGTGAGTACTGGTCGCAAATGCTGAAGAACAGCTGTCGGAAAACGGCCGGGCTCGTCTGGGCCTTGGTGTGCTGAGCGAGTTGCATCAGGCACACAGGCTGGGATGTTGTCCAGGGAGCCACACGACCGATTCCGACAGGAAGGACAGGTGGTAGGTCCATTCCAAATGCGGCCAGGAGCTCTTTTGCTCTGATGCCAACAGGTCTGGTTGCTTTTTGCCTGGTGTTGTAAAGAACAACATTTGGCGGAGCGAACACAGACCTGTATGCCGGGTGTTTTGGCATGCCACGCAGCTTGGCTACGTAGCTGGCAAGGAGGTAGTCACGCCTGATCTTAAGCGGAGCCTCCCCGGCCTCACAATGCAGACTGACGATAGGACTTGTGCAAAACGCGCCAGTACACAACCTGATACCAGCGTTGTGCACTGGATCCAGGATGCCGATATACGATTTCCTCGCCGATGCATAAACAGTGCAGCCAAAGTCTAATTTAGATCTTATGAGAGAGCGGTAGAGGCGGAGCATGGACGTTCTGTCGGCTCCCCAGGAGGTACCGCTCAAGATCTTCAGGATGTTCATTGCCTTCAAGCACTTGTCTTTGAGTTGACGGAGATGTGGTAACCAGGTGAGCTTCTCGTCAAATACCATTCCGAGGAAGCGGGTTGACTCTGAGAAAGGCAGCACCTGGTTTGCCAACGTCAAGACAGGATGAGGATGAAATAGACGATGGCGACTGAAATGCATGCATGTTGTTTTCGACGAGGAGAATCTGAAGCCATGTCGATCCGCCCAACTCTCCAATCGGTTGATCGTTAGCTGGAGCTGCCGCTGAGCCGAGTTCAGGTTCCCTGTTTGGTGGAAGATCGCCAAATCATCAACGTAGAGCGATGCACGAACCGGAGTTCGAATGCACGTCGTGATGGAGTTGATGGCGATCGCAAACAGGGTAACACTGAGGACACAGCCCTGCGGCACTCCGTTCTCTTGATCGAAAGCCGACGAGAGAGTGTTTCCGACACGAACGTGGAAAGACCTATCAGCCATGAAGTTCTGCACAAAGTGGGGCAAGTGGCCACGAATACCCCACTTGTGGATGGTCTGTAAAATGCCGTACTTCCACGTCGTGTCGTACGCCTTCTCGAGATCGAAAAACACCGCGATCAGGTGTTTCCTTGTGAGGAAACTGTCCTGGATCAATCCTTCAAGCTGGGTCAAGTTATCTGTGACGGAGCGGTTTCGCCTGAAACCAGACTGCTCCGCACAGAGTAGGCCGTTCTTCTCCAAATGCCACATAAGCCTAGCGTTGATCATTCGCTCCAAGATCTTGCATAGGCAGCTTGTAAGGGCAATTGGGCGGTAGCTAGCAGCATCAGTCTTGTCTTTGCCCGGCTTCAGGATGGGGATGACAATCGCCACCCTCCAACGAGCTGGGAAACTGTCCTCGAGCCAGACTCTGTTCAACATCCGAAGGATGTATGATCGTGAGCTTTTACTCAGATGTTTGATCATCTGGTAATGGATCATATCGATGCCAGGTGAAGTGTCGTTGGCGGCTCTTAGCGCGGAGTCCAGCTCCCAGTCGCTGAAGGGCAGGTTGTAAGTTTCCTGGTTCTTACTTCGGAAGACAAGACTTTGCTGCTCGGCTACCTGCTTGACCCGCTTGAAGGATGCGGTGTAATTCTCTGAGCTGGAGACTTTCGAGAACTGAGAACCAAGAGTGTCGGCGATGGCCGGGCCCGTGGACTGCAACAGCCCGTCACGCATCAGTCCGGATATGGGACGGAAAGTTGATCTGCCAGACAACTTCCGAACCTTGTCCCATACCCTGGACGACGGCGTGCGGGCCGTGATGGTCGACACATAGGCCCGCCACGACACTCTCTTGGCCTCAGTGATTATTCTCCGAGCCTTAGCTCTTGATCTCTTGAAGGCGATCAGGTTTTCTTGGGTCGGATGCGACATGAAGAAGGAGAGGGCCCTCCGTCTCGCCCTGATGGCAAACTTGCATTCACAAGTGAACCACGGGACGGGGAGACGGTAGGGTTTTTCAGACGACCGCGGAATGGAATTCTCGGCTGCATGAATTACCACCTCCGTGAAGCCGTCCACGTGAGAATCGATATCCTCGGGGACAGCCTCATCGAAAGTGGCAAGATCACTGAAAAGTGACCAGTCAGCCCGTCTTAGAATCCACTTTGGGTGTCTGGGTGGTAGAGAAGGGATCCTCGACGATTTAATGAAAATAGGGAAGTGGTCACTTCCACATAAATCGTCGTGCACAGACCATTCAGTGTCAAGAGCGAGGGAGGGTGAACAGAGAGTCAGGTCAATCGCAGAGAGTGATCCTGTTGATGCAGTAAAGTGGGTGTTACTGCCGTTATTCAACAGGACCACATTGCGAAGCCTGAAAGTGTCAGGCTGCCAGTGTACCTTTCTGATTGGTGCTGAGACTACCCCACAGGGGGTTGTGAGCGTTGAAATCACCAACCAAAAGAAAGGGTAGAGGTAACTGGTCCATGAGATGGTCGATGGATTGCTGGGTAACGACACTATCAGGGGGGAGGTAGATGTTGCAGATGTGTAGGGGGCTGGGAAGGAAAACCTTCACAGCCACGGCCTGGAGGGTGGTGGTCAGCACAACAGTCTCCGAGTGGATACTGTTGTGGACGGCCGTTGCAACTCCCCCCTGAGCTCTCTGTCCACCTGTGAAGTCAAAACGATAGAAGTCATAGCCCTTCAGGAGTGGCTTGTCTGATGGCTTCAGGTGAGTTTCCTGGAAGCAACAGACAAGGGGGCTTTTTGACGAAACAAGTTGTCTGACTTCGGGTGCTCTCGTATTGAATCCTCTCAGATTCCACTGAATGATGTCTGGCATTTTGTTGGACTTAGGATTTTCCCTTCTCTTTCACCTTCTCCTTCTCCTTTCCCTTCACCGTCTGCCAGTTGTTCTGCGACGTGTCGGTAGGGTCTACCTCCATTCCATCCTTCCTGGTAGACAGGGAGGTGGACGTGGAGCTACCGGTGGTGTTGGGAAGGAAGGTGATGATTTCCCTCGCCTTCCTCGAGGTGCTGGCCTCAGTCTGCCTTCCCTTGGAAGCGTGCAGCTGGAGCGTACGGCTCTCGTGGAGTTCGGTTATTTGCTGTTTAAGCGATTCAATTTCTCTGTTCTTAGCTTCTAGGTCTCTCTTCATGGCCTCGATCTCTTGCCGGTGGCGTTCTTCCATCTCCTCGTGGCGCTTAGCCTGCTCGGCGGAGAGTTGCAGCTGTTTTTCCACCATGGCCTGCAAACGAGCCGTCTCCGCCGAGACAGCCGCGCCCGAGTCCACGGCTTTGGCAAATGTCTTTGAGCCGAGGCCATTCTGAGTGTTGAAGCGTTTTCGTGCTTCGAACAGAGAAATGTTTTCGATTGTCTTTATTTCCACGATTTTACGCTCCAACTTCCACTGTGGGCAGTCGCGGGACCACACAGGGTGGGCTGCCGAGCAGTTTGCACAGTGAAAGCTGTTGCTGCACGCGTCCGTCTCGTGGTCCTCTTTGGCGCACTTCCCACAGATGGGCTTCCGCTTGCAATCGAAGCTGGAGTGGCCGAACATCTGGCAGGTGAAGCACCGCAGAGGATTGGGAATGTGCGGTCGCACAGGCAGACGTAGGTAGCCAGCAAAGATACACTCTGGGAGTTTAGGTGTGCCAAAGGTCAGGACGAGTAATGGTGTTGGCTTCAAGTCACCGGTCTTCTTACTCATCACACGATACACATCGATCACACCTTGGCTTATAAGCTCTTTTTTCAGCTCTTCAGTCGGGATGTCCTGAAGGTCGGAACTGAAAATAACTCCCTTAGAGGTGTTTAAGGATCTGTGAGCAGTCACTGTGATCGGCATGGTGTCAAAAGATGTTGCCGATTGCAGTTTTAGTGACTGCTCACTGTTAGTTACCTCCACTAGCAGCGATCCATCTCGCAAGCATTTCGAGCTCTTGACTTCGCCAGTCAAGAGCAACAAACCGCACTTTTGTGCAAAAGGAGAGACGGTCCTAAAAGATTTTCCGCTATTTAGTTTTATAATAAGAAAGAGTGGCTCCACACTTCTGGGAGCCACCACATCCTTCAACAAAATATTGTCCTCCAAAAGAGGACGAAGGCGTTTCTTCGGGTTAAGGGGGGGAGTTTGGTTTTTAGTTTCCATATAAATGGAGTCATTTCGTCCCCCGGAGCCCTGCCCACCACGGAGCCCAACCAGGGGGACGTCCCACTGGGACGCCGGGGTTGTCCGGGGGATATAGTCAGGAGGCACCGGCAGTCGCGAGTGACCGCAACTGGTGGGGCCCAGCAACACCCATCACGCCACCGGTGCCCCCCTCCTCATCCACGCGTGAAGCTATACAACTCCAGGCGAGCCGATTGACTGGGGGTGGATTAGCCCCCAGCCTCCTGTTTTGGTCGAAGCAGAAACTAAAGGGGTGTGTTGGGACAATTGTCTATAATAACCAGACAATTGCCCCTCAACCCCCAAGAAAATCTTTTCCGCCCGTGCAGGTCACTGCGCACGGCAAACACGCAGGTAAGCGTTTAGACCTGCACAAGGGGTCGGCCGGAAGTGAAGACAGGAGAGTGTAGGATAGATAAGAGACAGCAATAAGGTAAGGCTCGAGAACTCCCTGTGCAGGTCACCAGTCACCAGACATCGCTGGAACTTACAACGACCGATAGTCGACCAATTCGAATCCATGTTGGTAGCCGGGTCGTCAATGGGGGGAACCCCGCCGCTGTCGCAGAAGACAGACGGTGGGTTCGGGAGGCGGCAAAAGAAATGAAGTAAGAAGGAAGATGAAGAAAAGATGGTGAAATGAAAGGTGGGGAGGGAAAGACAGCCAGATCCTCCCTCGACCAAAGTCCGGGTCCCGCGACAACGACGGGGTGGGCTTGTCTTAGTCTGGACCCTCACCGACAGCCTGTCCGGCATAGGAGACCTTGCCGGGAGTAACACCTCCCGCCGGCATGGCCTGTCGGATCATCGGGCCGCGCAAACCCCTTCACCACGATAAGGTGCTAGCCTCGAAGGGGAATTTTCATCGAATGTCCGTTCAGAAGTTCGTTGCCCTCCTAAATCTCGTTGCGCCATTTCTCACTAAAAGTACATTGTTGAGAGAAGAAGTTATTTCACATGCAGAGCGCCTGTCAATTACTTTGAGGTAAGTTTCTGAGGTAGAGCTTGAACATCGACCACAGCTTAGACAGCTTTTGATCCAATCCCATGAGTAATTTGTTAAATTTTGTTGTTCCAGATATTTAGCTTCTGACGCCAGCAAGGCATCTCTTTCCTTTGCATTCCGAGCTTCCAGATCCACTATTTCAAACATTGTCAAGGAAACCTGTGATGTTTTGTTGGAACTATTGGCCAGCAAAGTGGTGAAACAGCCCACCGAGCTTTTAACTGGTTGGTAATTGCGGAACGCTTCTTCACACAGTGGAACTTTCCACATGGAAAGCATGTGGTGATACAAGTGAGTCAAGGGTACATACCCACCTATTGAGGACAAAATAAGTCTAAATAATAATTATTTTGCAATAATATCGTAAAAAATTTAATACGTATCCACTTGTAAATTTTGATATTTCCTTTTTAGGCCCCAAACAATACAGGGTCTCTGTACTACAATTACAAGGGAGACCACAGCTTGGTCTTGTTGGCTATTTGCGATGCTGATTATTGTATAACCTTCGTAGACATCGGTGCCCCAGGTAAACAGAGTGACGGTGGCGTGCTAGCCAAATCTTTGTTTGGCCAAGCACTACAACAAGATATGCTTGACATTCCTCCACCCAAGTTGATTCTGGGATCCGAAGGATGTGTCACCCCCAATTTACTGGTAGCTGATGCAGCTTTTCCAATGTCAAACAAAATGATGAGGCCTTTCCCACAGAATGTCTCTCTAGATGGAAAATAATTTTTAATTATAGATTGAGTCGTGCTCGGAGGGTAATTGAAAACGTGTTTGGAATTATTGCTGCTAGGTCGAGAAGTTTTCGAAAACCTATAATAGGGAAGTTATAAAACATTGAGCGTATTATAAAGGCTATTGTCTGTCTGCATAACTACCTCCAAAAAGGTGATAAAGCTCTCCTTCCGAGGGAACGAAGGGACTGTCCCGCGAATTTTGTCGACAGGAAAGGTGAAGATGGTGCACTCATACCCGGCGATTGGAGGCAATAAATCGGACAAAATGAGGCAATGCAACCACTGGGACGGGTGGGAAAAAACACAAACTCGAAAAGCGCTGAACAAACTCGCCAAAATCTCGCTTCTTATTTCGTTGGGGAGGGATAAGTCCCTTGGCAGAGGAGGCAAGCAGGTCTTGAATAAGCATCTATCTTTTCAATTAAATCTTTGTTAAAACCTTATAAGCGATTATGTGAGGAAGAAATATAAAATTGAATGAATAAAGAAATTAAAAGTGCAACAGTTCAGATTTCATCAGTTTTTTAAGTTATTATTATTTTTTCAAGAATCGGTCCCATACTACGCTTCGAAAATCAAATCGTGCAACTTTAGTCGAAGCACGGCGGCAGATCTAGGTGGTAACCATTTTATAACCTGGACCACCATGCCGTCGCAATGGTCGTTCTCGTCCAGGGGCTCGATTCACGAAACAGTGTTAAGCGCGATTAAAGGGACGACTTGGCGGGACTAGCGCTAATCACGATTCTCGAAAGTTAACACCGGCCGCCATCTTTAGTCCGACGTTGTCCTGTCTAACCCAGCTCCAGAGCCAGGATAGGACGCGATTTCCGAAAGTTCTGTCATCACATTTCAAGTTGCGTATCATTCAGAGTGATTAATTGACCTACAATTAGCGTGAAACTACTTTTAAAAGTGGTATCAGTATATGCATTGTAGTTTATAAGTGTATTATTGTTCTGTTATTCGTTTTTTATTGCGGGCAAGCGTCTTACAACCAGCTTTGGTAAGGTAACCTCACTCCTTTATTTATTTATTTATTTATTTCTGTTGTGAACATAATTCAATTACCATAGTAGATGTGTGAGCCTCTACTAGTAGGGACTTGCATATTTATAACGTTAATGGTGTAGTTTTGCTCTCAAATTTTGTGCGCTTCAGAAACGAATTCCAATATTATTATTAATTTGGTAATTATTTCCATAAATGGCAGAGGCAGCTCTAGCTGTCGGTATTTTCAACGAGGAGCCGATGGTGTTTGACCGCGTCCGTTTGGCAGACTTGTCAGATCGCCACCTCATGCAGACAACCCGTCTGACAAGGGGGCTGTTTTTGCAAGTCTTGGGCATGATCAAGCCGCAACTCACTCGACCAACACTGCGAGCCAATGCTCTGGCTGCTGACACACAGCTCTTGATTGCCTTGGGATTTTGTGCCAGCGGTGGTTCTCAGTGGCTGTCTGGTAAGTTTGGACCTACAGACCTATGTTTACCCTAGTGTTGAAGTCCACTTTGCTAATTTGTAAAGCTAATTCATCTTTCAACAAAATGAAAGTATCTGGGACTGAGTTCAATTGAATGAATAAAATATCTAATTAGTAGAAGTGGTACATGTTCACAGGTATGTGCGGTCAGGTGTCGCAGCCTACATGCAGCCGAATCGTCGCCGGTGTCACGTCGGCCTTGAACCAGCTGGCTCCTACTGTCATCCGGTTCCCTATGACTTTGGCAGAGCAGGATGCCACAAAAATAGCATTTCACCGTCTTGCTGGCTTCCCAAAGGTGTTGGGGTGCATCGATGGTACCAACATCAACATGCGCAGGCCTCCCACCGAGCACCAGGAACAGTACGTGAACCGGCACCAGCGTTTTAGCATCAACGTGATGGCTGTGTGCAACGCTGGTATGCGCTTCACGAATGTCTACGACGACTACCCTGGCAGCAACGGGGACGCCCAGTGTGCGCTTGCCCAATTGTTTGAAAACGGCACGATAGGCGATGGTTGGTTGCTGGGTAAGCAGATACTACAGCTTAAGTGGTACCTATTATTTAACCAGACACAGCAGACACTTATTTATCATTTCGATTGTTATCAGGTGACTCTGCATATCCGCTGCAGCTGTGGATGCTGACGCCTCTCCACAATCCACTAACGGTTGCTGAGAGGAGGTACCAGCAGGCCCACACAAAGACCCGATGCACGATTGAGCGGGCTTTCGGACTGCTGAAATCCAGGTTTCGCTGCCTGGATGACTCCGGTGGCATCCTCTGCTACTCCCCGGCAAAGGTCTGCCAGATCACCATCGCCTGCTGCGTCCTGCACAACCTGTGTCTGGACGCGGGGGTGCAGCAGGAAGTTGACCAGGCTTTCGCTGAGCGAATCGCCGAGATGGCTGCCAACCCACAAGCTCCTCCTGCGGCCGGGGCAGCAGCGGCAATGCAGCGACGTCTCATTGACGAAACGGTCTGGCCCCAAGGATAGAAAGGTAGGTTGATCATGCTATGGGTAGTAGAACCTATTTTGAATGTTGCGCAATATTTTCAAGACTTAATTTTGTTTGAAAAATAAATAAAAATCCATTTTGGATTGTGTGAATAAATGTCATAATATTTGGTATGAGTACATGTAGAAAACTTTTTTTCTTATCTTATTAACCTAATTTCGCAATGTTTCTAAAATTTGCTCTAGGCAGGGGTGGCTCGTGAGGGGGGGCTACAGGGTAGCTGCCCCTCCTAGCTTTTCGACAGAAACAAAAAATTATACTGCAATAAATATTAATTATTAATTGTTTTATTTTGGGTTTTTTAAAATATGGGTGGTTACTGTTAACATATTCCAATTGCGAAAACATATCGCGCTTTTTGCGTCGCGCTGGCGGCACGAGCTGTTCAAAACGTTCGACTAGCGCAACCCGCGTACCGCATTTCTGCTGCCTGCTAGCGCCTGCATGCGGACACCCGCGTCTCTCCGGGCGGCAAGTGAGTCCGCCCGGCAGTGCCAGAGTCGAGTGCATGGAAATGGTCTTGAACGCGAGCTGCTGGAACCTTTAGCGAGGCAGCCACGGGCGGCAGCGATCGCCGCCCGCCGCCTGAGCCAAGCAGCGATGCATCGAACTGCTGAGCTTGCGAACGTAGAGCGAGCGAGACGGACCGAGGCGGACGGACACGTGCAAGCAGAGGCGATCGGCGTCATGAGTCAGTGTGTGAGACTGAGAGGCACAGTAGAATGCATCTAGGAGAACACGGTGAATTCAATAAAAAACTGTTCAATCTGACTCAAAAGCTAAAAATTAAGACGGAAGGGAGGCCGACACCTTTGCTTAAAATAACCGAGAAAGGAATGTGCCGAAAAAATATTTTCGAAAGAAAATTTAACCCGAAAGTATACAACATATCATGGTTGTTTTGTGTGGGTGCGCGGACACGAATAGACTATTTTGTTTTCCGTGCCTTCTGTTCGGCGGCGATGAGGCGTGGACCAAACAAGGTACATGTGATCTAAAACATCTTTATGAGAAGATTAAAAAGCATGAACTGTCAACAAAGCATGTGAACTGTGCAATTGATTTGGCAATGCTAGGCCGTGTTAACATCATAGCAGAGGTAAATACCGGCTATCAACGGTCAATCGATCTGCACAACCGACCAAGAACAGAGATATTCTATCTAAAATAATCAATTGCATTCGATTCTGCGGAGTGTTCAAGCTGGCATTAACGGGATTCGAGCGGGAAAAAAAACACACTGCAACCGTTTTTTTTTGATAATATTCATTTTAGGCAGTTGTAATCACACCTAGGAAAAATATAGTACTTAGCGGAAAATACCGGGAAATTAGCGGAAAACTAAAAAATGTATATTTCATTTGCGTGCACGGTTTCAGGAAAAGCCGTCGAGGAAAAGGTGTCTAGTATTTTTATTTATTCGTAGAATGCTTCTATTTGTGTGCTGATAACTTTTTATTTTTGCTTCTTACGTCCCTTTCAAAGATATAATTTTTTGATTATGTCAAATATTTCGCTAAAAAAACCTCATTCTTTCACTGGCTGTCACAAGCATACGGTACAACTTATAAGGAAAATAAAACGAACGATAACAAGTTTGAAGCAAGCTGAATCCAACCATGTTAGTCTTATGTTCCTCCGACAAACGATGTGTCCCAAACCGTGGTCAAAAACCAGTGCTGCACGAGGGAAACTTTTGCGCCTAAATCTGAACGTTTCGTCTAAGCAGTACTTCAAATCACTTCAAATTGCATATTACTTAGGCGTTGAAACAGTCCAGTTCGTGGTCTGGAAACACTTCTTTCACGTAACCTTGGTATCGTTCACACGCTCGCTATCTATAATCCTCTGGCTTAGGACTTGAAAAAAACAACACTACGCGCTGAAATCTGTAACTCACAACAGCTTATGATAACGATTTGAACCGAATTTCTCTCGCAGTTGCTAAAACGTACTTGTTACACCTCATATCTAAATGCAATTGGGAGTGCATCGGGTGCAATCTGCATGCAGTCAGGTCTTCCGAGACACGCTCTGCATCTGTTTTAGCGGGTTGTTTATACTGCGGTATCTTGGCTGTAAATGTTACGAAAGTGCACAAGCTAACAAGTTCAATCAGTAACAATTAGTTTACATGAAATGAAATGTTGATTGCACCTCATTCCGTTCGAAGATTCCATCATACAACGACATGAAGCGAAAAATACATGCACATTGAGTAAATGCTACGTAACCAAACGATTTGTAATACATAGTTAGCGATATATTTTGAAAAAAACTACCTGGCTAAAAAGTTCATTCAAAAGGCATAAGAGCATGTTTGCTTTGGCAACTTTAATGATTTACTGCTAATGAACGAAATCAATCGAGTTAATCGACCTTCCATTTATATCGAACATTTCAATCCCAGATTATAGCCCCAAGCGTGCAAAGAATATACAGGCAGGATAGCTACGACAAGAAACGTCTCGTCTCGCATGTTCGGTGATGTTTAAAAATGTCAAGAAGTAGGTACGATAGAAATTCGATTCAAATTGATTCAAAATCTATATCAAATCACGAGTCCACTCCTGTCAAAACTTCTCACAAAAATTGACTTCCGTGGTTTTATCCTGTCGATGTGAGATGTCTCGAGTATTAGGTGACTCATAAAAGTAAGCAATTTTAATTATGCTCGGCAACTATAATCTCTCAGCTCTTTGGCAAGGCGATAATAATCCTCTGTCGAAATGTGGGATGGGGAGGTGACAAAATAGTATTTTGTGGCATGTTCAATGATGTTTATAACCGATCAATAATAACGTTAGAACTTCGATTCAAATTGATTCAAATTCTGTTTCAAATTACGAGTTCAATCGTGTCAATAAAAATCCCATATTTCCATTTCAGTGGTAATTCGCTATGACTTGTGTCTTGTTTTCATTTTATTTATGCAATCTAATACCAAGGGTATGTAAGGCTAATACCCTAGTAGACCAAAACATACAAGGCCGTTTAGTTTGTTGATATCTCGAGCTCAGACACACATGCCAGCATGAGAGAATCCCGGCCCCCACCCCACAGAGCTAGTGGATGCTTATCGTGAATCTACACTTGCAAGTGCCGAGGCGAGTAAGTGGCCGCTCGAATCCCGTTAAGAGGTTATGACGAAACAGAAAAGTCTGAAAATCCAGGAATATTTCGGGGTCTTGTTAATTTCACTAGCGAGCTTGACCTGGCTATGAAAATTCAATTAGAAACGGCTACAGTTTTTATTGGAGCGTCGAAAACAGTCCAAAATGAATTGTTGGATTGCGTGTTGGAAGTTTGTGGCGAGAAAATATCGGATGAAATAAAAAATACGTCATTTTTGGCTGTCATGGCTGACGAGACCACGGATGTGTCGGAGACAATGCAGATGGTTCTTGTTTACCGGTACGAACAGGACGGCAAGGCTGTAGAGAGATTTTGGGGATATGTGAATCCGGGCGGGCAAGACGCTGAAACGCTGTCGTCGTGCAGTCTCCGCGAGCTGGCCATCCACCTCGAGCACTCTCCTAGCAAGCTGATCGCACAGAGCTACGACGGCGCGGCTGTCATGAGTGGTGCAATCGGCGGTGTACAGAAGAAATTGCGTGACGTTTACCAGTATGCGTATTTTGTACAATGCTACGCGTATCAACTCAATCTTCTGATGCAGCGTGCATCTTCTCAAAATACGGATGCTCGGATTTTTTTCTCTAGTCTCTCTGGTATTCCTGCATTCTTTGCCCGATCTCCGCAACGTCTAGAGGCACTAGGTGAATGCCCAAGAATTCCAGGTGTCACCCCGACTAGATGGAACTTCAACATCAGAACAGTAAACGTTGTGTACGAAAACCAGAAAGAATTGCTATGCTGTTTCAGAACTCAGACAAAAAATCCGAAATCAACCCAAAAAACCATCGATGCTGCTTCAGGATTCGTCTGACTTCTGAACGATACGATACCAAGTTCCTCTACTGGCTCACATTTTTCCATCGTGTAATGCCGCATGCTGATATTTTGTACAATCAACTTCAATTGCGACAGTCCGACGCACTCACGGTAAGAACTGCTACATCAAACTTCATAGAGAGCGTTCAAAGAATTCGAGATTGTACAGTGGTCGAGCCGCCCGACGAGGGCGAAGAGGAGAATCCACGTCGCCAGCGCAAGAAGGAATTGCAAGTGGTTGCCGCGAAATAAGTATGTGAAGTAATCACCACGCTGGCAAAGGATCGTTTCAGTTTTTCAGATCATCTAGATGTTCACAAACTTCTTGAATCGACTTCGTTTTCCACCTTTTCGAAAACATTTCCCGAAAAGGAACTCGAACTAGCCGCGAAGACATACCCTATGCTCAACAAACCAAAATTGAAAACTGAATTGTCTGTTTTGTATGAACGGGAAGAATTTAATAATCACAAAGGGGCCATCAACCTTCTTCATGTTATCTTAAATAACAATCTCCAGACATTTTTCCCGGAGACCACCAAGCTTTTGAGAGTGCTGATCACCACCCCAATGTCAACAGCCGAACCTGAGCGTGGTTTTTCGACACTAAAACGCATCAAGACGTTTTTAAGAAGCACCATGACCGAAGAGCGCCTTTGCGCACTCGCCATGTTGTCAATAGAAAAAGAGATGCCGACTTCAACATCAAAGTCATCAACAAGTTTGCTGGATTGAAGAACAGACGCATGGATTTTAACTTCTAGTAGAATGAGGAAACTTACTAATTGGCACACCATGCTTTCTTTCTTTGTTATATTTTTAAATGTTCCTATACGAAACAAAAAGTATTTTTTCTTTGACTTGCCAATGTTTTAAATATAATATTATGGGTTAGCAGTTACCATTAAAATGACCAAATACGTAATATAATTTATAAAGTATCTGCTGTAACATGCAAACGGCCAGTATTAACTATCTTGTTGCGATGCTTGATAGTCACTATAATAATAATAATTGTTATTTCATATCATCATTTTAGGCACCTGTAAAAGTATTCCTATTTAATTTTATTAATATGCTACCAAGCCAAATAACCGTGTGCTTTTGAAACATTGGTTCCTATTTCTGATTAAGATGCCATATTTGTCTAATAAATGCCTCCTTGACGCTTGTTCGACTGAACTAACCTGCTACACATTTTCATTCCACAAGTAAATCCCGTAGATAAACGTGTTCATTACATGGTGGTGTTGATTGGAAGGGAAGGGGGGGGGGGGATTTTTTTTTTCTGCCCTGCCAAGAAAAACACTCACGAGCCGCCACTGGCTCTAGGGCACTCTCCACCCGAGCTTGGTAAGCCAGAGTTTCGACTCTTGCATTGCTTGATTCATCTAGCTGCCTTTGGGCAATCTGGTTCCGTACTATCTCCATTTGCGTAATTAGCGCTTTGAAGTGGTCGTTCATTTTTTCCTGGTTGGCAACAACCATTTGTTGCAGCCTTGTCGCGTTTGCAGAGTGCGGGGTCGCTTCCTAGGCTGCGGTTCTTCAGCCTCTTCCTCTGGCTCCGACTCCTCCTCGAAGACTTCTTCAACGACCGGCTCGGGGTGTTGTTCTCGAAGGTCGAAGTCTTCGAAGAAATACACACTCCGTTTCTGGAGCAGCTGTTGTTGCTGATGTCGAGGCCGAAGTTGAGGCTCTGCCTGGAGCGAGAAGGGCTGGAACAATAATATTTGTTTCTTAAAATGAACTTCAATGTCAGAAGAATTATTGTTTTGTTGTTAAAGGGGAATTTACCTCTTAAAATTACTTTTTTCCATCGATTCTGAGCTACAACATGAGTCTTGACACTCCCATGGACTAAGAATGGCAGAAAAGGGTGATTAAAAAAAAAATATCGAAGTTTTCGGTGATATTGCGCGGCGAGAATTGCCAGCGTGCTGTATTTTCTCTTCGTACAGTCGCTCGGTTTAGCCTCTCTCTCTAGCACGTGACTTTCCTCCACCTCTCCTCGCGACCTGCAAGGCCAGCCCGACACCAGCGTGGCTTGCAAAGCTCTCGCTTCCCCTCGTTCGCTGCGACATACGCACAACGCTGCTGTGTGCATGCTTGCCGGGAACCTTCTACCACTTCTACCTTCTTTGCCTCTACCCTTTAGTGCACTAAATAGAATTATTAATACGTGGGATGAATGGTTCGTTAGTTTTATGATTATAACTCGTGAACTTTTAAGTCAGGAATCAGAAGTCAGAAGTCACGAAATTTTAGTGTGCATAAATTTTCTGGTATAGGTAGTACAAGGAAAAACAGCGTATTGGCCGGCGATACATAACACCAAATATCTTACTCAGCTAGTCATACTACTACTACTAGCCCATTTAGATATTTGATTTCACTTTGCAAGATTGCTGGAATACTATAATGAATCTGGCGAAGCTATCGGGAGTAGCAAGAAGCGTAATTTTTTTCGTCGTAGCCGAGGCGATGTTAAGAAATACATGTGTAAACAAATTTGATTGATTTTTGATTTTTGTTGGTTTAACGGCGCATCAGCAGCTGGGCTATTTGCGCCGGTCAGATGTTTAAAAATACAATAGACAGTTTTACCAATTTAAAAAATAGAAATCTCTATTGCTCAGTTGGATAAAACATGAGAAAAATAAGACAACAAAGACAAATAAAATTATTCCATTAAACTACGAGCAAATAAAAATTTGTGTAGTCAGATGAATAAAATAAATTGTCAGAGGTTAAAAAGCAATAAAAACAGTTCTATAAAACCAGTTGTCTTTTCCTGACGCATTTTTTACAAATACTTGCGTCAGGAATTTAAAACTGCTTTAAAAACTTCGCTATTAAAAGGTCAGTAAATAAAAGGCAGTCTTAATTTAAAAATAAATAAAAATGACAACGATTAAGACAAATAAAAACTACTCCAACAACCACGAACAAATAAATATTTGTTTCGCGTCAGATGAGTAAAATATTGTCAAAAGTTTAAAAGCAATAAAAACAATGCTAAAAAACCAGTTGTCATGTCCAGACGCAGTTTTTATAAATACTTGCGCCTGGAACATAAACTGCTTTAAAAACTTACTAAAAACTAGATCAGTTTAAAAAAGTCAGTTTTAATTAAAAATCGAATTACTCGATCTATCGACACGGCGTTATCTCCCAACGCCTCTGGCATACTTCCGGGAATCTGCAGGGTGTTACGCAGTTGCCTGTGAACGGCACACTCGACAAGGAGATGTTTGATCGAGAGAGGTTGATCACAGGAGGTGCACATCGGTGGCTCTTCGCGCTTCAGGATGAAGACGTGAGTGAGCGGGCTATGACCGATGCGCAACCTCGTTGTTACAACCTCCTCGCGTCGAGTGTGTCGGGCAGAAGATTGCCAGGGGTCAATAGTTGCCTTGATGGGCTTCAGTTTGTTGACTAACACAGTGTCCCATGATAATTGCCAGCACTTCTTTGTTTCGGCCCTGAAGGCGGCTTTAAGATCACTCACAGGGACAGCTGTGTAGTCAACATCGGCTTTTGTCGTGGCGTCCTTAGCTGCTCTGTCGGCCATCTCATTGCCAGCAATTCCTGCATGGCCTGGAAGCCAACAGAGCAACACTTCTATGCCAACCAAGCATAGTGCGCCAAGTTTATCCTGGATGGTTTGCACAAGATGGTCCGTGGGGAATGCCTGACATAGTGCTTGGAGGGAGCTCAGAGAGTCGGAACAGACTAGAAATTGTTTGCGATTGGCACGCTTGATATGTTCAAGGGCCTTGAGAATCGCAAACCACCCTGCTGTATAGACACTACAGAGAGGACTGAGCTTAAAGCACATGCTTGTGTTGTCGATGACAAATGCACACCCCACAGACTCATTGTCCTTTGATCCGTCAGTGTAGATCCTGCAGTGTTGAGGGTACTGGTCGCAAATGCTGAAGAACAGCTGTCGGAAAACGGCTGGGCTCGTCTGGGCCTTGGTGTGCTGAGCGAGTTGCATCAGGCACACAGGCTGGGATGTTGTCCAGGGAGCCACACGACCGATTCCGACAGGAAGGACAGGTGGTAGGTCCATTCCAAATGCGGCCAGGAGCTCTTTTGCTCTGATGCCAACAGGTCTGGTTGCTTTTTGCCTGGTGTTGTAGAGCACAACATTCGGCGGAGCGAACACAGACCTGTATGCCGGGTGTTTTGGCATGCCACGCAGCTTGGCTACGTAGCTGGCAAGGAGGTAGTCACGCCTGATCTTAAGCGGAGCCTCCCCGGCCTCACAATGCAGACTGACGATGGGACTTGTGCGAAACGCGCCAGTACACAACCTGATACCAGCGTTGTGCACTGGATCCAGGATGCCGATATACGATTTCCTCGCCGATGCATAAACAGTGCAGCCAAAGTCTAATTTCGATCTTATGAGAGAGCGGTAGAGGCGGAGCATGGACGTTCTGTCGGCTCCCCAGGAGGTACCGCTCAAGATCTTCAGGATGTTCATTGCCTTCAAGCACTTGTCTTTGAGTTGACGGAGATGTGGTAACCAGGTGAGCTTTTCGTCAAATACCATTCCGAGGAAGCGGGTTGACTCTGAGAAAGGCAACACCTGGTTTGCCAACGTCAAGACAGGATGAGGATGAAATAGACGATGGCGACTGAAATGCATGCATGTTGTTTTCGACGAGGAGAATCTGAAGCCATGTCGATCCGCCCAACTCTTCAATCGGTTGATCGTTAGCTGGAGCTGCCGCTGAGCCGAGTTCAGGTTCCCTGTTTGGTGGAAGATCGCCAAATCATCAACGTAGAGCGATGCACGAACCGGAGATCGAATGCATGTCGTTATGGAGTTGATGGCGATCGCAAACAGGGTAACACTGAGGACACAGCCCTGCGGCACTCCGTTATCTTGATCGAAAGCCGACGAGAGAGTGTTTCCGACACGAACGTGGAAAGACCTATCAGCCATGAAGTTCTGCACAAAGTGGGGCAAGTGGCCACGAATACCCCACTTGTGGATGGTCTGTAAAATGCCGTACTTCCACGTCGTGTCGTACGCCTTCTCGAGATCGAAAAACACCGCGATCAGGTGTTTCCTTGTGAGGAAAGTGAAACTGTCCTGGATCAATCCTTCAAGCTGGGTCAAGTTATCTGTGACGGAGCGGTTTCGCCTGAAACCAGACTGCTCCGCACAGAGTAGGCCGTTCTTTTCCAAATGCCACAAGAGCCTGGCGTTGATCATACGCTCCAAGATCTTGCATAGGCAGCTTGTAAGGGCAATTGGGCGGTAGCTAGCAGCATCAGTCTTGTCTTTGCCCGGTTTCAGGATGGGGATGACAATAGCCACCCTCCAACGAGCTGGGAAACTGTCCTCGAGCCAGACTCTATTCAACATCTGTAGCATGTATGATCGTGAGCTTTTACTCAGATGTTTGATCATCTGGTAATGGATCATATCGATGCCAGGTGAAGTGTCGTTGGCGGCTCTTAGCGCGGAGTCCAGCTCCCAGTCGCTGAAGGGCAGGTTGTAAGTTTCCTGGTTCTTACTTCGGAAGACAAGACCTTGCTGCTCGGCTACCTGCTTGACCCGCTTGAAGGATGCGGTGTAATTCTCTGAGCTGGAGACTTTCGAGAACTGAGAACCAAGAGTGTCGGCGATGGCCGGGCCCGTGGACTGCAACAGCCCGTCACGCATCAGTCCGGATATGGGACGGAAAGTTGATCCGCTAGACAACTTCCGAACCTTGTCCCATACCCTGGACGACGGCGTGCGGGCCGTGATGGTCGACACATAGGCCCGCCACGACACTCTCTTGGCCTCAGTGATTGTTCTCCGAGCCTTAGCTCTGGATCTCTTGAAGGCGATCAGGTTTTCTTGGGTCGGATGCGACCTGAAGAAGGAGAGGGCCCTCCGTCTCGCCCTGATGGCCAACTTGCATTCACAAGTGAACCACGGGACGGGGAGACGGTAGGGTTTTTCAGACGACCGTGGAATGGATTTCTCGGCTGCATGAATTACCACCTCCGTGAAGCTGTCCACGTGAGAATCGATATCCTCGGGGACAGCCTCATCGAAAGTGGCAAGATCACTGAAAAGTGACCAGTCAGCCCGTCTTAGAATCCACTTTGGGTGTCTGGGTGGTAGAGAAGGGATCCTCGACGATTTTATGAAGATAGGGAAGTGGTCACTTCCACATAAATCGTCGTGCACAGACCATTCAGTGTCAAGAGCGAGGGAGGGTGAACAGAGAGTCAGGTCAATCGCAGAGAGTGATCCCGTTGATGCAGTAAAGTGGGTGTTACTGCCGTTATTCAACAGGACCACATTGCGAAGCCTGATAGTGTCTTCCACCAGTGTACCTTTCTGATTGGTGCTGAGACTACCCCACAGGGGGTTGTGAGCGTTGAAATCACCAACCAAAAGAAAGGGTAGAGGTAACTGGTCCATGAGATGGTCGATGGATTGCTGGGTAACGACACTATCAGGGGGGAGGTAGATGTTGCAAATGTGTAGGGGGCTTGGAAGGAAAACCTTCACAGCCACGGCCTGGAGGGTGGTGGTCAGCACAACAGTCTCCGAGTGGATACTGTTGTGGACGGCCGTTGCAACTCCCCCCTGAGCTCTCTGTCCACCTGTGTGGTCGTAACGATAGAAGTCATAGCCCTTTAGGAGTGGCTTGTCTGATGGCTTCAGGTGTGATTCCTGGAAGCAACAGACAAGGGGGCTTTTTAAAGACACTAGTTGTCTGACTTCGGGTGCTCTTGTAGAGTATCCTCTCACATTCCACTGAATGATGTCTGGCATTTTAATATATTAGGATTTTCCCTTCTCTTTCACCTTCTCCTTCTCCTTTCCCTTCACCGTCTGCCAGTTGTTCTGCGACGTGTCGGTAGGGTCTACCTCCATTCCATCCTTCCTGGTAGACAGGGAGGTGGACGTGGAGCTACCGGTGGTGTTGGGAAGGAAGGTAATTATTTCCCTCGCCTTCCTCGAGGTGCTGGCCTCAGCCTGCCTTCCCTTGGAAGGGTGCAGCTGGAGCGTGCGGTTTTCGTGGAGTTCAGTTATTTGCTGTTTAAGCGATTCAATTTCTCTGTTCTTAGCCTCCAAATCTCTCTTCATGGCCTCGATCTCTTGCTGGTGGCGTTCTTCCATCTCCTCGTGGCGCTTAGCCTGCTCGGCGGAGAGTTGCAGCTGTTTTTCCACCATGGCCTGCAAACGAGCCGTCTCCGCCGAGACAGCCACGCCCGAGTCCACGGCTTTGGCAAAAGAATTTGGACCGAGGCCATTCTGGGTGTTGAAGCGTTTTCTTGCTTCGAACAGAGAAATGTTTTCAATCGTCTTAATTTCCACGATTTTTCGCTCCAACTTCCACTGTGGGCAGTCGCGGGACCACACAGGGTGGGCTGCCGAGCAGTTAGCACAGTGGAAGCTGTTGCTGCACGCGTCAGTCTCGTGGTCCTCTTTGGCGCACTTCCCACAGATGGGCTTCCGCTTACAATCGAAGCTGGAATGGCCGAACATCTGGCAGGTGAAGCACCGCAGAGGATTAGGAATGTGCGGTCGCACAGGCAGACGCAAGTAGCCAGCAAATATAAACTCCGGGAGCTTAGGGGTGCCAAAGGTCAAGATAAGCAAAGGTGTTGGCTTGAGAGCACCGGTCTTCTTGCTCATAACACGATATACATCGATGACGCCTTGGCTTGAAAGCTCTTTTTTGATCTCTTCGGCTGAAAATTCCTGTAGATCGAAGCTGAAAATAACTCCCTTTGAAGTGTTCAGGGATTTGTGTGCAGTCACAGATATCGGCATGGTGTCGAATGACGTTGTCGATTGTAATTTGAGCGACTGCTCACCGTTTGCAACTTCTACCAGGAGCGATCCATCCCGAAGGCATTTGGAGCTCTTAACATCGCCAGCGATTAGCAACAATCCGCGCTTCTGCGCGAAAGGCGAGACGGTGCGGAACGATTTCCCGCTCTCCAATTTTAGAATTAGGAAGAGTGGCTCCACACTCCTGGGAGCCACCACATCCTTCAACGAAATTACCTCCTCCAAAAGAGGACGAAGGCGTTTCTTCGGATTAGGGGGGGGGGGGATTGGGGTTTTTAGAATCCATGTATATGGAATTTTATTCGTCCCCCGGAGCCCTGCCCACCACGGAGCCCAACCAGGGGGACGTCCCACTGGGACGCCGGGGTTGTCCGGGAGATATAGTCAGGAGGCACCGGCAGTCGCGAGTGACCGCAACTGGTGGGGCCCAGCAACACCCATCACGCCACCGGTGCCCCCCTCCTCATCCACGCGTGAAGCTTTAAGACTCCAGGCGAGCCGATTGACTGGGGGTGGATTAGCCCCCAGCCTCCTGTTTTGGGCGAAGCAGAAACTAAAGGGGTGTGTTGGGACAATTGTCTATAATAACCAGACAATTGCCCCTCAACCCCCAAGAAAATCTTTTCCGCCCGTACAGGTCACTGCGCACTGCAAACACGCAGGTAAGCGTTCAGACCTGCACAAGGGGTCGGCCGGAAGTGAAGACAGGAGAGTGTAGGATAGAGAAGAGACAGTAATAAGGTAAGGCTCGAGAACTCCCTGTGCAGGTCACCAGTCACCAGACATCGCTGGAACTTACAACGACCGATAGTCGACCAATTCGAATCCATGTTGGTAGCCGGGTCGTCAATGGGGGGAACCCCGCCGCTGTCGCAGAAGACAGACGGTGGGTTCGGGAGGCGGCAAAAGAGATGAAGTAAGAAGGGAGATGAAGGAAAGATGGTGAAATGAAAGGTGGGGAGAGAAAGAGCGCCAGATCCTCCCTCGACCAAAGTCCTGGTCCCACGACAACGACGGGGTGGGCTTGTCTTGGTCTGGACCCTCACCGACAGCCTGTCCGGCATAGGAGACCTTGCCGGGAGTAACACCTCCCGCCGGCATGGCCTGTCGGATCATCGGGCCGCACAAACCCCTTCACCACGATAAGGTGCTAGCCTCGAAGGGGATGTGTAAACAAAAATGTCACAAAAATGTCACACAGGGTGGCATTTTGCTATCGTAGTTTAAGATTTTTTGTGACTTGTGGCCAGTGTCAATGCATGTGTGCGAGCGATAGGTGTATAACACAGTGTACAGTGCATGCTACACACACAGCGTGGATTGCGTTACAACGAGCAATTGTTCCCAATATCTTCTTTGATGACTTGACACTGATCTCGCGTTCGGCTTATTATCCTGGTTGGTGATTAGATAAAAAGTGGACATATATGTGTGATGATATAAAATAATAGCTACGATTGTGACATTCTTGGATTACGTTTATGTGTCAGGCCTGTAGGCTGCAACCTGCAGCCTGACTTTGTCTGCGTAGCCAACACTCTCGGTTTCAGTTGGCATCATCTCACATTCATCGCATTTACACCAACCAAGCACGTCAGTTGTATCTAGTACGTCTTCATTTGACAAATCGCTTAATTTTTCTATCGCAGTCAATTCTTCCTCCGAATATTCAGGTTCGAACATAAGCCCAGCGATAGCTTGGGCCATAATGATTTAATAAAATCATTAAACATTAAGGCTATTGATAGGGGAATATGCGCAAAAAAACCCGCACAGGAACCGATTTTTTTTTGATAATATTTAGATTAAGTAGTTGTTTTCACACCTGGGAAAAATATTTCACCTTGCGGAAAATACCAGAAAATGGGTGGAAAACTCAAAAATGTATGTTTCACTGCCCACCAGTATTTCAGGGAAAGTCGTCAAGGCAAGGGTGTCTAGTATTGATTTTTAGGAGAAGGGCGTTTGTATTAAGCCAATGACACCTTTTTATTTTTGCTTCTTACGCCCTTTTCGAAGATATAAATTTTTTACTTTGTCAAATATTTCATAAAAAAAACGTCTGCATTTCACTGGTTGTCACAAGCAGATGGCGTAATCTAGAGAAAAAATAAAACTGTCAATTGAGAGTTTGAAGCAAGCCGAATCCAACCATGTTGGTCCCGTGCTCATCCGACAAAGGATGTGTCCGGAATACTGTACGTAAGCCAGTGCTGCACCAGAGAAAAATTTGAGCGAAAATATGAACACACTCGCGTCGGAGCAGTCAAGTGCTTGGTCTGGAAGCACTAATTTCACGTAACCTTGGTACGTTCACTCGCCCGCTAGCGTCTACAATCTCTCCGGTATCTCCGGCTTAGCGCTCGAAAAAAACAACCCTACGCGCTGAAATCTGTATATTACAACAGCTTATTATAAACGAAATGTACTGAATTCGTCTCGCAGTTTCTAAAACATATATGCTACTTCCTAGTTCCTGGCCGCAATATTCTTTCAAATTCAAATATAAATGCAATTGGGTGTGCATCGGGTCAGGTGAAATCTGCAATCTGCATGATTCCCTGCATACACTCTGGTCTTCCTAGACACGTGCTGCATCTAAACGAGCGGTTCCTTTTATTGTGATATCTTGGCCGTATCAGTAACGAACGTGCGACATTGAAGATCTGTCGATATATTAGCAATTAGCCACAAGGTAAAATCTTTATTTAAAATTATGCAGTTTACATTAATTGAAATGACATGACATGACATGAATGCCATGCAGAGAAAAATAGATGCACAATGTGCAAATAAGCTACAAAACCAATCAATTTTTATCATAAAGTTTTGGTGGAACATTTTGAACGAAAAGTTACATCGCCAATTGCCTTCACGTAGTAGTAGTACCACCCTTGTCTTTGATGTGCATGTATGTAACTTATTACCTTAGATAAAGTCAAATCAGATAATGCAGGTTGCAATTTTTTTCATTTTAGCCCCTCCGACATTATTTTCTCATTGACTCATTTCTGTTGCTTTGAAAAGTTGTCACAGGCTACAAGTTGTCTCTCACAATGTATTCGTCACAAGTGGTCACAACTCACAATCGGTAGGCACAGAACCAAAGTCTGAAATCCTCGCTTTAGTAACTTTTTTTAGGCATTTTCCCATCACGCAAACCCTGATTCCTCGTGATTCGTGTCCATAAAATTATCCAAAACCATATGATAAAATGTTATTTTAACTAATAATCTTTGATAATAATAAAACAGATAATGCAGGTTACAATGAAGTTTTCATTTTAGCCCCTCCAACATTTCTTCTCATGGACTCAATTTTGTTGCTTTGAAAAGTTGTCCCAGGCTACAAGTTGTCGCTCGCTATGTTGCGATCTATACATTCGTCAAAACTATAACGCTAGAAAGTGCATTCAAAAAGGCATTAGAGCATGTTTGCTTAGAAAACTTAAATTATTTCCTCCCAATCAACAATCAATTGAATGTATCGATCTTTTGCTTCATATTGCCTACTCCACTTATATCGGATTATAGCAGTAAGCGCGCAAAGAATAAACATCGCTTGCAGATAGGACGACTGCGAAAAAGAATGTCTCTTTTGGCATGCTTGGTGAGGTGTCAAAAATTGACATAAGGACGCTAGAAATTCGACTCAAATTGCTTCAAAATCTGTATCACATCACGAGTCCACTCCTGTCAAAAAAACTCACAAAAATTGATTTCCGTGGTTTTATCATGTCGATGTGAGATGTCTCGAGTATTAGGTGGCTCATAAAAGTTATCAATTTTAATTATGCTCGGCAACTATAATCTCTCAGCTCTTAGCAAGGCGATAATAATCCTCTGTCGAAATGTGGGATGGGGAGGTGCCAAAATAGTATTTTGTAGCATGTTCAATGATGTTTATAACCAATCAATAATAACGTTAGAACTTCGATTCAAATTGATTCAAATTCTGTTTCAAATTACGAGTTCAATCGTGTCAATAAAAATCCCATATTTCCATTTCAGTAGTAATTCGCTATGACTTGTATCTTGTTTTCATTTTATTTATGCAATCTAATACCATAGGGTATGTAAGGCATACCCTAGTAGACCAAAACATACAAGGCCGTTTAGTTTGTTGATATCTCGAGCTCAGACACACATGCCAGCATGAGAGAATCCCGGCCCTCACCCCACAGAGCTAGTGGATGCTTATCGTGAATCTACACTTAGTGCCGAGGGGAGTTAGTGGCTGTTTCAATCGTCTTAACAAAACTGCAGCTCCGAATCCAATGCGATGAACGATGAACGGACAGAGCTACATGCGCGAACGGCGATAAACAAGCTCAAGCATGTGTGACTGGAATCCACCACGATTCTATCCCCTCCCGTCCGACGATTCTCCCTCCGCGGCGGCCGCCGCTTTGAGCCAAGTAAATGCAGCACGCCGATTACACGCCTTCGGTTATCAGCGTCCTGCGGCTAAACGAAAACTCCGATCACAAAAAACAAAAAATATATACACAGATAAAAGATGGACGAGTGTGACACTATTTTTGTTTATTTTTTCTGACCAAAGGTACTCGTAGGTGCTAAGGGTCGAAAAAGTTCCCCGTGTTATTCCTTATGGGAGAAGTTTTTCTAAGCACCTAGGCCGAAAATCACGGCTTTCGACTATTTTTAATCTTCTTCCTGTTAACACGCCACACGGGATCTTTTTTGCAAGGCCCTTAATTCATTATTAGGTATCAGAAATTGACGAGGGAAGTTAATTTCACCAGGTAACCACTCCTTTAAGGCAATGCTCGTGAATTGGGGCCCAGGATAGGTGGTTGAGGAGGCGTCGGGGTGGTAGTCTGCAGCGGCTGCAGCGCCACGTCTATGACTGCTGGCTGCCTGAAACAGATAAAAAAAACATAAAAGGAGGATGCCAGTAGCAGGAATGTAGCCCATTTTTTACAATTATTAATTACATCTATCAAGTTATTATTTTACCAGCCTTTCTTCGATGGTTTTATGCTGGACATAGTGGCAGCAGTGGAACGGCAGCAGGCTGATAAGCCTGGTCTCGCTGTTTACACGCACACCCGCTTTGCCGACGGAGTGAAAAATACTCCTGGCTTGCCAACATTTGCATTACCGACATCTTCGGCTTCCAGCAAGATTTATATTTCCTCTTCTAACTTCATCCATTTCAAAACTGGCAAGCCTCATGGCAGCCGGTGGCTCGAAGCTCCCCGTCGATCTTTAAAAACAATTGAGCGCTCAAATTAGAACAGATTAGGTTGAACATGGGTTATTCTATTCAAACGTGTATTATTGAGTTCCAAAAATTTCATTCAATAAACAGTGACAAAAAATATAGTAAAAATGACATTGGTTGTTTGTGATACATCAAACCATGTGGTAATTAATGTTCGATACTTAGTTTACCCGTAATTGTCCCAGACTTTTGCAATTGAAATTTTTGAATGACACGAGAATGACTTGTGGTCCAGCAGAATGAAATTTCTATGTATTTAGTTAAAAACATTTTTTAGTGAAAACATTAAAAGCAGAACACCAATTTTAACAGGATATTATTTATTTACCGAAAATTTCGATCGATATTGATGATGCTATGATGCTATTGTGATAACATACTTGGTAAAGTGAACTGCCTAGCTCTTTTCCCGTACGAAACTGGTGGCAAAACTGTTTTGACCATCTTATCAAATGGATAAATTAAAATGTCAGATATTGTTGGCCACTTATATGCACTTCCATTCGAAGTCGATGCCATACAACTGACTTAAATTCCGCCTGGAAGAGTCGACAGGATTACCCCAGGATAGTGTTCATTATCGTAATCTACCACTACCCATGTCTCCCAAATGAAATTCTGTCGGTGGCTGCCCTACTGGCGGATGATCTTCTGCTTCCACTTCCAAAGCCAGTGGCTCGGCCAAATCTCAATTCTCATCTGCAATAGGTTTACAGTAAATTAAGGACTGCCTATTGTTTAACGAATTGACGATTGCCACTTGAAAATTCTGTACATGACCTTCGGGTTTCTTGTAAAAAACCAAGTTTCCCTTGTGAAAGCCATGGCTGCAATGCACATTGCTCATAGAGCTGAAGCAACTCAGATTTCGGAACTTGAGTTGTTTGGGAGACTCTCTAGACCAAATATCCTGATGGTCACCCATAGTCCCTTTAAAGGGCTTGATTTCTGCATCTATAATTAATAGAACGTAGCTAGTGGACGTTATAAATACATTTAAAGCACATTGAATAGAA
The DNA here is from genome assembly GCA_921293315.2 of Nemurella pictetii. Classification (NCBI taxonomy): domain Eukaryota; kingdom Metazoa; phylum Arthropoda; class Insecta; order Plecoptera; family Nemouridae; genus Nemurella; species Nemurella pictetii. Next base: position 2,331,281 of record OV121116.1, read on the forward strand.
TTTCAATTATATAATATTATTCCACCTGCTTATATGGTCTCAAACAAAGTGATGTCACTTTTTTGCACAAATATCCCTGAGCAGTCCTCTTTCATGATCTTTGACCAGATCTGCATATGATGAGCTGTAGTTGCCGTGTGCGATATAACGATCCGCAGTTCTCTTCACCGTTGCTCCTACATCATCCGGTAATCCCTTTCCATGACCAGCCTCTGTGAAGTTCCACGATGCAGAGGAAATTCCGGGAAAACAAGTCTGCAGATATTTTCCAAACAATTAGAAACCTATTTCTATATTGGGTGGTGGGTCCATCACTTATAAAATGGACAGTGTTAATACTTTTAAACCGCTTAATTGACAGTTCAAAGACAGGCCTTAAATGTGCCCATATCGCATTTGCGTAGATTGTCAGAAGACGTACAGAATGATGTTGCCGGTGCATCTTTGTGGTACAAAATTCAAGTTTGCAGGGAGACCTGTTGTCGGGATGCACCGACTGCACCTTGGAGGAATACTTGCAGCAGAAATTTTTACTGAAATATATGTGAAACAATATTTCACAATATTTCAGGCTAGATTTCAATTCATTCATTGAACTGTATTGGTGACTAATATTTGCCGTATGAACCATGCATTTTGGCATAATATTTTCAATTTCGGTGACCATATCGCCAACGGTGCATTTTATGACATCTTTTTTAGTTATTTGCAGTGATATCATTCCAATGGTTACCCGTTCTCTTTTGCTTGATCGTTACCCATTTGGAATAGGTAACAGTCTGTTCAGCATTGAATTGCTTGTAGATAATGCAGTTCGGTCTGCATGCAACACATTTTCGTAAAAGGCAATCTTCGCCTTGTCTTTCACAGCACAAGTCAGGAAGTAAGTCACTCGTTGTCTTCCCATCAACAATGTTGTATCGTTGTAGAGACTAGACTAATAACTTGGCGTTTGCATGTGTGGTGCACAAACAAGTGTCTCGCTCCACAACTTTTGCATCGATTACCCAAAACGGCCGAAGTCTGCAAAAATTAACGTAGCATATTTATATTAATGCCCTTTCAAGAATCCCTTGTGTTAGTCTAACAGTGACATGTTTAAGAGTCGTTTCTGAGTTTTAATCTTGTTTTTGGTAAGAGTATCTTTCTTTCCAGGGCAGAGGCGCGTATATTTTCATCTTTTGAAAGATAACTGATGTTGTAGAGCGAAGATTAGAGTAGAGTTGTAGAGGTAAGAGCGATATTTAATGAAATTCTTTCCCTGAGTAATGCATCGATATTTATTTACAACCTTTCCACACACCGCCTGAGCAAACAGTTGCTTTGATTTTGAGCCCTTGGCTTGGGCAAAGTTTTGCGCGAGCTGTTCTTTCAAGACCTCTCCAAAGATGAGTTTCTTCTTTATGTCGGGATTGATCTATCTGTCTTCCTCTTAGTTTCATTTTTCTTTAGATCGGTGGGTGGGGGGGGGGGGGGGGGGGGTAGACTGTTTGGAAGGTTGTTTACTTGACCCGTGCATGCGGTAGTACTTTTGCCTGTTTTTACTAGCAGATTTCTCAACAGCTTCTCTGGCTTTTTTTAAGTTAGCTACAACTCGTTTCATAGCAACCATGTAAACATTTTTTTCCTTGATTGAATCCGTCCTTGATTAACACACTGCTCTTTCTGATGTGGACCATCATTGTCAAAAGTCAACATGCTCTGTTTTGCCGCTTGATGGTTACTTGTGTTGAGCCACCATTCCTTTCTCTTCTTTCTTATCTCCCGGCTAGTCAATCGGCTATCGGCTTTACCTGCTTTTTCTTCAGTCGGTTAAGAAACTTCTCATGCATTTTTATTTTTTCGATGGCAAGGGCATCGGGGTTCAACTTAATTTTTATCTGTCTCAACTTCTCAGCTTCTTTTTTCTTGGCCAAAAGCTGATTTTTGGAAAGTCGCGGAGGCATTTTTCTGAGAAGTAGACGATGTATAACATTAATAACTTAAACCACAATTAAACACTAGTGCAAGCTGGATTCTATAAATCGAAACACAGCAAACAAGCTTAATTTTTAAATTTTACATATTGTTTTGTCATTCTACTGCATTTTGTCATTCTCCTGCCATAGAACATAAATGAAATTCCAGGAGAATGACATGCAGGAGAGTGACATCTTGCTGTAAAAAGTGCCCATTTTTACCAAAGAAGACGGTGTGTTCCGAAAATGACCATATTTGCTGGAGTTATGGCTTGCAGGAGAATGTCACATTGAGAAAATAAATTGGCTTAATTCAACTTAAAATCACAATATGTATGGACGAACGCAAAAAAACGTGGGTAGTCAACAACTAATAAGTCCACTACCGCCACCTGTCATACATTTCACATGTCAAACTTGGCGGATTTAAAAAATCGGATTTGGCAGGAGAAGGACATGAATTGTTAGTGACATAATTAAAACCGATAGTAATTTTTATTATGTAATTATTCAAAAAATGGGGTGTATTTAGTAATCAACATGATCTCACTGCAATCGTACATTAAAAATGTGCCATAACTTTGTGGTGTCTTCATATTTTGTCCCATCACTTCACGAAATTGTGCTAGTGAGAGCCCAGGAGAATGACAAAATCATGATAATTAATTTTAAATCATATCCCAACTATGTTTGCACAAGTTTTTTTTTTTAATATTCTGGCTAGCAACGATAGACACTATTCTTAACATTTTTTTAATGAATGAAAATGAGCATCTTACAAACCAGTGACATCAATTTTACCCGTTTAAATAGAATGACCCATATACAAAAAACATAATTACTACAAAGCAGCTGTTTTGCTGCCAAATTCTATTTCTTCTTTGTATGTAGGTTCTCACTTCCTTTCTCCCATGAAGGTCCCTAAAAAGCCCAGGACTTTTTCCAGAGCCCACGGAGTCGCATCAGGCGTGCCGGAACCGCTTGGCAGAGCTTTGCTGCGTCTCTGTAGCTTTTTTTGTATGGATTTAAACCTCACCATACACGTTTTCACGTCGTCTCTATAAAAAAAAAAAAAAAAAAACAATTCAATAATGAATATACAAAATATAATCATCTTCCTATGGAATCATGGTGCAATTAGGTTAAGGCTCATTAGGAAGTACTTGCCACCACTACAATGATTGGCGACCCTTTCCCACGCAAGAACCTTCGCATCCCTATTTTGGTAGCGTGGGCTCGAGAAATCCCACAGACACTTTTCACATTCAATTGCACTAATTAATTCGAAACTAAAATTCGACTCCAACTTGTCCGCCATTTTCGTCTACTTGCACTCTTGCCACAGCTAACTAAACTCACGAAATCACGGTCGGTTTGTAGCTCATCGAGATGGCTATGGGGGCGGGGCTAGCTCAAAACCCAACGCAAAGCTCGCAACGCTCGGAAATGTTGAACCGAATCCAACATTTCTGGCGCAGCGATCGTAACGCTAGCAACGCTCCAACTTTGGGCTCTGATTGGAGAACTCTCACAGTGCAACGCCCGCTGCGCTCGGCTTTAGACAGTTTATTGAAGAGATGAAAACATGAGGAGATCGTTCTGCCAGGAGGCAACGGGGGTGGTGGTGCATACACATTTCGGACCGCTACGCATAATTTATGCTTACCGCCCAGCAAAAGGACCAATGTGCCCCCCATCATTGGAGGCGACCTCAAAGCGAAACATGCGGCCTGGAACAGCAGGCTCGAGGCTCGTGTCTCCGGCAGGCCGAACGCTCCTCAAACGCGCGAAAATTGACTCGGCAACCTGAACCCAGCCCGCCCATCCAGGGCCGACACCATCTTGCCTGCAGTGCCTCAAGTTCACCGTTCTGTTCACAAAAGTAACACAGAGATTATTTATTAAAGTGCTGGAAACGTCGCGTGGTTTTTCGTCTCCGGTGGCGTACAGGCACTTGACTTCAACAGTCCATCCTGTCCGACAAGCCCGTCCAGACTGGCACCGAGATACGGAAAGTTAGGGTGAATAAAAATCCTGCGTTCCTTGACCTCCACTTGCTGCTCTTCCTCGTATTTACGAAGGGCTGTGGCTTCATTATCAATCCCATATTGTATCGCCCGGGAGTGGATCTGATTGAATGCTCTTGACCTGAAAAATTCAATAAGGTGACAATCGTATTGATGGCTCCGAGAGACTGACTGTCGAGCTGTTAGCGCACCTGATTATGACATGGCATTGAAGGCTGTCGACAAATAACTTTCCCAAAATTTTATGCAGTGAGGATGTCCGCTCTTGACTTGCACCAAAGTGGGTTAGTTCGCTGGCCGACGAAAGCTCGCTCAAGTTCCTCGTTTTTTCTGGAGTCGCCACATTTTCATTCAGACTCTCTAAGAAAATTTCCGTCAACTCTTTCATTTTCAATCTACGACTGCAGCCTTTGGGCCATCGTCCCGCGCTGGAGCCTCCGGCGAGCTTCCTTCGGCATGAGCGAGGCCCTTCTTTCTCGAAGCTCAAGCGCCGTTCCTCGAGCTTGGTTTTTGCACCATTCAAATACTTTTTGAAAATCGGGCCGGGGCTTTTCTCCGTCATTCTTTTCCATAGGCTTGCGTGTCAGGCTGGACCGCTCGTGTGAACAAGCCCCGCTCCCATCCCTCGACGTTCGTAAGAACCCCCGGGCGAGTAATTTACGCGTTTTCCTCAGGAAAACAAGCCACTCTGCTTGATTGGTGGTCACGTTAAGAGCCAGCTAAAGGCAGCTTAAAAGCCGAAAATGCAGAGGTCCACGCCATTACTTTTCCTGCCCCTAAATTTGATCCCAATATTTTTGAAAAAAAATCAGTGTGTAGAGGAAGAGTACTCCGACCCGCCTAGTAAACTTAAATTGAGATCAGATGGAAAATAAAACAACCAGAGAAGAAAGAAAAGTGGTGTTTTCGCTTAAAAAAACCCCACAAAAAGTCCCAAATTCAAGATTTATTTGTGAACAAAGTAAACGTCCGATCGACACGAGCCTTAACATCGCGGGTCAGAAATTTTTTCAACTATCCACTGATTTTTTTTCATAAATGTAGGGAACATTTTAGGGGCAGAGAAAAGTAGCCACGTGGACCTCTGCACTACCAAAATTTTCCGTGTGAGAAAGCTAATCTTTCACGGATTAGACCTGGTGAAAAATAACTTCCAGTTTTACTGCCTCATTATCAGCATGAGCGATACAAACACTCTTGGAGATTATGCTTGCACAACCCGACACATGGTTATATAAAAGTCAGTAAAAAGGTAAATCATAAAATTCCGTGTTTCATATGGTTTTTTCGATATGACTGGATTCGTCTCTGTTTGCAGATCTAAAGCAATGTTGAAATGAAAAAATCGGATGAAAATTATCGATTTTTTCGGTAATATTCATTCGTTTTTACGTGAGTAAGATTAGAGCGGCTTAAAACATGACGCACATACAAATTCTTTTCCTTGATTGAAATGCGCCACAGAATCATCAATAAGTGCACTAGAACTTTGATTCAAAGTATCATACAATCTGCTGGCAAAGATGAACCCAACCGTGTCATTAAAATCACGAAAATCGAGAAAAAGCACATTTTTTTCATTTTGATTATTAATCTTGGTTATGCAAGAGTCGCAGATTTGTGCCAGCGTTTTTAATCCGTAGCTTCTTATGATTACTGCCACAGATTATTTTGATTTCCATTATCGTATCGGGTTACAACCTATGTAGACTCTTAAGTTTCAGCTGTTCAGCGTGCCATGACAAGTTTTTGACTAGTCGTTTCATCTAAAACCGATTCAATCAATACGTATTATTTGAAATTATCAGACATTGATTTTGCAAAATAAAAAATAAAATAAAGTATTACACTACGTGCTTCAATGCTTACCTCGGCCATATATTTTTTTCTCACCTTGAGGTAAAAGGTTCGGCTCCGTGTCATTTTTTTCGGTTGCAAGATATCCTACACATGTTGTGCTTACCGAGCACGTGGTATGGGCCGTTGATAAGTGTGGCCTTCAGCTTCCGGGCGTCACCGTCGCAATTGCGTATGGCAGCGCGGGCGCCTTGCAGAACCGGTCAATTCTTCCCTTGATTGACTTCCGGCTTCCCAAGTTGTATTGTTTACTTCCACAAAGTTTGTGTAGATTATATTTGTAGCATCTGCATGATTTTAAAAGATGTCAAAATGGTTGCCAATTATCTGCAGAAGAAAGTAAAATATTAATTACGACATGATCAGCAAATTCAAGTTTTCAACGTGGCGTTCATAGGTAACTTTTTGCGTGCTCATGCGAAAACTGAGGAATCGCCATCGCCTACCATGTGTGTATGAATGGTCTGCAATGCTGGAGTTGAACCCTTCAACGATCACCTCCTGCTCCATACTAGTGGAGGTGCCAGTGTAGTTTCTAAAACAATTGTGCTCTCTGGGTGCTTGGTTTTCGGTGGCGGCTCGAGCATAAACAACACAATCTAGTTTAAATAACTCAAAAAGTAATTTATGTATCACGATGTATGTAAGCATTCAATCAATTAAATGTAAAACGGATCGCATTGACTCATTTGTAAAGACATACAATCCGGAAATATTATGTCTTACTGAGCATTGGCTCCAAAAAGAAGATATTGATTTTGTTAAAATTCAGGGGTACATGTTCCATCATTTTCGTTTTGTAGGGAAACAACTAAACACGGTAGTGTTATAATATTTTCAAAAGAAGGATTATTACCAAAACCAATACAAATAGACCCCAATCTAATTCTAGAAAAGGACATTGAAATTTCGGCCATAGAATTAAACTCTATTGTTGGTAAATTTATTATTTTGTGTGTACACAGATCCCCTTCGGGCTATTTCAATGTTTTAGTTTTCGTAGAGAATCTTTCAAGTGTGTTACTTAGCCTACACAGTTGAAATAAGCAAATCATTTTGTGTGGGGATTTCAACGCAAATTTCAATTCAACGTGTAAAAAGGCCTCGCGAATAGTAGACACTCTTGGATTATTTGGTCTTGACTTAAGGGTTTATAAAAACACAAGAATAACAAAGTCATCCCAAACTTGCATTAACAACATCTTTTCCGGCAACCTGATACAATAGATGCTAGATTGTCAGACCACTGTGTCCAACTGCTTAACATAACAATACAACCAGAGGTAACGAAAGTAAAATGTGTGAAAAAAAGAACTTTTAAAACGGATAAAATAGATTCCTTCGGATTATCCTTAAGCCTAGCCTCCTGAGACACCATGTATAATCTAGAAACTGTAAACGATATGTTCGATGAATTTATGAACATTTTTAATGTCCTATTTGACGATGCCTTCTGCCTAAAAACGACACGTAGAAATAATAAGCTATACAAATTGAAGCACAGGACGGAAGAACGTTGTAACTCCAAATTTGGCGCTTTTGAGTTTGAAGTTGAATACCGTGGGTAACTATTTTATGCATCAAGTAGTGGCATCGGACGGTGAAAATGTCAACTAAATCAGTATTTATTCCCGTATTGTGTTTATTATTCCGTGGATGAATGTTGTAAGTGTTTCAAAATGGCGTCCGTTTTGCCATTGAGACTCACCCCCGAGGCACTTAAAAACATTAACGAAGGCAAAAAAACGCGAGGTCAATGAGTATGAGTGGGGTCATGTGCAGAGAAAATGCCTGAAGGTTGCCGGAAAAAAAATACACCAACTGAAAAGGAGACGTCAAACCTGCTATTCAGCCACCCAACCAAGTGCGAGGAAGAATGTTGTAACTGACAATGTCATCCAAAGTACCAAGTTTTTGTTCTTGTTGGTTAAAGTTTTCCCTCTTAGATACTGCGTTAGATTGTTGACAAAGCCACAATACTGATCAGAATTCACATCAAATACCACTCATCTACCAATCTCCATCATGTTAAACATTGATTCCCTCTTCAATGCTATGAACATACAACGTTATTCCACGGACATCCAGTATAATCACTCGGTTAACAAAAGGGCAGTAAGTGATTGTTTTCCTTTTTACAGAAAACAGTACTTAATGTACCTACTTTAATAAACAAATCATCATGAAACTCTAATATTAATTGTTAATGACCCCCACAGTTTTTCTTGTTTTCCCAACATTTCAAAAACCGGAGTTACAACATTCTTCCGTCCTGTGCTTCCAAAGATAATTGGTACACAAAAGAACTACACGACTTGTCACTAGAAGTAATGAAGCCTTATGCAATATCTAAATCCTCTTATAGTAATACAGATGATAAAAAACGCTACTACGCACTTTTAGGTAAATACCAAATTTTAATTGAAGAAAGCAAAAAGTCTATAAACATAAAAAAATATCAAATCCTCCGATAACAAGCCTAAACAAGCATGGGCCATAATAGATAATAACAAAAACAAACCACCCATTAGTAAGAACATTGAACTTGAACTTAAGGGGTTTCACACCCACCTAAGAACGGGGTTTTTATATGTTCTATGGTTTTATTATGCTAAACATAACTTACTAAAAATATAGAAAAAAATATTGTGCAGGAAAATTGGTTAGGGGCTCGGAAAATGCGATGAAATCTTTTGTACGTTCCAAAAGTCGCAAAATTAGAGATAGCGTGGTCAGGATTTTTTTCCTAGTGCATAATTGTGGTACTTTTGTGACGAAGCATTTTTATCTCTACAAGTTTGATACAAACGGAAATAGGGAATTTTGAAAACTTGAAAAAGAGGTTCAAATTTTACATGGTTTTAAACGGACTGCCAATGGGAAACAATGAGATATTCGCGATTTTAAAATAAATGGTCATGAGGCCTAAACCATGCAGATTCCAAATATGTAAGTTTCATTCTGATCGGTCAAGAAATGTAGATTTCCCCCTGTACACAAGCAACGGTTGCGCGAAGCAAATTTTCGCAAGATTCCAAGCCGCGATCTTTATGAACTGCCTACATACAGGCGTCAATTCTTCATCGCATAGCAGCCAGCTACAGCGACCTTGGAACGTTTCGTGCACCAAAAGTATCTCGCGCGAGAGTTTATCTCATAAGCCTCTAGTTTATATTTTTGTGCTAAGCTCAAATGAAATGATTTACGAGCACTGCGGTAAAAAGTCTCGCCTTCCAAGCTCCCGACGTATTTTAGAATGTGACAAGACTTTGACGAACTTATTTTTGTTTTTTGAGTATTCGAGCGCTGCGCTTCCCAATAGTGGTATAGCTCACCTTTTGCCGTAATTATCATTAATAATGATCAATAATTAGTAATTATAAATTCTTGGTAAATTGACCGATTGGCCGATTGGGCGCCTTCGCCTCTGTGGGTTGTCGCTATTGTAGCCTTATTGAAACAGAGGGTTTGATCACACGGAAGCACACGGAAGCACTAATAAGCAAGGGTTATAAATCACTGGTTTCGAATATTAGCTCATTACTGATTGATATTGGAGGCTGGACCTTACAGGCACTCCAGTGATATTTTCATCGATGCGATCTTTTGGTTTGTGATGTTCGAAATCCCTGTCGCCTTCCCACGGCCGTGGCCCAGGGCCTACCCACTGACTACCTGCATCTTCAGGATCGTTCGACGGGGCACATCAGGCACTTGGCATCTTTCTACCCCACTGAAAGCCCAACCCCTATCCCGACCACATGGCACATGACACAAAGCCAAGCATGCAAGTCACAGTACTCTTCGCAGCTCGAAGTTCGGTCGGTCGCTGCTCACTTGTCGTTCAGCAAACACGTTGTGTTGTGTCTTTGTGTCCTTCTGGCAGTATGTAGCATTTCGTGTCAGCTTTATTTTTTCAATTTGCGAAAGTGAATCAAGTACCTACAGCGGTACATCATTTACAAAATGGGCCCTAAATGACCATTCGCAAGGGCCAGCAGACCTAGGAAGACAACGAAGCGCGCCAAACTCACCACTAAATTACGTGCGCGTGAGAAGGCATTGCGTCCGTCAAACTTCACTTGCAAAGTTCGTTCAAAAAGGAAGTCTCAATTACACATCCACACCCTTGCAATGATACTCTCTAATTAATCGTTATCAATAAATCAATCGATTTTCGGATTGACCACTATTTATCACTGACCAATTATTTCTGGGAATATTTTATTGCCTTGGCTTAGATTTGTGAAAGAACAACATTCCGCAGTGCGATAATAGGCTTATACCGACACGACATAAAACTCGTAAAAGTAAGGAAATAGATCAATGTAATATCCGCAATTATCATCCGATCACTGCGATTCAAAATGATCTACACTCTGTATGCTGCCACGAATCCAATGGTATCAATAGCATAATATAATTCCCGATTTTGTGTGCCATTATATGTCACTGGGATATGTTTTGAAATCAAGTGATAAGAAAAATGGTTGTGTGTATAATGTAAGAGTATTAGCTCATGACTAGACGTTGTAGCTTAGATGTCTGCATGTGCTTTGGGGGTGGGGGGCATGGTGCAGGTGGCCAGAGCAGTTCGTCTTCGATGTTTCGCCTTGTTTCGCGTAGGAATAAGACGGGAGCGTGAGAAAAACACATCCTACTAGCTTGAGGGCGCTTGAGCGACTGATTTTAAAAGAGTACGCAGAGTACGCATTAAGAACATAGTGGAGTTGCCACGGGTGTGAATCCCGTTAAACACAATGATACTACAATTGAAAAGATTACTGCACCTACTGATGTTGCTAACGTTTTCAATGACTTTTTCAAAGAAGCCGCAATCAATGCATGTACAGACAATCACCCGCGCGGAAGAAAACAACTTTTATCAGTCTTAAAAACAAAACAACATAACAAAATCTTATTTTTAACACCTGTAACCTCGAAAGTAATTCTAGATGCCTTCGACAAAGTCACGAAGAAAAAAGCGGCCGGCTTTGATAACATTCCGGGACATATCTTAAAGCACAATGCAGTCCATCTAGTGGACCCACAAGTACATATATTAAATACTTCATTCTCAACTGGCACCTTCCCAGATAAATTTAAGAAAGCCTTAATAAGCCCATTGCACATAAAATGATTCAGGGAATCTGTCCAAAATAACAGGCCAATAGCAATATTATCAATATTTTCTAAAATATTTGAAAAGTTTTTCTGTAACAAGTAGATTAACTTTTTAGATAAATACAAACTAATCTCGGAGCGTCAACACGTATTTCGAAATGGCAAATCAACAACATCGGCCATGCTCAGCTTCGTGAATGAAGTATATACTTCACTTAGTAATCGGAAGTCATCTATTGGGAGTGATCCAGTTGATGCACTCAAGTGGGTGTTACTGCCGTTATTCAACAGAACCACATTGCGAAGCCTGAAAGTGTTTTAGTAAAATATAAACGATCACAAAAATGATTAGACCGATCACGTTTAGGTTTCTAAAACAACAAACTTTTTTGTTTTTTTATAAACAATGACATTTGCTGCCTTCCTGATACTGGAAGACAGAGTCATTACATGAACTTTCCCAGTATCGACCGCGGGACGATACGATACAGAGGCGAGGGAAAAAACGCGTAGACGGTTGCGGGCAACGCAGGCTTCTATCGGGCGACCGTCATTTCGTATGTGGTAAAGAAAGCATAATGGTTCCTTAAAATTGAATAAAGATATTGGGAATTTTTGGTGCTGGGTCGTTTAACTTGCGGGTTTGGTGCACTGGTTTGGTGGTTTGACTATCGAGAAGGAAAAAGGATTTCTGCTGTGACCGTCATGAGAAGGTAAGAAAGCAATTCAATGCTTAAAGATTCGATAGAAAATGCTGGTGCATGTTTAAGCGCGTAAAATATTTAATGCTAGAATTACTGTGGAGCATTGGGTTTCTGCCTAGATTGAGTGACATAATTATTTCAGGTTTCTTATTCCCATGCCGGCAATCAAGCCACCACTTCCGACAGAAAGGAATATTTCTGTAGAAGCTGAAGACGAACCTCCTAGCCCTTCTCCAGCTCCATTCAATGATACTCCAGCTAATATGGTTGTCGATTCGTGCTCCAGTTCCTCCAGGTCTTCTAGTTCAAATGAGACTGAGAGTACTGATGCAGGTGAGTAGCCATGGACTTTGACTACAATATTTCCAGTATAAAGAAGATGCTAACAAGACATTCTTCAGATTCAGGTGGTGAGGGCGCATCTCTCAAAAAGAAAAGGAAGAGGAAGAGAACATACACCCAAAAATTCTCTGAGAATTGGCTGGGCGGTTACGACTGGCTAGAAAGGTCTCCCAGCAACAAGGGTTTTTGCAAAGTATGCCAGAAAACTTTGCAGGCAGGAGCCACACATTTGAAGAGACACGCGGGAACAAAATCCCATATGAACAGCTGAACAGAAGGTAGATACCTTTCTATCTAATGGAGCACTTGCCACAGCTAATAATTTCTTTATGGCCGGATTCCGATATTGCCAAGGGAATTAATTGCTCCCGAACGAAGGCAACGAAAAAATCCAGGAACGCTCTGAAACCTTGTAGCTTGGCCGAAGTTTCAAGCCATATGCGGGAAAACACATTCTCGCTTATTAAAGATGAAACAACAGATGTGAGTACTAAGAAATGTCTTGCAGTTGTATCGCGGCATTTCGACAGCAAAGTCGAAGCTATCCGGGACGTTTTTTTTGGCCTAGTTGAGGTTGATAATGCAACTGCTGACGGCCTAGTGCACACATTCAAGAAGCTGCTTGCCGGAAATAGCATTCCAATTAAGAATATGATTGATTTTGCTGCCGACAATGCGGCTGTCATGATGGGCAACAAAACTGGAGTTCAGACGCAGCTTAAGAAAGAAGTACCGGACCTCTTCGTTATGGGTTGTGTGTGCCATAGCTTCCACCTATGTGCATCTGCGGCCTGCCTCAAGCTACCCCATGCAATCGAGGACTTAGCCAAGGATATTTATTCCTACTTTTCAAATAGTTCTAAACGAATAGACGATCTGGGTGAATGCCAAGAGTTTGCCCAAACAAAGCCCCATCTTCTTCGTCCTAGTCAAACGAGGTGGCTTTCTCTGCAGGTACCTATGTTTCAACGGTGCCTGGTTCTCAGTGCCTGGAAGTGCATCCTGAATTTTTATGATAACGAAAACAATATGTTTTTGCTCTAGGCTGTTATCCTCGTGCAATCCTCGAGCAGTGGCCAGCGTTGATCCTCTTTTTTACGGGTGCTATGTTTATCGACAGCCTGCAAGCCCCACAGACGATTCTCAGTGCATTGCGAACAAAGGTCTTCAGGTTGTACTTCACTTTCCTATCGTACGCCCTAGGTTTAATAAACCGCTTGAATTTGGAATTTCAAAGTGAAAAACCAAAAATTCATGTTCTGGCATCAAGAATTACACAGCTATACAGAATGCTGCTAAGGAGTTTCGCTAAGCGAGAGGTAATAGATAGAACCCCGTTGGATTCTCTTAACTTTTCCGATCCTCATGTATACGTAGCTCTTGAAGATATGTTTTTGGGAGTGAAATCGGGGGGGCTGATTGCCGAAAGCAACATTCCAAGGGACCATTTGCACGAGTTTCGGCTGCGCGCTCTCGACTTCTATGTTGAACTGTGTAAACAGATTAAAACTAGATTTAAATTTTCAGACCCTACCCTGTTGGAATTGGCCAATTTAGATCCCAAGCATGTGTTAGCAGGGGATTGCCAATCAATAGGCCCTTTAGCTCGCCGCTTCCCCAGCATGGTTCCAAATAATGACATTGAGTCTCTAAACCTTGAGTGGCGTCTTTTGTCTGAAATGAGCAATGACCCGCTACTCAAAGACGCTGGTGAGTAAGAGGAATTTTGGCTTAAGGTTGGAAGCATCAAAAATGGTTCGGGCAATCCCATATTTGGAAACCTTTTTAAGCTTGTACTGTGTCTGCTGTGCTTACCCCACAGCAGTGCTGCAGCAGAAAGAGTTTTCTCTGAACTAAATCTTGTCAAAACAAAAACGCGAAATCGCCTTATGGTTATAACGTGCAATGCTTTGTTGCAAACTAAAGAGCTACTGAGAAGTAGTGGAAGGGGAAAAACGTGTTATTCGTGGGTGCCGACTGATGCCATGCTTAATAGGCAAGTAATTAACAAGGATCCTGTACCTGAAGAGGACATTACTTGTTCACAGACTTGAAACTGAACTTGTGTGGCTGTGATTGATCAGTATTCTAGCCATGGAATGTGGAAACCAACCCATTCAACCAGACTGTCTAGCATTAGGCAATGTTAAAAAAATGACCATAAATAATTATATGTTTTGTTACCAGTGTGATGTCAAAGTCATATTGTTTAGATATTTTCTACCTCTGGTGAGGAGGCTGTTCAGAGACCAAACTCCAATAGGTGGATTCTTTCTACTATTAGGCACTATTGATTATTATTAATAAGTTCAATGTTTTATTCGATACTTCAGTCTGGTGACAGTTATAGTTGGCCTGCGCTGGATCAGTATTTCCTGCCACGACTCGTGAGGCTGTTCAGAAACCAAACTTATTGGTTCTTTACCTTTTACTATTATTTATAATTTATTAAAACGTTATGTTGTATTCGAAGATCAGTATTTCCTGCCACTTGTGACTTGTGAGGCTGTTCAGAAACCAAACTTCTTGGTTCATCACTTTCTACTATTATTTATAATTTATTAAAACGTTATGTTGTATTCGAAGATCAGTATTTCCTGCCACTTGTGACTTGTGAGAGTGTTCAGAAACCAAACTTCTTGGCTCATGATACTTTCTTCTATTATTGATAATAATTATTAATTATAAATATTTCGTTGTTTGATTCGATGCCAGTCTGGTGGCAATAGGGTGCCTAACAGTGCTATGTCCTACCACTTGTAATGCTATTAAGAAATCAAACCAATGATTGTTGTTAATTTTCTTTATTTCAGTGAACAAGGCTTAACATTGTTGTAGAATGCGTCAAAAAAATCAAAATAAAGAGAAAATATATGTATGATTTGTACATTTTTAGTTCATTTGTTATTGGTGGCAAGAAATTCACTAACACTGTAGAAGCTGTTCGCTTCCAAGAACTCTTTTAACGCTCTATCAAACAACTTCGTCCCGTGTTGCTCCTTTATTTTTGTAGGTAGGTGGTTGAACAGCACAGCCCCAGCATGCTCCGGTCTTCGTGCAGAGAGTGATAGGTGATGCCTCTCAATCTTCATGTTTGATTGACGTCGCGTTTCATGGTTAGCTGGTTGTGGATGGTTTTCTTTGAGTGCGGTGGCTATCTTAATTACTTCGTAGATATATTGGCAGGCAATAGTAAGTATTCTATGTTTTGCAAACAGTGGTCGGCACGACTCTCTCTGGCTAGTTCCTGTTAGTGCCCTAACAGCACGCTTTTGTAAGATTTGGATCTGAATTGTATGCGTGGAGCTGCCCCAGAAGCTAATCCCGTAGATAATGTGGGAGTGAAAGAGGCAATGGTAGACTAGTTTACGTACATTTATTGAAGTTTCTTCTCGCCGTCGCCTGTTGGGGCAAGCTTCTTAGCAACCGCCTCTATGTGGGCCTTCCAGTCGAGGGTATTACTTAAAATTATCCCCAAAAACTTGATTTCTGCTGTCTCGTGGAGGGCTGTGCCATGGAGTCTGGTGAGCGGGGTTTCGTTCAATTTTTTCTGGGCCGTGTGGAATTGCATAAATGTTGTGATGAATCACACCATGATGCCATGTCCTCTGCTGCTTTGCTGGCAGGTCTTGTCGCTTCTCCCGCTTTTTCTGCAGTAACTAGATGGCTGGTGTCATCGGCAAATAGAGCTATTGTGCCTTTTGCAAGTGCGGCTGGGAGCTGGTTAACGTATAAGATGTACAGAAGGGGCCCGATGACCGTTCCTTGTGGGACGCCTATGCTTGTTGTTCTTTCTTCAGAGTAGATTTCTTCTTTCGTGTCATTCCCTGTCATTACTACAACTTGCCGCCGTTGATGTAAGAAGGATATTATCCACTTAAGAGTTGTCCCTCTCAGCCCCAAGTCTCCTAGGCGTGACTCTAGGACGCCATGGTCCAGGCCATCAAAGGCTTTGGTCATGTCATAGAATAACCCAATGGCAGTATTTTTCCTGTCCAGTGCTAGGTTTACCGAATTTATAAAGCTGTTGATGGCTTGGGTTGTAGATTTCTTGGCTTGGAAGCCGTATTGTTCTTGGGTAATGTTGTTATTCTTGTTGAGGAAGTTCATGATTCTCCGAAATACAACAACTTCAAATACTTAAGAAAAGGATTGCAAGAGCGCAATTGGTCTGTAGTTTTCCGGGGCTTCCCTGTTTCCTTTTTTATGTATTGGTTTGATTTTTGCGATTTTTAGTTTTGATGGAAATTGTCTTTGGGTTAGTGAGCTGTTGATCACTTGAGTTAAAGCTTCACATATTGGTTCTGCAAAAGCTTTTATAAGATTACTGGGGATGCCATCAAGCCCAGTGGTAGATTTTATGCACAAATCTTGAAGTATGTGAGAAATTTCTTGAGGACAAACAGGTTTAAGGAAAAGGTTATTGTCTTCTGTGCAATTGCTCAGTGGGCCGGGTGTTTTTGCTTGATGCTAGCCTGAGTGTATGTATGGTATCATAGCAATAGTGGTTCATTATTGATGAACACCTAATTGGATCAGTGTGGGTTACTCCATCTGCAACCAGTTTGATCTTCGGGTTGGTCTTGATGCGTTTGTATATTCGAATAATTTTCCACGCCGTTTCTCCCTTGTTTTTTGACCTTAGGATCATATTGTTCTTGTGGTCTCTCTGTGCTTTTTTTTATTCTTAGTCTGTGTGCTTTGTGCCTTTTGGCGTAGTCTTTTTGGGCCTTGTGGTCATACAGGTGTATCATACATACATATAGGTCATACAGGTGTGATCTAACAATATTGTGTGATATGTTTAAGTTGTATTTTCATATTTGTCAGGTGAGGCCAAATCAATAAAGTGCTTACTGCTATAAAGTTACTGTTTTTTTCTGCTGTTTGTTCCGCACCATTTTCTAGGCATCAAATGGATGCAAGGTCCTTGGTATAATCACGGAGCTACAGGTTGGTATGGGTATGAAAACAAAAACATCCCGGATTTTTTTAGCAGTAAAGTGTAATTGAAGATTTCGCTTCACTCGCTACGCTCGTAACGCTCATAAAAAAGTATCCAGCGCCAATTTGAGCTTTAGCGCGAAATATATTTGAGTACTTTCTAGTACCTTTTCTCCCGCTTGGCATACTACTTTAAATTGGATTGTGGCAACACTGCGGTGCAGACGCGTGGAAACGCGTCTGCACCGCAGTGTCGTCACATCTAGAGGGAAAAACAGTTTCAGGAACAAATGAAAAACGGACACATTTCGCGGGGAAAGGCATGACAGAAGGAATCATGGAAGGCGTGATGTGTGTGGTGGCAGCGGGAGTCGAACACACAGCAATTTCTATTGGAGATTCATCTGCAACATATGCTGGTTTCAGACGATCGATGGAAACTACCACACGCCTAGTCCCACGTAAGATGGTGAAATTTTTCTCTTGGCGTGCTAATACTTTGTAGGGGCCATCGTAAGGCGCTTGGAGAGGAGTACGAACTTCATCGTGGCGCAAAAACACATGGGAGCACGTAGCAAGATCCTTGAAAACAAAAACCGTTCGTGGACTCGGATGTAAGGTGGAAAGACGGCGACGTGGACGTGTATTATTAACAGGGGACCTCAACCTGCATCTATGTGACTAAAAATGGATCGATTCTCCGTGAACTGGCTGCATTAGCCAATTTCAGATTCCTAAACACTGAACCAACGCGAGTGGCAACAACTACTGTAGGGTCAACCGCAACAGCAATTGACATTGTACTCACTTATTGTGACAAAGCCCACTTCATTAGAAACATAAATCATGGCCTATTAGACCACTTTGCCCAAATAGTATAATCTATATGTATTAAGATTATAACATGTTAGCGAGTACCAAGGATGTAGTCAACAAAGGGAATTTATGCATGAGAAGGGTTTTCTCATCTAAGAATATTGACTCTTTTGTGCTTGGCATCAGTGAAGTGTCTTGGGAACCAATATATAACCATAAAGATGTTAATGATATATTTAGTGAATTTAGCGCCCTGTTCACTGAAAAGTTTGACCAGGCCTTTCCAAAGCAATTGTTTAAGTATAAACCAAACAAATCCCGCCAAAAAAAATGGTACACGGCTGAGCTACGCGCCTTACGCTCAGAGGCTGACTCCTTGTACTCAGCCTTCTTCAAAAATCCCACACCAGTTTCAAAGGACAAATATTTGATTAGGCCAAACTGGGCTCAGCCAAACTGAGGGAAACCAAGAGAAGCTTTAATTGTGCGAAAATAAAGTTGGCAAAAAACAAACATAGGGTAGCTTGGCAGTTAATCCACGAGAACAAATATCAGTCAAGTAGCAGAGATATTGTCGGCATTATTAAAGACAATCAAAGAAACACAATCATAAGCAGTGAAGTTTCCAACAGCTTCACTGAGTACTATAGTTCTTAGATAGCGGAGTTAGCCAACAGTCGTGCAATACCTATCAATCATCATTCAGTTACGCAAAATAAGAACAATTGTATCTTCCTAGCCCCAATGTCTGGCAATGAATTATTCGAAATCATCAAAAAGGTATCCGCAAAACACACTGCTGGCTATGATGAAATACCCGGTCACATAAAGGCAATAGCTGGATTTATTGCAAATCCTCTCATTCATATAGTAGATGTATCGATGAGTCCAGGGGGCCAATTCACGTACATTATTTAAAACTCCTTATTCCCGTGGTAAACTAAACCCGCGATAAACCCAAGATCTAACTCTATACCTCTGTCAATTCTGGAAGCAGAATTAGTGAGAATTATCGAGGTTTTAAACTTACACCGCATCCTAGTCCCGCCCACCGTGGTAAATACGATGGGCCAATCAGAAGCGCTGTTTCAAGCATATCACGCGGCTACCATTCAAAATGCACTGCCACCTTGAACTGAATTTACATGAAATAAATTTGAGCGCCTTTTCTTCAAACACTAAACAAAATATTAACCATACACTCGATAAGTAATTAAACGGAATCATCATGTCTGAAAACGTAAGTAAGAAGCCGGAGAAGAAGAGAAACATAAATTTTACAGAAGCAGAGAAAAGAGTGCTAGCTAATGAATATATTAGACATGAAAAAATTATAAATGGAGAGTTTTCCCCGACGCTCACAAATGAGCACAAAAATCATGCGTGGGGCCAGGTAGCGGAGGCTGTCAACGCTGTTGCACCTACCTACCGATCCATGGAAAGTGTAAGTACAACCCTGTTTTACAAGGTATGCTGGGTAGAATAGTAGCATAGCAATCTTTGTATGCAATTGAAGGTTGGATGGGAAGTTTAATCGACATTAACTTCATGTCAAGGAGTCTCGACTGACAAACCAATCTAGCCAGTTGGTAATAATGTATTTTCCTCAACAGCTGAAATCAAAATGGAAAGAGATGAAAAGAATCACAAAACAGAAGGTTTCCAACAATAAAAGAGAGATGGCTAAAACTGGTGGCGGTGTCGCCAAAATACTGGAGCTGTCAACAGTCGACAGGCTGGTCGAGACGACCATTGGCAAGGCCTCTCTGCACGGAGTAGGTGGCATGGACACCCTCAAAGGTTTGTTTGGGCAACCGAATCACAAATCCTCATTCCGATTACAAATTTATTTTTAATTTTAGCAAGTCTATAATATCTGTCCACTTTCAAATACAAGTCCACAAGCCTATGACATATCCAAAATCTTGTACATTCAATATTATTTGTTAGTGATCGGTATTAAGACAGTTTGTAACAGTTTTAAATATGAAATATATTTACTGCCATATGCTAGCTATACAATAAGCAAAATGTATATCTAGGTGTAACTTAAAACCTTTGCAAGTTTACAAAGAGTAGTTATGTAATGAAATCTCACTCTGAACAAAATGTATGGAATGTGGACTAAAAATTAATCTCAATTGAAATTATTTCAGCCACTCTTCAGCAGCCCCTGGAGAGAAATAATAATAAGATGTGTCCTGCCACAATCACCCGCCCGGTGGGTGAGCTACTCGTGAAGGACAGACCATGCAGTCCCACGAGTCAGCCACTAGCAAATCCTGCCACACAGAAGAGACCGCTTTCCATCAATGAAAGCTCGACCGTGAAAATCATCCACATTGAGCCACTCGATCTTGAGCAGGAGGTCTGCAGGACTGTTATGGCACACTACAGCCTCAACTCTCCTCCTCCAAGCCCCGAACCATGGCCTGTCAGCCAGCCAGCCGCAGATCAATATCCACTGGGTGCCGAAGAGGATAACCCAGACGATCCAGACACGAACCCTGACGCCACTCCGAACGAGCCCCAGAAGAAGCGACCGCGGGTGAGGCGCACTGCGGAAGAGATAAAATTAGCCGTAGTGTCCAACCAGGCAACACTCAACGACAATGTTTTGGAGCTGAAAAAGGAGCTAAAGCGGCGAAATGACATTTCGGAAAAAATGTTAGATTTAAAGAGGGAAAAAATTAGGCAGAACGAAACGCAGCATCACGAGGCAATGGTTACACAAACCAGCATCGCAAGTTCGCTTGCTCAAATTCTATCCATCCTTAAGAAGGAGTAAACACAAGGTGCCATCTACTTGTTAGTTTTCAAATGTGTTTATTATATTAACAATTTCCTTTGATTTTTTTTTCAAATTTTAACTACCTATACCCTACTTCTAAGTGACTAGCTATTAATGCCAAAGGGCTAACTGACCTGGTGGGGATGAACTATGAAGTGACTTGTTTCAACTTCTTTTTGGGCAATGCTAAATAGCAACCTAGGACAAATTTAACTATTTTTTTTTCTTTTTCTTTTCCCCACCTGGTTGTAGTTACCATGTGATGTAAACCTGGGTGAACCTCATTTATAAAGTGCCAAATACAAAATGTTTCATAATCATTATAAGAAATAAAAAAATTGTCACATTCATACCGTTCATGCTTGCTATTTCAATCCAGGCCAAGCTGTTTCTTTGATCAGCCGTCGTTGCCTGACAGCTGCCGCGCCTGCACGTGGTGCAGCCTGTAGGTTCGCTGCCATCTCTGTGATGCGCTCTACGACTGCAGGATCCATCTCGTGATCAAGGCCAGCATCCAGGCAGAGGTTGTGTAGGACACAGCAGGCGACGGTGATGCGGCAAACCTTTGCCGGGCAACAGCCGGCTGAGAAATTTGGCCACACATTCCTGTAAAAATTATGTATTGGCATAATTAATTAACATTATAATCATTAAATCATGTAACATTAAATCATTACCTATGTTGATAAACGCATAACCTTCACATCAATAAAGTGACATCTGTTATTCAATATCAATTGAACGGTTTGAAGCATGAAATTATGAGGATTGGTGTGAGTTCCAACCTAGGTAGGTACTAGATTGAGGGTGCCTACCTAGTTAGTTTAGTTAGGTTTTAACTTACCAGATAGCCACTGAAATCCCCCGCTGGCATAAAAACCCAAGGCATGACAAGGAGTTGAGTATTGGCAGCCAAAGCATTTGCCCTCAACGTCAGTCTGGTCAGTTTAGGTTCGATTCTGTCCAAGATATGGGTGAAAAGCCCTCGCGACAGTCTTGTTGTTTGCATGAGGTAGCGATCTGCCATGTGTTCCAAGTGAACTCGTTCGAGATTCATTTGAACTTCATCAAATATCCCCACAGCCAACGCTGCCTCCGCCATCTAGCATAGGATAGTTTCGATCAATAATGACATAGTATGCAGAAATACTGAATTAAATATGCGAAGTGTAACAAAGCAAAAGTTAGGTTAAAGCATGACAACAAAGTTGACTTACCTCGTATTTGACAATCCAGCACTCGCCCGCGCGAGGTGAAACGTAAATAATATATGAAAACACTAATAAAATATATCCTGACACTTAAAAACAACTAAATGATACTAAACAAAGTCAGGAGAACGAAACTAACAACTCAAACGCAATGACAAAGAAACGGCGACCTTCTGATTTACCACGCACTAAAACTGCTTAGACCCGCTCCCTAGCAGGTCTAGACAGAGTTAAATTTGCACCCAAGGTTTAGTGAGAATTAGCGTACGAGAATTGACATTTGGTTTAGATCTCCTTAGATCTTCCTAATTCTGCTTAAAACCTGTTCGTGAATTGGCCCCCAGGTGTTTTCCCAGGGTGCTTAAAAAAAGTGATCGTTGTCCTTTGCTTCAAAAGTGGGGACAAGTCGAAAATAGAAAATTACTGCCCAATTGTTATTTTAAAAACCAATTTTAAATAATTTCCTTGAAATTACTTATTCATCCTCAGCGTCGTCCAAATCCTGTCCCCTGCTTATTTCCGCCAATGTGGTAGACTTCACCCGACGAAGAATTATTTTAGATTTTATTGCACTAAGTTCCGACGCTACCAATGCAGCAAACAATTCAAGATTGCTTTGTGGTGGCGGCGGTGGGGGCGGCGGCATCGCGGCTCACGCCGCACGGCTTCGCGGCTCACGGCTTCTTATTGCACTGATAGCAATTTGAGCTTCTTTCAGAAGTCCTTTAGTGACTGCTTCCCCGTCTCGCTTTCGCTTCACAGACCCATGAGTTTTTCTGACAAGTCTTGTCGTTTCTTCTGGTGTATTTTGCCTCGGCGACAGGCTTGGCTGCTTATCACTCTCCGCGTCAGCCAGCTCACTCTCGAAAATCTCGTCAAAGCGATTGACTTCGTTAATTGACTGAAAGTGGATTGTGGTAAGTTGTAGAATGCAATACAGCTGGTGTGCTTTTTAAAATAAAGTGACAAAATTTTATAGATAATACAGTAGTCAATAATATACACCCAGACTTTGATTTACTGTGACGATGGGTAACTAAATGAATCAATGGGGGCCATAAAGAGGTAAAACTATTCAGAGCTAGTGACAAACGTTAAATATTTTTTATTGTGACGACAATTGATGAGCATGCATTATGCGGCACGTACCTCAGAACTCGGTGTTCGAATGGGGTGTCAAGTTTGGCAGTCCTTTTTTATGCACAGTGTGCTGCTGCAAAAACCCCAGCCGATCGAAGCACCACAGCGATGGTTCGTAAATGTTATCTCGGCTGCTTCCGCTCTTGTTCTTTGACGCATTTACCAGTGCGAGTGCTTTCAGGTATTGAGTTTGTATCCCCACTAACTTCTCCTTCACATGAGAGGGTGTTGTTCTCGGACGTATATGCTGCATGTCCATGGCGATTTCTTCATGGGCATGCTGCCTTTTGTTCCTGTTGGATAGATAATAGTATTTGCAGGGCATCAGTAAAGAGGCCTCATTCAGATAGTAAAGACATTATTGAGGTTATGTGAGGGTTATCTGTTGTGAAAGTCCACCGATCCAACCTCATAGAGGCAAGGATGTTGCTCATACAGATCAATAAGGCATGTCGATGCCTTGTCCTCTTGTCCACACAGATTTCAGCGCACTTACAGTTTCGTTGTCAGCCATCACACGAAATAAATTTTACAATTTGAAAAAAGCAATGTGGTGACGTCATGGAAATACCAACCTGTGATTGGCTGGTTCTCCTTCAACACCATTCAAGACTTGAACTAAAATAGAACATGTTCTAAACGATATAAGTTACATTCAATTGTTCTTTCAACCAATTTTGCTTCAACTCGAAAATTTACCGTTTTAAATTGCTTGAATTCAAGTGTTGAATTCAAGAGTTGAAAGAAAAATTGAACTGTGTAATCAGGCTTAAGGATTTTTCCCTTCTCCTTCACCTTTTCCTTTTCCTTTCTGTTGGAGCCACTAGGGCTGCTTAAACTAAGACGAGAAAAAGTGGACTGTATATTGGAGGAAAATTCCCAATTTGCCTACCTTGTGACGCGCTGAGGGCGCCGGTTAATGTCTAGAGGTAAAGGGTGAATTAGGTAAGGCTGATAGGGAAGGAACAATAGGAGACAAGCACTTAGCTTGCAAGATTCGCAGACTTGGAGCTCCGTCAAATACACGTTCGAGCAAATACACTCTAAATACGCAATGAGAACTCGCGATAATCAAGGGTCGCGACCTGCGTCGACAGACTACCTGTCTGATGCGAGGTTGAGAGTAGAACGGGTAGAACAGAACTGTGCTGAATAGAACTGGCTGGCTCACCACCTCGTGAGGAGCAGGTCAAACATGACAACGGGAAAAAACCTTACTAAAAACCACCTGAATCGAACAGGAACCAACTAAAATAAAGAAATTACACAGAGACAGAAATGGCGCGAACATACCGCCCACCATGAACTAACCTCAAGTTCATTTAACTAAATGATACGAAAACCTAGAGGAACGATTAGGCAGGGGGGAGAGTGACCAGTTTATTCACTGGTCGCACCGTAATTCCATTAGACGTGCGAATACTGACGACGCGTGTAACGCCGTCTTGTCCAGGATGGAGTTCAATTACACGCCCAATGGGCCAACAGAGAGGGCTATCAGGGGCAACAAAAAACACGACATCTCCTTCTCGGAGATTGGGACTTCCACGCACCCACTTGCCGCGCTGCATCTGAGTATGAAGGTACTCACTAGACCACCGTTTCCAGAAAGCTTGATGCATTCGGCGAACCCGATGCCAACGGGAAACGTGGTTTGAATCGTCGGGCAAGGTTTTTTCGGGGGGAGCGATGAGAGGGGAGCCAATCAAAAAATGTCCGGGACTGAGGTAATCAGTGTTAGGAAGACTGGAGCAGGTACCAAGCAATAATTACAGCTACATCGCTGGTGATCAACTGGTTTATTATATTGTCAGGGCGATGCTTTTATACTCGTGGTCACATGACCTTATGCATTGCCTTGCATCCACAACAACTCTTCCCAGATTTATTTAGGAACACACAATCATGATCTTTAGCACAATTATTTTGCAATCAACCATTACACATTACATATTACTATAATAATACAATTGGCATAATATAAACCCTTATTTTTATCTTGTACAGTATCAAGAACCCTATGCAAATACACCGTGACATATGACTAAACTGTTATTCCTAATCGCTCAGGCGCTCTTTTAACTCTGTGTGATTTACGTTTTATCTGCGGGCTTGTAACCGGACTGTTCTCTATCTCGACTGCTGGGAAGGTGGGGTTGTCATTAGGGACTGGAGTTAGAGGAATATCATCGTGAACATTAATTGCTGTTTTGGACCCATCCATGCGAGGTTTTAAATGGTCAGTGTGAACAAATCTCGATCTGTCACCTACTTGCACGTAATAGGTAACGGGGCTGACTTTCCTGGTTATCACCCCAGGCCACCACATTATTTCTTCCTGCCGGACGCTGCGAACTAAAACATTGTCTCCTATCTGAAACTCGCGCATAGTTCCTCGTTTTTGATCGGCTGATTCTTTAATCTTATCCTCCCTTTCTTCCTGCCTCTCCCCTCGCACCGGGTGTAATATTTTCAGGTGAGTGCGTGGCTGTCTACGTAGGAACAATTCTGCTGGTGACTTGTTAGTGGAGGTGCAAGGCGTCGTTCTGTAAGAAAACAGAACGCTGTCTACATTTTGTTGTAATGTCATAGCTTTGTTTTGAATCTTGTCCTGCTCAATTTGTTTTAACAAAGCGCGTTTAATAGTTTGTACTGCCCGCTCTGCTGCTCCATTTGATGGTGCATGCCCCGGAGGACTATGCAACAGTTTGATTTTATTGTCTCTCATAAAACACGCAAATTCATCAGACTGGAATCTGATACCACAGTCTCAGGTAGGCCATAGCTAGAAAACAACGCTCGCAGTTTCGAGATGGTCTTTTCTGCGGTAGTGGATCCCATTATAAATGCCTCTACCCATTTCGAATAGCTGTCAATGACTATGAGGAATGTGTGGTCATATTTTTTTGCAAAGTCGATGTGAACTCTCTCCCATACTCTGTGAGCTAACGGCCATGGGTGGAGAGGGAATGGCGATGCTGCATTCTGTGTTTGTTGGCAAACTAAACACGTCCTTGCCTTATTTTCAATGTCCACGTCCATATTGGGCCACCAAATCAGACCACGCGCGAGCATTTTCATCCGCGTCATTCCCGGGTGGACTTGATGGAATAATTCTAAAACAGTATTTCTGAGGCAACCCGGGATAATCACTCGATGACCCCACATTAAACAATCCTCCTCCACAGACAACTCCGACCGGCGATGATAATAGGGTTTCAGTTCTTCCTCTTTAATGAAACCGGGCCACCCTGTTAGAGTAAAATGCAAAATCTTACGCAATTTGGGGTCCTCCGATGTGGCTTTTCGTACCTCTTTCGCTGTGGGGAACTGTTCCTTGTCCATTGCAAAAAAATGAACATAACTCTCTTCGGTACTAATGGCCTCTTCCTTAGGTTGGGGCAGTCTAGAGAGACAATCTGCGTTGGCATTGTTAGGTCCCTTCCTATACCTGATTTCATATTGATAAGCTGAGAGTATAATGGCCCATCTCTGCATTCTGGCCGCTGCTAATGAAGGGGTTTGTTTATGCGCATTGAAAATTGCCGTTAAGGGTAAATTATCTGTTACTAACACAAATTTTCTGCCCATAAGCATTTTGTGGAACTTGCGAATACCGAATATTATTGCCAGACCTTCTCTCTCTATATGCGCGTAACCCTTTTCTGCTTTGCTAAGCGTTCTAGACGCAAAGGCAATAGGTCTTTCAGTCCCATCGTCCATCACATGTGAAATTACACACCCTACGCCGTAAGGAGATGCATCACAAGCTAACACGATATTTCTACTTGAATCGAAATGAACTAACAGTTGGTGTTTCTGTAACAACTGTTTACCTTCCAGAAATGCCTTTTCGCACGCTGCTGACCATATCCATGGAGAGTCTTGCTTAAGCAGTTGGTAGAACGGGTGGAATAGTGTAGCTACGCTGGGCAAAAATTTTCGGTAAAAATTAAAAAGTCCTATATAAGATTTAAGTTGCTCTACATTAGTGGGTGTCGGTGCTGTCAGCATATCATGCAACAGTTCACCCGTTGGATGAATACCTTCTTCATCTAACCGATATCCTAAATACTGGACGCTTTTCTGGAAGAATTTGCACTTATTTCCATTCAGCCTGATGCCGTAATGCTGGAATCTCTTTAAGACCTCTTCCAACTTTGCATAGCAATCTTCCAAAGATGACCCCGCAATTAGCACATCATCCAAATAGCACTTTACCCCATTTATTCCCTTTAGAACTCGATCCATGATCGACTGGAAGATACTAGGGGCGCAAGACACCCCATAAGGGAGACGATTGAAGCTAAACAACCCCCTTTGCGTATTGACCGTGAGCAACTTTTTTGACTCTTCGTCAACTTCCACTTGTAAATATGCTGATACACAATCTAGTACAGTGAACACCTTGCCTCCTGCCAAATCTGCTTACAAATCCTCTGGCTTTGTTAGTGGGTAGTGTTCCGTCTCTGTCCATTTATTCAGCGTTACTTTAAAATCCCCGCACAGGCGGACTTTAGGTGGACCCGTCTTCCCGTCGCTGTCCGGAGGATTTGCCTTGTTTACAACGACCAATGGCGTGGCCCATTCAGAATGTCTCACTCGTTGGATAATGCCATCCTTCTCAAGTTTATCTAATTCTTTGTCAACTGTTTCGACCACAGCATATGGCACATCACGAGCTTTACAGAATATAGGTATAGCATTCTACTTAAACACTATACTAGCTTTGAACTCCTTTATTTTACCTGGTCCCACACCAAACACCTCTGGATTTTTACATTTTAACAACCCGACCTTGTCATCACAATTAATTGCTTGTGTGTGCTTCAGTTCAATCTGCAGCGCATCGATCCAAGGTCTGCCCATTAATATTGGCATGCATGCACCCGAGTTATTTTGAACGATAACTATGGGCAATTTTAACGATTTGTTTTGATGACACACGTTAACTTGGACTGCTCCTAAAACTGGCAATTGTTCGCCGGAGTATGTTTTTAATTTGATTGGATTCTTAACTAATGGGATATGCTTCCAAAATCGCCGGTACGAGGATTCCGGCGCCACCGAAACCACCGCTCCACTATCCACTTCCATTGACACTTGCTGGTTTTCAATGGTCAGTTCTACCCTATAAGGCCTACTTTTCGTGAACTCCGTTGTCGTGTGGCTAATTAACATATCCTCGCTCCGCTTAACCGTACTCACGCCTTCGGCTGTGCCCAGCATATGGTCGTCATTAGATATATCTTCGTCGCCGTCTTCCTCGTCCATCAGCTGTCGCACGGCTGTCTGATTTCGGCACGCTCGCGCCAGGTGACCCTCCTGCAGACATTGTCGGCACGTGAAGCTCGCGTATCGGCAAGACGAAGCTGCGTGATTCCCCTCGCAGCGATAACACGACGCTCTGACTGCTCGCTGTTGTCCTCGAAATGTACGCCCCGCGTGGTGGTAGCCGGGCCGATCGTGTTTCAAACCCCGCTGGATCGCATTGACGGCGTCGTCCGCGCCGCCCATGATGTCACTTGCCGTATGGATGGATTCGGATTCTTTCGCTGCTGTTTCCATTGTTATTGCCTTCTTATACGCATCTTGGAATGATAGCTCCGTGAATTTGAGTAACTCGCTTAGAATTTCTTGGGACTTGATTCCCGCCACGAATCTATCTCGCAGCGCGTCATTCAGGAACGTGGCAAACTCACAAGTGCAAGCCAGTTTGCGTAGAGCCACGGCGAACTCGGCTATTGCTTGTACCAAGCAATAATTACAGCTACATCGCTGGTGATCAACTGGTTTATTTTATTGTCAGGGCGATGCTTTTATACTCGTGGTCACATGACCTTATGCATTGCCTTGCATCCACAACAATCAGGACCTTCCGCCGGGTCGGAGGGGGTGGCACAGAGGGGGCGACTATTGAGCACTGCCTCAATGCGAGCAAACAAAGTAGCATGCTCTTCGAAAGTATGAGGAGTATCAGAAATAAGGAGATGGAGAAGTGATTTTGCGGATTTCACTCCCGCCTCCCATAGACCACCAAAGTTCGGAGCATAAGGAGGATTGAAATGCCAAAAAACGCCTCGTGCAGCAAGTGCGTCTGTTACAGACGGTTCAGATTGACGCAACAGATCGTGCATCTCACGCAGGTGGCGAGCGGCTCCGACGTAGTTTCGGCCGCAATCTGAATAAATGTGCGCGGGAAGACCGCGTCTCGAAACAAACCTATCGAAGCAGGCTAGAAACGCCACGGTGGATAGCTCGGAAACCATCTCCAAGTGTACGGCTTTTGTGGCCATGCACACAAAGAGGCACAGGTAGCCCTTGCTACTGGGAGCGTTTCGTCGGCTACTGAATTTTACCGAAAAAGGACCAGCAAAATCAGTCCCAACATGTGAAAAAGCGCGCGAAGATTGCACACGAGCTGCAGGGAGATCGGCCATGGGAGGTTGAAGCGGCCGGGCGCGAAACGTGTGACAAGTGATACACTTGCGTTTGCGTTGCCTGAGCAAGCCGCGCAATGATACGATCCAGAAATTCTGCTGGATGAGAGCCTGGACCGTTCTAGGGCCGGAGTGTAATGACGTTAAATGGAAAGAGTCACATAACAGCGAGGACAAATGCGCTGTTCTAGGTAACAACAAAGGATGTCTAGCCGATTCGGGAAGAGAAGAGTACCGCAACCTACCGCCCACCTTGAGTACGCCATCCGGAGTGAGAAAGGGGTTCAAGGAAGCAATCTTGGAAGAAACTTGTTTCCTTAGAGTAATTTGACGCATCTCAGTATCATAGTAATGCTGCTGCGTAATACTAATGAGGAGGGTCAAAGCATCCTGCAATTCTGATGAGCATAAGGGGCCAAGGGGTGCAGGAGTGCGATTGCGACGAGACAATAAGATTCGAGCGAAACGCACAACGTGACCATAAACGCGTTGAGCACGGAGGAGGGTGGAGTACTTGCGAAGCGGGTCAGTGAGGTGTTGGTCTTGATCAACGCGAACAGCGAGAGTTGCAACCAAAGGCTTCAGCTCGGGAAGTTCGAAATCAAGATTGCAGTGGGGCGTGGCTCGGGGCCACGTGGAGATGGGTGAAGACAGAAATGAAGGACCACATTGCGACAGAGGATGGGTTAACAATTCTGATGCGGATAAGCCACGGAATGCGCAATCAGCAGGATTGTCATGGGAGAGAACGTGCGCCCACTCGTCGGGTGCCGACTGTTCCAAAATTTCGACTACTCGATGAGCGACAAAGGTTTTCAAACGATGAGGGGGGGGTAGAAAGCCACGCGAGCACGATAGTAGAATCGGTATACAATATGCTTGAATGCAAACGGAGATCTGCGAGCGCAGGTAAGGTGGCATTCAAAAGACGAGTCAGCAACAGCGCCGCTGAAAGTTCGAGTTTGGGAATCGTCAGCGGCTTAACCGGAGCAACCTTGCTCCTCGCGCGAAGCAAGCTGACGTGGAAGCTCGAATCCGTGGTCGTGTGCAGATAAAGGACGGCGGCGTAGCCTTTCTCTGAAGCGTCACAGAAACCGACGACCCGAAACACGCCAGGAGGGGATGGAAAAGGACGCGGCAATCGAAACTTGCCGAGTTCTGACGGTGCGTTCTCATACTGCCTATTCTTGTACTGCCTACGCTACCTGCGACCCTTCTTTTTCTCGCACTGCCTACAGACCACCGAGCGGTCAGATTTATTCTTATACTGCCTATTCTTACACTGCCTACGAGGAGAAGTGATCACGTGACGCCGAACGTTTCCGAACGGCTGCATTGTGCCAAAAGCCCTCGTTTCATTCAAAGTTACTTTAACGCGCTGTTTTTATTCGTGAATCTATCATCATTAATTCCGCATGAGGTGCTGGTAGGCTGCGACGGCGACGTCCATAGGAGCATGCTTATAGGACGACGGCCACCCTCCCGATTCGGGGGCGATGTTTAGGACAAGGACGGCGACGTTCACAGGAGCATGTTGTGTGTCAAAGCAATATACAGGGTTGAAAATAGGCTATAAGTAAGTGTACTATTTTTCTGACGTGGAGGCTTTAGAACCATTGCCCGGAAAGCAAATAATAAGTAATGAAAACAGCGCGTTATAGTAACTTTGAATGAATTCGAGGGATTTTGGCGCAATGCAGCCGTTCGGAAACGTTCGGCGTCATGTGATCACTTCTCCTCGTAGGCAGTGTAAGAATAGGCAGTATAAGTGGTGGTCTGTAGGCAGTGCGAGAAAAAGAAGGGTCGCAGGTAGCGTAGGCAGTACAAGAATAGGCAGTATAAGACTGAACCAGTTCTGACACGTCAGCAACGGCTGAGTGCCAGCTGCTCGAGAGTTCCTTCGGCAAAGCGTCATCCCACTGCAACTGCGTGAGCCACAGCCGCTGGAGAAACATTTTTAACCAGGACACAAAGGGTGCGACTAAGCCCAGAGGATCGAAAATCCTCGCGATGTACGAAAGCGCAGTGCGCTTAGTCACTGGACCTTCGAAAGGCAAACCACGAAACGAGAATTCGTCAGAGCGAGGGTCCCACAACATCCCCAAGATCTTGATGCCTTGTTCCTCAGGGGAGAACACAAGCGGAATCTCAAGATGGTCCTCAGGCACAGCATTCAGGGCGTCAGGATGATTGCTGGCCCATTTGGTCCCTCGAGCCGGAGCGATTTAGGGTTTTTTTCCCCTTTTTCTTGCACTGGCATTTCTCGTCTCGTTTCCACCTCGTGGTTGCTACGTCACTCGGCACGGTGAGTCACCGGTTTTTTGGCCTATTCTCGGTATCTGTACGCACGCTCGTTGCGTACTTTACGTAGGCCTAATTGTTTCTGTTTCGTTTCTGTACACATTTTCGTCGTGTTCAGATTTCTCTCGTTTTTTTCTCTTATTTCATTGTACTTCGTGTAGTTGCAATGGAATCTCAGCAGCAAGATTTGAAGGCTTTTACAGAGAGCCGCCAAGGATTATTCGCTCGCGTACAGCGGTGCTATGACGCATTTCTGGAATTGGATGTCAACAGTGTCGATCAAGCTAAACCTCGTTATGAACGAATGTTAATGATCGAAAGCGAGTTCGATACCCTACAGGCTAAAATAATCAAACTGAATTCCAAAGTTGTACCGCCTAATAAACCGCTCGAAGTCGAAGCCATTCAATCCAGTTTCGAGACATTGTTTTATGCCGCACAAAGTCACTTCTTAAAACTATTGCAGCAACTCGATGCTTCGCGTGTAGTTGATCGAACGGTCACCACGTCAAATCCTATGACGTTGACCTCACTACCGAAAATTGATCTCCCGGTGTTCTCAGGAGACATTAATCGTTGGACAGAATACATCGCTCTGTTTACTTCCCTGATTCACGATAACGCTTCTCTGGATGATCTACAGAAATTTCACTATCTACGCGTCACTTTGTCTGGAACTGCGCTAGCTACTGTCTCGGGTTTTGCTATCTCGAAGCAAAACTATATTCTTGCTCTGAAAGCGCTCACGACTCGCTATGAAAATCCTCGTTTGATTGCTAACTTCAGCATCCAGCAATTATTCGATTTCACTCCGCTGAAATCCTCGTCTCATGGTGAACTACAACATTTTGTTAGGGTTCACAAAACGGCTGTTGATTCTCTCAAAGCTATTGACAACCTTGATCTAGCCAATTTTCTGCTATTTTCTTTAGCTCTTTCGAAGTTGGACATGCAGACGCGTAAGGCATTTGAAAAAAAAGCTGCGTCCAGCATCAACATTCCTACTTTTGAGTCATTGCTTGAGTTCGTAACCCAGGCAACTCGCACTCTTGAATTGTGCGGACTTGACAACCACCCCGTCGCTAAGAAACGTTTCAACTCATTGTTGACAACCACAACGGCAAGGGCGGAAAAGTCGACTAGTTACGACAGTAAGTCCGTGGGTCACAGCAATGTCGTCAAATCCACTGCCTGCGTCCTTTGCAAAGACGCACATTCGATTTATCGCTGCCCCGTGTTTGGTAAGCTGTCTGTTGACGACAAATATAACATCCTGCGACGTCTGCAACGGTGTTTCAATTGTTTAGGTGCGCATTTGCGCTCGCAATGTGCTTCTCAGCGTGCGTGCTCCACATGTAATAGTAGAGAGCATCATTCCTTGTTGCATGTGAAGCAAGTCTCAGCGCCCATCGTAGCTTCATCCACTGTCAACCATCCCTCTCGGGTTGATACACCCCCTCACCCTCAAGCGCTCTCATGTCGCGCGAATGGAATCGTTGCAAATCAACCCATTGCGTTGTTAGGAACGGTTCGTGCGTTAATACGCGACTCTTTCGGACAATTTCATCCCGTGCGTGCAGTGATTGACTCTGGATCACAAATATCCGCTATCACTCATGCTCTCAGTCAGCGATTAGGTCTTAAAATCCGATCTTGTCCTTCGGAGCTCTCTGGCATCGGCCATTCAACTGTTCGCGTATTCGGAACGGTGCACTGCACTCTCTCTTCGCGTCACCACCCCGAAACGTCTCTAGGTGTTCAAGCACTCGTCTTGTCCTCCATCTCAAACGCACTACCCCCTCAGGAAGTTCCCGTTGAGGTTTTTGATCGCTACCGTGGCCTCTTGCTCGCGGATGATAGGTTCCACGTTCCTGATCAAATAGAGTTCCTAATCGGTGCTGACTTATATCCAGACATCCTGGCTAGGACTGGAGACATGATGATTGGCACTGCTCCCTCTGCCCTCAACACTGTCTTCGGTTGGGTTGTGATTGGTCCGGTGCGGTCGCAGCGTGCGGACTCTCCAGAGCCTCTGTCTCTATTCACGGTTGCTTCACCTGAGCTCGAGCGCACCCTTCGATTGGTTTGCGAATCTGAGGAAATATCACGTCCTCCTCACGTCGATCCGGATTCGCAGCGTTGTGAGGACCATTTACTCGCCACGCATAAGCGCGACTTGACTGGGCGTTATTCAGTCGCCCTTCCATTCAAGCCTGCGCGCTCTAATCTGGGCTCGAATCGTGGTGCCGCGCTCAACGCCGAGGAAGCGCGCGTTCTCTCATATGACAATCCTGCTGATTGCGCTTCCCGTGGCGTATCCGCATCCGAAATATTGACCCATCCTCTGTCGCAATGTGGTCCTTCATTTCTGTCTTCACCCATCTCCACGTGGCCCCGAGCCACGCCCCACTGCAATCTTGATTTCGAACTTCCCGAGCTGAAGCCTTTGGTTGCAACTCTCGCTGTTCGCGTTGATCAAGACCAACACCTCACTGACCCGCTTCGCAAGTACTCCACCCTCCTCCGTGCTCAACGCGTTTATGGTCACGTTGTGCGTTTCGCTAGAATCTTATTGTCTCGTCGCAATCGCACTCCTGCACCCATTGGCCCCTTATGCCCATCGGAATTGCAGGATGCTTTGAACCTCCTCATTAGTATTACGCAGCAGCATTACTATGATACTGAGATGCGTCAAATTACTCTAAGGAAACAAGTTTCTTCCAAGATTGCTTCCTTGAACCCCTTTCTCACTCCGGATGGCGTACTCAAGGTGGGCGGTAGGTTGCGGTACTCTTCTCTTCCCGAATCGGCTAGACATCCTGTGTTGTTACCTAGAACAGCGCATTTGTCCTCGCTGTTATGTGACTCTTTCCATTTAACGTCATTACACTCCGGCCCTAGAACGGTCCAGGCTCTCATCCAGCAGAATTTCTGGATCGTATCATTGCGCGGCTTGCTCAGGCAACGCAAACGCAAGTGTATCACTTGTCACAAGTTTCGCGCCCGGCCGCTTCAACCTCCCATGGCCGATCTCCCTGCAGCTCGTGTGCAATCTTCGCGCGCTTTTTCACATGTTGGGACTGATTTTGCTGGTCCTTTTTCGGTAAAATTCAGTAGCCGACGAAACGCTCCCAGTAGCAAGGGCTACCTGTGCCTCTTTGTGTGCATGGCCACAAAAGCCGTACACTTGGAGATGGTTTCCGAGCTATCCACCGTGGCGTTTCTAGCCTGCTTCGATAGGTTTGTTTCGAGACGCGGTCTTCCCGCGCACATTTATTCAGATTGCGGCCGAAACTACGTCGGAGCCGCTCGCCACCTGCGTGAGATGCACGATCTGTTGCGTCAAGCTGAACCGGCTGTAACAGACGCACTTGCTGCACGAGGCGTTTTTTGGCATTTCAATCCTCCTTATGCTCCGAACTTTGGTGGTCTATGGGAGGCGGGAGTGAAATCCGCAAAATCACTTCTCCATCGCCTTATTCCTGATACTCCTCATACTTTCGAAGAGTATGCTACTTTGTTTGCTCGCATTGAGGCAGTGCTCAATAGTCGCCCCCTCTGTGCCACCCCTCCGACCCGGCGGAAGGTCCTGATTACCTCAGTCCCGGACATTTTTTGATTGGCTCCCCTCTCATCGCTCCCCCCGAAAAAACCTTGCCCGACGATTCAAACCACGTTTCCCGTTGGCATCGGGTTCGCAGAATGCATCAAGCTTTCTGGAAGCGGTGGTCTAGTGAGTACCTTCATACTCAGATGCAGCGCGGCAAGTGGGTGCGTGGAAGTCCCAATCTCCGAGAAGGAGATGTCGTGTTTTTTGTTGCCCCTACTCGCCCTCTCTCTTGGCCCATTGGGCGTGTAATTGAACTCCATCCTGGACAAGACGGCGTTACACGCGTCGTCAGAATTCGCACGTCTAATGGAATTACGGTGCGACCAGTGAATAAACTGGTCACTCTCCCCCCTGCCTAATCGTTCCGTTAGGTTTTCGTATCATTTCGTTAAATGAACTTGAGGTTAGTTCATGGTGGGCGGTATGTTCGCGCCATTTCTGTCTCTGTGTAATTTCTTTATTTTAGTTGGTTACCTGTTCGATTCAGGTGGTTTTTAGTTAGGTATTTTCCCGTTGTCTTGTTTGACCCGCTCCTCACGAGGTGGTGAGCCAGCCAGTTCTAGTCAGTTCTGTTCTATCCGTTCTACTCTCAACCTCGCATTCAGACAGGTAGTCTGTCGGGGCAGGTCGCGACCCTTGATTATCGCGAGTTCTTTTTTCGTTTTATCAGTGTATTTGCTCGAAAGTGTATTCGACGGAGCTCCAAGTCTGCGCATCTTGCAAGCTAAGTTCTTGTCTCCTATTGTTCCTTCCCTATCAGCCTTACCTAATTCACCCTTTACCTCTAGACATTAACCGGCGCCCTCAGCGCCTCACAAGGTAGGCAAATTGGGAATTTCCTCCAATATACAGTCCACTTTTCTCGTTTTAGTTTAAGCAGCCCTAGTGGCTCCAACACTTTCGATTCACCGTCTGCCAGGTGATCGGCGACGTGTCGGTAGGGTCTACCTCCATCCCATTCTTCTTGGTATACAGGGAGGTGGACGTGGAGCTACCGGTGGTGTTGGGAAGGAAGGTGATTATTTCCCTTGCCTTCCTCGAGGTGCTGGCCTCAGTCTGCCTTCCCTTGGAAGGATGCAGCTGAAGCGTGCGGTTCTCATGGAGTTCAGATATCTGAAGCTTAAGCGATTCTTTCTCTTTGTCCTTTGATTCTAAATATCTCTTCATGGCCTCGATCTCTTGCCTGTGACGTTCTTCCATCTCCTCGTGACGCTTAGCCTGCTCGGCGGAGAGTTGCAGTTGCTTTTCCACCATAACCTGCAAACGAGCCGACTCCGCCGAGACAGCAGCGCCCGAGTCCACGGCTTTGGCAAATGATTTTATTTTGAGTGCTTAAGCTCTTTCGTGCTTCGAACAAAGATATATTGTCAATCGTCTTGATCTCTATGGTCTTCCGCTCCACTCCAACTTTCACTGTGGGACCACACAGGGTGGACTGCCGAGCAGTTAGCACAGTGGAAGCTGTTGCTGCACGCGTCAGTCTCGTGGTCCTCCTTGGCGCACTTCTTACAGATGGGCTTCCGCTTGCATTCCAAGCTGGAATGGCCGAACATCTGGCAGGTGAAGCACCGCAGAGGGTTGGGAATATGAGGCCTGACGGGCAGACGCAAGAAACCAGCAAATATACACTCTGGGAGCTTAGGGGTGCCGAAGGTCAGGATGAGGCACCGGTCTTCTTACTCATCACACGATAAACGACAGTGACGCTTTGGCCAGCAAGCTCTTTTTTGATCTCTTCGGCCGAAAAGTCCCGCAGATCAAAACTGAATATTACTCCCTTACTCCCTAAAGGGATCGATGTGCAGTCACTGTTATTGGCATGGTGTCGAATGACGTTGCCGATTGCACTTTTGGTTACTGCTCACTATAAGCTACCTCTACCAGTAGCGTGCCATCGCGGAGGCATTTCGAGCTCTTGACTTCGCCAGCCAAAAGCAACAATCCGCGTTTCTGTGCAGAAGGAGAGACGGTGCGGAAAGATTAACCGCTCTCTAACTTACGAATGAGGATTTGTGGCTCCACACTCCTGGGTGCCACCAAGAGAGGACAAAGGCGCTTCCTTGGGTTAAGGGGGGGGGGGGGGGATTTTTTGTTTGGTTGTCCATATGAAAGGAAGTTAATTCGTCACCCGGATCCTTGCCCACCACGGAGCCCAACCAGGGGGACGTCCCACTGGGACGCTGGGGTTTTCCGGGGTATATAGTCAGGAGGTACCGGCAGTAGCGAGTAATCGCAAGTAGTGGGGCCCAGCAACGCCCATCACGCCACCGGTGCCCCCCTTCTCATCCACGCGTGCGGCTTTAAAACCCCATGCTTGCCGATTGACTCAGGGTGGATTTGCCCCCAGCCTCCTGTTTTGGATGAAGCGGAAACTAAAGGGGTGTGTTGGGACAGTTGTCTATAAATAACCAGACGATTGCCCCTCAACCCCCAAGATAAATTTTCCGCTCGCACACGTCACCGCGCACAGCAAGCACACAGGTAAGCGTGCAGACCTGCACAGGGGGTCGGCCGGAAGAGAAGACAGGAGTGTGCAGGATAGAGATGAGGGAGCAATGAGGTAAGGCTAACTCCCTGTGCAGGTCACAAGACATTGCTGGAGTTCACAACGACCGACAGTCATCCGAATCATATCCATGTTTGTCCCCCTCGAGGACTATCACCTCACCGTGGTGAGGGGGTGAAACTGTTCCAGTGATCCGGGAACCCTTGACAGGCTCCCGGTGAGGACCAGGCTAAGAATAGTCCCGCCCCGTCGCTGTCGCGGGACGCGGACCTTGGCCGAGGGAGGACCTGTGCCATCTTTCTCTCTTCTATTTTCCTTTCAACACCTTCTCTTCCTCTATCTTCTTGTTTCATACCTTGCCTCCTCCCGATGCCTCCGTCTGTCTTCTGCGACAGCGGCGTGGCTCCCTCCCTTATGACGACCTGGCAATTATAATGGTTTTTCTTTTGGTCCTCGGAATACTGACCAGTCGGTGTGAGAGCCAGACAGCTGGTGACTGGGGTGTGCCCAGGGAGCTCTCGTGTTATTCTTGTCTCTTTCTCTCTTTCCTACAAATCTTGTACTTACCTTTCTGGCCGGCTTCCTGGGTGCACCTGAACTCCCCTCGTTGACGACACCTGCAATCATACGGATATGAGTCTGGATAATTATTGGATGACGCTGCTTGGGCTCGCGAACGGGTTGCGTCGGCTGCACTAGCCGGGCGGGGGTGCCGGCGAGACAAGGTCGGTGCCTTCCGCCCGGGGAAAAGGTCGATTGCGCCCGGGAGCGTCCGGACGTAAAATTAGCAATTTCCCGCTCAAGCCTGATCCAAAGGAAATCATTAACCGGCTCCCCTTCATCGAGTGTTGTTGTTATGTCTAGCTGCCCGATGGGGGGGACCCGGTTTTGTTTACAAGGCCCCATGGGGTTAGTTGAGTCCCCATTGCAGGCACGAAGGGTGGGTTGTCCCCAAATATTTCATGGAAACAAACAAGAAATCCCCCCCAAATCATACAACTATTCCACCACCGAGTCTTTTCGAACATCATATTAAAATAACAGACCTTCAGTCCAACAAAACGGCGTTTCGCAACCCCTACCAATCTTTCCTAGTTATTGCCTGCACTCAGGAAAATATTTCTTTCCTGCGTGTGTCACCCTTTAAACTAAATTCGTTCCTCATTAAAGATATTGGAAACCTCAAGTCCGTGAGCCGCCTGCGAGACGGCTCACTTCTAATTGAAGTGCTCAACGAAGAGCAATCAAAGAAGGCGCTCGCCCTCAAGCTCCTGGGGACATACCCAGTAGAGGTTAAACCTCACAGAACACTAAATTATAGTAAGGGTGTCGTCTACAGCCACGATTTAAAAGAGTTAAGTGAGGCGGAGATCGTCGAAGAGCTGAAGGAGCAGAGGGTGGTAGAAGTGAAGAGATTGCTGACACGTAGTAGGAATGGAACGGAGCCCGAACCTTCCCCACTACATATACTGACGTTTAACAGCACCGCCTCCCGGACTATATTTTTGCCGGATTCATAAGGATCCCGGTAAAACCACACATCCCTAACCCGATGCGTTGCCGAAACTGTCAGCAATTTGGGCACGTTCAAACAGCTTGTAAAAAGCCCTTCTGCTGTCCGAACTGCGGGAAATCGGGTGTGCACGTGGACAAACCTTGCGACCAGGAGGCCAACTGCCGCAACTGCCACAACTCCCATGCAGCCTGGTCCCAGGAATGCCCTGCCTGGAAAAAGGAAAAGAAAGTCATTGAAATTAAAATTAAAGATAAACTTACCTTTCCTGAGGCTCGGAAGAGATGCTCCGGCATGTTCGAGAGCCAGAGGTCCTTTGCGGGAGTGGTGGCTGCTCCGCAACGTGCCGAGAAGCATGTAGAGGGAGGGGAAATGAAGAAGGTGCTAGAAGCTCTTACTCAGCTGCTGGCAGGCCAGCAAGAGGCTAAACTCCTAATTGAA
The DNA here is from genome assembly GCA_921293315.2 of Nemurella pictetii. Lineage (NCBI taxonomy): Eukaryota > Metazoa > Arthropoda > Insecta > Plecoptera > Nemouridae > Nemurella > Nemurella pictetii. The sequence continues at coordinate 2,371,006 of OV121116.1, forward strand.
AAACAAAGGAAACAACTTAAAGAACAAGGTGACCTGACAGAAAAGCTGCAGAAAGAAAACGAAGAGCTGAAAAAACAAAAAGAAGAAAATGATAAGAACAAGCAAATGGAGCTTGAAAAACCAGACCACTGCAGTGTAGTGGATAAATCAAAGCGGGCAATTCCGCCTACCAGGGGGTCGAAGGGCGGAAGCCTCGAATCCCTGGTGTCCCCGAGCGAGATCTCGGGGATGGAGGTTGACGGGAGCGCAGAGGGGCGTCCGGGCAAACCTAAAAGCAAAAAGCAAAGAATTAGCTTGGAGGGCCCTTCGGAGGTCGAAGGACCAAATCAAATACCAAAGAGATAGCTTTACCTGTGATATTTTTTCTGTGATAAAAGCATGTGATATTAATTTACTGTGATATTATAATAATAGTTATTTTAACATTTTATAATATACAAAAATTTTAACAATGGCTTTTATCCAATGGAATTGCAATGGTTTTAATATTCGCAGGGAAGAAGTTCGAGTTTTAACTTCAAATTTTAATCCCCTTTGTATTTTCCTGCAGGAGACGCATTTTAAACCAAATGACAATCCTGTTTTAAGAAACTACACATTTTATCGACTTGACGATACTTCTGGTAACAGGGCTCATGGCGGAGTGGCGACGTTGGTCTCGGACAATGTCTCCTCAAGTCCATTGCCACTAACAACACCTCTCCAGGCAGTTGCAGTCCGCGTCCACGTGCCACAACCAGTTACTTTCTGTAACATTTACTTACCTGAGTGGGCGCCAGCTAAGGCCCCGAACATTCAAAGCCTTGTGTCACAACTTCCCCACCCCTACGTGCTGTTGGGTGACGTCAACGCACATAGCCCCCTGTGGGGCGATACAATGGCTGACGGTAGGGGTCGTATGCTGGAGAGTTTTATCGATGACAACGATCTTATACTTTTAAACAACGGACAAAAAACTAGGTTTAACTCTTTTAATGGGAATTCCTCGGCGATAGACGTTTGCATTTGTTCGCCTTCTGTGGCACCTTTGTTTGAATTTTCTGTACACGACGACCTCTGTGGAAGTGACCACTATCCAATAATCTTGAAGCTCCAAACCGACTTTCAGATCCCCTCTCGTCCTGCTCAATGGAGTTTAAAACGGGCGAACTGGAAGCGGTATGCAGGACTAGCAGACCTCAGTGGCTCACTGCAGGAAACAGATGTCAACTCCAGAGTCAGAAAAGTGTCGGAAATAATCATAAATGCAGCGGAAGAATCAATTCCACAAACTTCCACGAGGCCGCGCCGCATCCCCGTCCCGTGGTGGAACGACGAGTGTGACGAGGCGCACAGGGCAAGGAGAAGGGCTCTCCGTGTTTTCTCCAGGCGACCAACTAATCATAACCTGGAGGTGTTTCGGCAGCTCCGTGCCAAGGCACGACAGGTTTTTAGAAAGTCTCAACGTCAATCATGGAATGATTACGTGTCATCACTTACTAGTATCACGCCTCTCACCAAGGTGTGGCACCGTGCAAATAAGATCAGAGGAAAGCACAAATCCAATATTATTGCTGGCATAAAGAGCAATGGACACCTGTTCACGGCTCCCAAGGAGATCGCAGACAGCATCGGGCAACACTTTGCAGATGTCTCCAGTTCCCGCCACTACTCGGCATCGTTTCAACAGATCAAGCGCACTGCAGAGCGTAGACACCTGCCGTTTACCTCTGCCAACACCGAGTGCTACAACATGCCGTTTAGTGAGTGGGAGCTGGACGACGCCATTCGGACATCCAAGAACTCATCTCCGGCCCCGGGGGCCGACAGGGTCCATAACATGTTCTTAAAGAACCTTACGCCAGACGCCCGATCTATTTTGCTCGACACATATAACGAGATCTGGGTTTCACAAGTCTTTCCGGATGAATGGCGACACGCCATTCAAGTCCCCATCCCAAAGCCTGGCAAGGACAAGCAACTGGCGGCCAGTTACAGGCCTATCTCGCTGACCAGCTGTCTTTGTAAGGTGATGGAGAGGATGGTGAATAATCGTTTGGTCTGGTGGCTAGAGACAAACAATTTGTTGTCTAATCTGCAATGCGGATTTCGAAAAAACAGGAGTACGATCGACCATTTGATCAGAATGGAAGCTTTTATCCAGGACTCGTTTCTTTGCAAGCAGCATGCAATTGCTGTCTTCTTCGACCTGGAAAAGGCATATGACACCACTTGGCGTCATAAAATTTTAAAATCCCTCTCCTCATGGGGTTTTAAGGGTCGACTACCAGTTTTTATCACAAATTTTATGAATGACAGAACTTTTAACGTCCGAGTTGGCAACGTTTTATCCAACACGTTCACGCAGGAGAACGGCGTGCCCCAGGGCAGCGTACTTAGTGTGACGCTCTTTGCTATTGCCATAAATGGCATTGTGGATTGTGTTCGTTCCCCAGTTTCCGCCTCGCTGTTTGTTGACGATCTCGCGATCATCTGCCGGTCTCGATCGGTCGCCACGTCGGCGCGACTAATTTAGATGACGGTCAACAAGCTTGTGAGGTGGGCTGACAACACAGGATTTAAGTTCTCTACGACAAAAACCACGTGTGTGCATTTTTCGAGGCATCAAGGTCTCCACCCAGCTCCCGATATTCTTATTAGGGGAGCTGCTCTGCCATTCGAGAACGCTGTCAAATTCCTGGGCCTATGGTTTGACCATAAGCTCAATTGGAAGGAACAAGTCCGCCAGCTAAAAATGAAGTGTCACAAATCGCTTAATCTGCTCCGCATGCTCACGGGCACCAACTGGGGTGCTGATCGGGTTGTGATGCTGAGATTATACAGGGCATTAGTACGATCCAAATTGGATTACGGCAGTATCGTGTACGCCTCTGCTAGGGATAGCTACCTGAAACCGTTAAACACCATCCACAATACAGGTATCCGGCTTGCCACTGGAGCTCTCCGCACCAGCCGGCTCGAAAGCTTGTTCTGTGATGCGAGTGAACCGCCCCTAGCTCTGCGCAGGCAGTACCTGCTCACATCGTATGCAGCTAAAGTACTATGCATGAGAAAACACCCAGCATTCTTGCCACTGTTTAAGCCTAGCTTTGAAGCAATATATAACGCTAAACCCAGCTCCACGCTGCCTGCAGGCATGCGATTAAATCATATCTTGGTGGAAGCTGCATTCCACTATCCGAAGGTGCACCCTCATGGCTTCAGCGCCACAGCGCCCTGGTTAACACAACGGCCAAAGTGTCTAACGAACCTTGCGGCCAACAGCAAGAATTCTACTAGTTCGATCGTGTATAGGAAACAATTTGCCGAGCTTTGTTCAGAGTTCATTGGTTTTACTAAATTTTTCACTGACGGGTCTAAGGACGACGGCGCCGTCGGCAGCGCCTTTGTTTCTGGAAATAACATTGAGCATTGTTTTAAACTAAATGACAAATGCAGTATTTTTACTGCCGAGCTATACGCAATTCTACACGCTTTGAAATATATCGAGTCGAGTTCAAATGACAATGCGTTCCTGATTTGCTCAGATTCACTAAGCTCTCTCCAGGCTATAGATGCCCTTTATTCTCCACACTCTCTCGTCCAGGGAATACACTCACTGCTGGCATCCCTGTCTTCCAGGGATGTCAGGGTGGTGTTCTGTTGGGTCCCTGGACATGTGGGGATTCAGGGCAATGAGTTAGCAGACGGGGCAGCCAAGGTTGCATCTCAGAAAGACGTCATTGACAACGATAGGGTGTGCAGCACCGACTTGAAAAACTTCTTCAAATCTGTTTTTAAAAAGAAATTTCAAGACGTTTGGGACCTTGAAACAAACAACAAACTGAAAGAAATAAAACCTACAGTTGTTCCGTGGGACTCGTCGATCAGGTCCACGAGGCGGGAGGAGGTCGTCCTCACGCGCCTGAGGATCGGACACACGCTCCTCACACATTCATTTCTATTCTCGCCTGACAAGATCCCGCCCAGGTGTGAGGTCTGCAACGAAGTGCTGACTGTCCGACACATTCTGATGAAATGCCGGAAATACAGAGAAGAACGAAGGCGGCTCTCGCTGGAAAGCACAATCAGCAATGTTCTAGGTGACGATATCAAACAAATCGATCAATTATTCAAGTTTTTAAAAGCAACGAACATTTTAAAGAATATCTAGTAATTACGCTTAATGTTTTTCGGATTATCGTTGTTTGTTGTCTCCCTTGACGTAGTGGGACTTTTGTGTCCCACTTGAAGAATTTTACTTTTTATTTTTCAAAAATTTTATCAGGCGCAAATAGACCTGAAGGTTGGCGCGCCTTTAAACCACACTATTCTTCTTCATATCCATGTTTGTCGTCAATGGGGGAAACCCCACTGCTGTCGTAGAAGGCAGACGGTGGGTACGGGAGGCGGCAAAAGAGATTTTGTAAGAAGGGAGATGAAGAAAAGACGGTGAAATGAATGGTGAGTAAAAAAGGAGCGCCAGATCCTCCCTAGACCGAAGTCCGGGTCCCGCTTCAGCGACGGGGCGGGCTAGTCTTGGTCTGGATCCTCCCCGGGATCCTCCCCGGTATAGGAGACCTTGGTGGGAGTGGAACCTCCCCCCGGCATGGCCGCCCGGATCATCGGACCCCACGCACCCCTTCACCACGGTCAGGTGCTACCCTCGAAGGGGAAAGGAATTTATTCACTAGGAATAAGTGAACTATTTATGCAGAGGCATACCAGCATTTTACATTTCTATGCCTTGAGAAGGTTTTCCACGAGCCAGGAATTAAGTATACGAGTGTACGAAAAGTTACATGAATGACAAGATAAGAAGTAATATTATTAGGAACGAGCTGGGAGTTGAGAGCCTGGGTTTTAAAATGGGTCGAAAGAGATTAACGTGGTTTGTACATGTGAAGAGAATGGATGAGATGCGAATTAAAAGATGGGAGTTTGAAAATACGGCAGTAGGAAGAAGAAGAGTGGGAAGAACTAGGGAGAGATGGAGAGAGGAGAAATTAGAGGATGTAGAAATACGTGGAAAGTGGAGTAATGTGGATGAGATAATAGATTGTTTGAATTTATTTTTGGACAAGGGATTTTGCTTAGCAACGCGACCCACAACTCACAATGATATTCAAAGAACGCAAGGTAACAAGTGCCATCCGGCTTGGTGAAGCCGTTTAGATCCCTAGAGTACGTTTGGTCGGCGAGGACAAACAAGTCTTTGAAATGTTGCAAGTAGTATTTAGGACAGTACTTAAATAAACCGTTTGACAACTCCGTCATTTCAGGCAGGCGTGCAAGGAGAGCGGCCAGTACGCCAGTAACTTCAATCTGGCTCTTTGACACAGTTGGGGTGTTACATTCCTTACGAACACTGCAGGGTGATGGACGTACCGTGTCTTCAGCGACCTCAAGTGGTTCTGCGGAGATGAGTTATGCTGTTTCTTTTCTTGACGTTGACCCAAACTGCGAAAGCGCTGAAGGGCGAACAATTGACATCCAGGGGCGTCTTAAGGTTTTGGGCGCCCCAGGGCCCAAAAATATGAGGTGCCCCCCAAAAAGGGCACAAAATCAACAAAATTATAAAATAAGTCGAACTAAAAAAATGTATGTTCACATAACTCACCCATTCCTTGATATTTTTTCCTATAACGGCAAAATCGTCAATAATGGCATCGTATGTATTTTTTTTGGCAATGTCACTCTCGATCGCAAGCAGAGGAGACAGTGCTTCCAGGCGTGGTTGCGCCATTGTTGCTCTCTTATCATTCTTTACGCGTTTCAGAGTTGAAAACGACCGTTCTCCTGAGAAATTCGCACTGGCAGTCGCCGTGAACATTCGCAACGCAATGTTTACGTTTGGGTACACTGATTGTAGGTATTTCTCGACTCATAGTTTGCACATTTTAAGAGCACTCAATGGTTCAGTAATGCCCAAAACTTTCAGACATCCTTTGAAATGAAGCATTCTTCTGGGAAAGTGTCTTCTAAATCGTGGTTGTACGTGTTCATAAGGAATTTGGCACTTTTGATTAAGTCTGCAACTTCCATGACCTCAAGCTTAGATAGGAAACCAAATTTATCGTTGAGTTGATGGTAAGCGGCCTTCCTCTTCTTGAGTTCGGATTGCAAGCAGTCTATTATTACGATGAATGTGTTAATTCTGTAATTGTCTTTGCCTGTCGACGTAATGTCATCGTGGGATTCGCCAAATCGTGCTGTGCGTCTACCCATGCGCTTACTGTCGAAAGTATAGATCTTGTGCCCAGACATTTCAAGCGCTCGCTGCTCATAGATATCAAAGTTTTCCCGGACTGTCAAATGATATTCTTCGAGGGATGCGTAAAGTAATACGACAGTGCCAACGTCGATGTCAACACTTTGCAGTTTTCTATTAGTAGTGTCAAAGCGTTCCATGACATCGCTCCAGAAAGAAGTAATGAGGCTGGTTTCTAACTGTCCAAGTTCTCTGGCAATATTGTCACGATGGGGTCACTGACACCCCATCGTAACGGCCGACAAGGACGCCCCACCCTCCGAGGGACCACACACCTTACGTCTAGGCGACCCGCACAACAACCCAGCGACGCGGGTTATCCAACAACAGGATACGCATAATGCTGACAGGGCGATCGAAGACATGACCGATCGCCGGACAAAGCTAGGGAGAGCTCTCGACATACGACCAGCGAGCAGCGCGGACGTCCCCGGCCTTCCGTCATCGCGAGCCTCCGTCAAGACGGCCATGTAGGAGCCACGTTCGCGTACCGCCCAGCCCAGGCACTAAAGGTGCCCTTACACGATCAACTTTTGCGTCAACATGTTGACTCAACATGTTGACGCAACATATTGCCCTGTGTGAACGAAATAAAAACATTTCCCGTCAATGTTTGAAACATGCTCCTTGGATCGCTTACCGATTGTCAGCTGTTCACATTTTGACAGTTAGGTTTGGCTAGGTTCGAATCACATGTGATATCTTATTTTTGACAGCTTGACTTCGTCATTGATAGGAAAAATGTCTAAAAGCGTGGATACGTGGACCGCGGATCATTTAGAAACTTTAATAAATGTTTGGAGCTTAAACACAATTTTATACGATGTAACAACTCTCGAACAACTCTCGGACAGCAATGACAAATGCCACGTGATAAAAATGGCTGTACGTGATTGGCTGATCGTCGTCAATATTGACGAGAAGTTGAACCAAGTCAACATTTTGAAAACATTTCCCATCAATATTTCCTGAACGTTGATCGTGTGAGCGCTGACCGGCAATTCGTATGTTGTTTAACCTCGGCCAACTTGATGCCAACATTTCCCGTCAATGTTGACTCAACATGTTGACGCAACATATTGCCCTGTGTGAACGAAATAAAAACATTTCCCGTCAATATTTGAAACATGCTCCTTGGATCGCTTACCGATTGTCAGCTGTTCACATTTTGACAGTTAGGTTTGGCTAGGTTCGAATTTTCGGACATACTAAACTTGCGAGTTCGTTAAATTCCGAAAGATTCAATCGCAAAAAATTTCGAAATTTACTTGGATTTCATCTCGAATTTCCTGTACCAGATAGTTAAATGCTCCTTTCTCTTCCCTTTACAACAACCAATCATTGGCCCAGATAACTCGGTGCCTTCTTCTTCTCTTCCTTCTTTTATTTATAATGTGAATTGCTGCTGATAACATAATAGTTACAACGTTTTCTTCGTCCTCTGTATCCATTTCGAAATTCGCGCTGGACTGTCAGAATGACAGCAATGACAAATGCCACGTGATAAAAATGGCTGTACGTGATTGGCTGATCGTCGTCAATATTGACGAGAAGTTGAACCATGTCAACATTTTGAAAACATTTCCCATCAATATTTCCTGAACGTTGATCGTGTGAGCGCTGACCGGCAATTCGTATGTTGTTTAACCTAGGCCAACTTGATGTCAACATTTCCCGTCAATGTTGAGTCAACATGTTGACGCAAAAAGTTGATCGTGTAAAGGCACCTTTAAGGGGGGTTGCACTCGCCAAGATCGGCCATCGGCTTCACTCGGGTAAAGCTGTATCCGTTTCATTTAGTAATAAACACCTACCAACCTTCTAGCTGAACATCTCATTACACGATCCTCACGACTCCCTCTCGCTCTGCTACACCCCATTTTAGAAGTCGTGACAATATTATCAGTTTTACCACGAGGTGCTAACTTCTCGGTTGGATCGTCATGGAATTCCTTTAGGGCCGACACGATTTCACAATACGCAGAAGGAAGTGCTCTGCAGGCTTCGCCACGAGCTGACCAGCGAGTTAAAGATGGGCTTTTAACGACAGATTGTCTGCATTTCAGATGGTTTGTAAGTAACTCCCATCGATGTGTAGAGCTCGAAAAGAAGTCAAAAATGCGTTGCAGAAGTGAAGAAAATGACTCGGCTGCACTGCAAGATTCGGCCGCGCACGTGCCAACGAGATTTAATGAATGAGCGGCGCAAGGGACCCACACTGCAAGCGCATTGTGCTTGATAATCCGGGCTTGCAGCCCGCTGTACGCCCCAGACATAAAGCTAGCATTTTCGTAGGTCTGGCCACGACAATCGGCAATGTTAAAGTTGTACTTAGCCAACGTCTCAAGTACGGCGGTCTCCAGTTGTTCAGACTTGTCCTGGGTTCGGGATGAATCTAATAAATCTTTCGACTGGCGTGCCGTCGGGAAGAACAAACCTGACAATGAAGGTTAACTGATCTACATCTTAGACATCGGGGGTCGAGTCTACACTAATCGAATAATACTTGGCGTTTTTCAGTTCCTTGATTATTTCCTTGCGAACTGTATCACCCATAAGTGTAATGAATTCATCGCATATGGTTGCCGACAAATACGAGGGTATTCCTTTCCCAGCATTTCCAAATCGGCTGATATATTCGGCTAAGAATGGATCGAACTCTGCAACTAATTCTAATGATCCCAGAAAAATTCCGTTTTGTGGAGAGCCAAAAGTTTCGTTCTTTCCTCTAAACGCCGACCCCCTAATCGACAGCATCTTCACTGCGGCAACAACGCGTTTTAATACATTTCTCCAATACAAAATTTCTTCGTTCAATTGAATCCCTATCTTAGCATCGATTAGATTAGATTAGATTTGTGGGGTTTTACGGCGCGTCAGCAGCTTTGGCTATTTGCGCCGGTCAAATGGTTAAAACAAAACAATGACAAAACATTTAACAACAAAAAATCAAATAGATAAAACTATCGATCAGTTGGATAAAATAATGTCACTGGTTAAAAAAACAAAAACTAGGTTACAAAACTAGTTATTATTTCCTGACGCATTCTTTATAAATACCTGCGCCAGGAATTTAAGACTGATTTTAAAACTTCTCTAAAATAGATCAGCTTATAAAATAGCAGTCTTAATTTAAAAATAAAAATACAACAAAGACAATAAAAAACAACTCTCCAACTAAAAACAAATAAAATTGAGTCAAGTTAGATGTGTAAAATATTGTCAATAGTTAAAAAGCAATAAAAACAATGCTAAAAAACCAGTTGTCATTTCCAGACGCAGTTTTTATAAATACTTGCGCCTGGAACATAAGCTGCTTTAAAAACTTACTAAAAACTAGATAAGTTTAAAAAAGTCAGTTTTCATTAAAAAACGAATAACTCGGCCTATCGACACGGCGTTGTCTCCCAACGCCTCTGGCAAACTTCCGGGAATCTGCAGGTGGTTGCGCAGTTGCCTGTGAACGGCACACTCGACAAGGAGATGTTTAATCGAGAGAGGTTGATCACAGGAGGTGCACATCGGTGGCTCTTCTCGCTTCAGGATGAAGACGTGAGTGAGCGGGCTATGACCGATGCGCAACCTCGTTGTTACAACCTCCTCGCGTCGAGTGTGTCGGGCAGAAGATTGCCAGGGGTCGATAGTTGCCTTGATGGGCTTCAGTTTGTTGACTAACACAGTGTCCCATGATGATTGCCAGCACTTCTTTGTTTCGGCCCTGAAGGCGGCTTTAAGATCACTCACAGGGACAGCTGTGTAGTCAACATCGGCTTTTGTCGTGGCGTCCTTAGCTGCTCTGTCGGCCATCTCATTGCCAGCAATTCCTGCATGGCCTGGAAGCCAACAGAGCAACACTTCTATGCCGACCAAGCATAGTGCGCCAAGTTTATCCTGGATGGTTTGCACAAGATGGTCCGTGGGGAATGCCTGACATAGTGCTTGGAGGGAGCTCAGAGAGTCGGAACAGATTAGAAATTGTTTGCGATTGGCACGCTTGATATGATCAAGGGCCTTGAGAATCGCAAACAACTCTGCTGTATAGACACTACAGAGAGGACTGAGCTTAAAGCACATGCTTGTGTTGTCGATGACAAAGGTACACCCCACAGACTCATTGTCCTTTGATCCGTCAGTGTAGATCCTGTAGTGTTGAGGGAACTGGTCGCAAATGCTGAAGAACAGCTGTCGGAAAACGGCCGGGCTCGTCTGGGCCTTGGTGTGCTGAGCGAGTTGCATCAGGCACACAGGCTGGGATGTTGTCCAGGGAGCCACACGACCGATTCCGACAGGAAGGACAGGTGGTAGGTCCATTCCAAATGCGGCCAGGAGCTCTTTTGCTATGATGCCAACAGGTCTGGTTGCTTTTTGCCTAGTGCTGTAAAGAACAACATTTGGCGGAGCGAACACAGACCTGTATGCCGGGTGTTTTGGCATGCCACGTAGCTTGGCTACGTAGCTGGCAAGGAGGTAGTCACGCCTGATCTTAAGCGGAGCCTCCCCGGCCTCACAATGCAGGCTGACGATAGGACTTGTGCGAAACGCGCCAGTACACAACCTGATACCAGCGTTGTGCACTGGATCCAGGATGCCGATATACGATTTCCTCGCCGATGCATAAACAGTGCAGCCAAAGTCTAATTTGGATCTTATGAGAGAGCGGTAGAGGCGGAGCATGGACGTTCTGTCGGCTCCCCAGGAGGTACCGCTCAAGATCTTCAGGATGTTCATTGCCTTCAAGCACTTGTCTTTGAGTTGACGGAGATGTGGTAACCAGGTGAGCTTCTCGTCAAATACCATTCCGAGGAAGCGGGTTGACTCTGAGAAAGGCAGCACCTGGTTTGCCAACGTCAAGACAGGATGAGGATGAAATAGACGATGGCGACTGAAATGCATGCATGTTGTTTTCGACGAGGAGAATCTGAAGCCATGTCGATCCGCCCAACTCTCCAATCGGTTGATCGTTAGCTGGAGCTGCCGCTGAGCCGAGTTCAGGTTCCCTGTTTGGTGGAAGATCGCCAAATCATCAACGTAGAGCGATGCACGAACCGGAGTTCGGATGCACGTCGTGATGGAGTTGATGGCGATCGCAAACAGGGTAACACTGAGGACACAGCCCTGCGGCACTCCGTTCTCTTGATCGAAAGCCGATGAGAGAGTGTTTCCGACACGAACGTGGAAAGATCTATCAGCCATGAAGTTCTGCACAAAGTGGGGCAAGTGGCCACGAATTCCCCACTTGTGGATGGTCTGTAAAATGCCGTACTTCCACGTCGTGTCGTACGCCTTCTCGAGATCGAAAAACACCGCGATCAGGTGTTTCCTTGAGAGGAAACTGTCCTGGATCAATCCTTCAAGCTGGGTCAAGTTATCTGTGACGGAGCGGTTTCGCCTGAAACCAGACTGCTCCGTACAGAGTAGGCCGTTCTTCTCCAAATGCCACATAAGCCTAGCGTTGATCATTCGCTCCAAGATCTTGCATAGGCAGCTTGTAAGGGCAATTGGGCGGTAGCTAGCAGCATCAGTCTTGTCTTTGCCCGGCTTCAGGATGGGGATGACAATCGCCACCCTCCAACGAGCTGGGAAACTGTCCTCGAGCCAGACTCTGTTCAACATCCGAAGCATGTATGATCGTGAGCTTTTACTCAGATGTTTGATCATCTGGTAATGGATCATATCGATGCCAGGTGAAGTGTCGTTGGCGGCTCTTAGCGCGGAGTCCAGCTCCCAGTCGCTGAAGGGCAGGTTGTAAGTTTCCTGGTTCTTACTTCGGAAGACAAGACCTTGCTGCTCGGCTACCTGCTTGACCCGCTTGAAGGATGCGGTGTAATTCTCTGAGCTGGAGACTTTAGAGAACTGAGAACCAAGAGTGTCGGCCATGGCCGGGCCCGTGGACTGCAACAGCCCGTCACGCATCAGTCCGGATATGGGACGGAAAGTTGATCTGCCAGACAACTTCCGAACCTTGTCCCATACCCTGGACGACGGCGTGCGGGCCGTGATGGTCGACACATAGGTCCGCCACGACACTCTCTTGGCCTCAGTGATTATTCTCCGAGCCTTAGCTCTCGATCTCTTGAAGGCGATCAGGTTTTCTTGGGTCGGATGCGACATGAAGAAGGAGAGGGCCCTCCGTCTCACCCTGATGGCCAACTTGCATTCACAAGTGAACCACGGGACGGGGAGACGGTAGGGTTTTTCAGACGACCGTGGAATGGATTTCTCGGCTGCATGAATTACCACCTCCGTGAAGCTGTCCACGTGAGAATCGATATCCTCGGGGACAGCCTCATCGAAAGTGGCAAGATCACTGAAAAGTGACCAGTCAGCCCGTCTTAGAATCCACTTTGGGTGTCTGGGTGGTAGAGAAGGGATCCTCGACGATTTAATGAAGATAGGGAAGTGGTCACTTCCACATAAATCGTCGTGCACAGACCATTCAGTGTCAAGAGCGAGGGAGGGTGAACAGAGAGTCAGGTCAATCGCAGAGAGTGATCCTGTTGATACAGTAAAGTGGGTGTTACTGCCGTAATTCAACAGGACCACATTGCGAAGCCTGATAGTGTCTTCCACCAGTGTACCTTTCTGATTGGTGCTGAGACTACCCCACAGGGGGTTGTGAGCGTTGAAATCACCAACCAATAGAAAGGGTAGAGGTAACTGGTCCATGAGATGGTCGATGGATTGCTGGGTAACGACACTATCAGGGGGGAGGTAGATGTTGCAGATGTGTAGTGGGCTGGGAAGGAAAACCTTCACAGCTACGGCCTGGAGGGTGGTGGTCAGCACAACAGTCTCCGAGTGGATACTGTTGTGGACGGCCGTTGCAACTCCCCCCTGAGCTCTCTGTCCACCTGTGTGGTCGTAACGGTAGAAGTCATAGCCCTTCAGGAGTGGCTTGTCTGATGGCTTCAGGTGAGTTTCCTGGAAGCAACAGACAAGGGGGCTTTTTGACGAAACAAGTTGTCTGACTTCGGGTGCTCTTGTATTGAATCCTCTCGGATTCCACTGAATGATGTCTGGCATTTTGTTGGACTTAGGATTTTCCCTTCTCTTTCACCTTCTCCTTCTCCTTTCCCTTCACCGTCTGCCAGGTGTTCGGCGACGTGTCGGTAGGGTCTACCTCCATTCCATCCTTCCTGGTAGACAGGGAGGTGGACGTGGAGCTACCGGTGGTGTTGGGATGGAAGGTGATTATTTCCCTCGCCTTCCTCGAGGTGCTGGCCTCAGTCTGCCTTCCCTTGGAAGCGTGCAGCTGGAGCGTACGGTTTTCATGGAGTTCGGTAATATGTTGTTTGAGCGATTCAATTTCCTTGTTCTTAGCTTCCAGATCTCTCTTCATAGCCTCGATCTCTTGCCTGTGGCGTTCTTCCATCTCCTCGTGACGTTTAGCCTGCTCGGCGGAGAGTTGCAGCTGTTTCTCTACCATGGCCTGCAAACGTGCCGTCTCCGCCGAGACAGCCGCGCCCGAGTCCACGGCTTTAGCAAAAGATTTCTGACCGAGGCCATTTTGAGTTTGTAGGCGTTTTCTGGCTTCGAACAAGGAAATGTTGTCAATCGTCTTTAACTCCATTACTTTCCGCTCCAACTTCCACTGTGGGCAGTCGCGAGACCACACAGGGTGGGCTGCCGAGCAATTAGCACAGTGGAAGCTGTTGCTGCACGCGTCCGTCTCGTGATCCTCTTTGGTGCACTTCCCACAGATGGGCTTCCGCTTGCAATCCAAGCTGGAGTGGCCGAACATCTGGCAGGTGAAGCACCGCAGAGGATTAGGAATATGAGGCCTGACGGGCAGACGCAGGTAGCCAGCAAAGATGAAATCCGGGAGCTTAGGGGTGCCGAAGGTCAGGATGAGCAATGGTGTTGGCTTAAGGTCACCGGTCTTCTTGCTCATCACTCGATAAACGTCAGTGACGCCTTGGCTAGCAAGCTCCCTTTTTAGCTCTTCGGTTGTTAAGTCCTGTAGGTCAAAGCTCAAGATAACTCCCTTTGAAGTGTTTAGGGACCTGTGAGCAGTCACTGTGAATGGCATGGTGTCAAAAGAAGTTGCCGCTTGCAGTTTCAGTGACTGCTCACTGTTTGCAACTTCTACCAGGAGAGATCCATCCCGAAGGCATTTGGAGCTCTTAACATCGCCAGCGATAAGCAACAATCCGCGCTTCTGCGCGAAGGGCGAGACGGTCCTGAAAGATTTACCACTATCTAGTTTAATAATGAGAAAGAGTGGCTCCACACTCCTCGGAGCCACTACATCCTTCAACGAAATAACATCCTCCAAAAGAGGACGCAGGCGCTTTTTTGGATTGAGGGGGGGATTTGAGTTTTTGGGGTCCATATGAATGGATATAAATTCGTCCCCCGGAGCCCTGCCCACCACGGAGCCCAACCAGGGGGACGTCCCACTGGGACGCCGGGGTTGTCCGGGGGATATAGTCAGGAGGCACCGGCAGTCGCGAGTGACCGCAACTGGTGGGGCCCAGCAACACCCATCGCGCCACCGGTGCCCCCCTCCTCATCCACGCGTGTGGCTTTAACGCCCCAGGCGAGCCGATTGGCTGGGGGTGGATTAGCCCCCAGCCTCCTGTTTTGGGCGAAGCAGAAACTAAAGGGGTGTGTTGGGACAATTGTCTATAAGAACCAGACAATTGCCCCTCAACCCCCAAGAAAATCTTTTCCGCCCTTTCAGGTTACCGCGCACGGCAAACACGCAGGTAAGCGTTTAGACCTGCACAAGGGGTCGGCCGGAAGTGAAGACAGGAGAGTGTAGGATAGAGAAGAGACAGCAATAAGGTAAGGCTCGAGAACTCCCTGTGCAGGTCACCAGTCACCAGACATCGCTGGAGCTCACAACGACCGACAGTCAACCGAATCTAATCCGTGTTTGTAGCAGAGTCATCAATGGGGGGGGGGAACCCCGCCGCTGTCGCAGAAGACAGACGGTGGGTTCGGGAGGTGGCAAAAGAAATGAAGCAAGAAGGGAGGTGAAGAAAAGATGGTGAAATGAAAGGTGGGGAGAAAAAGAGCGCCAGATCCTCCCTCAACCAAAGTCCGGGTCCCACGACAGCGACGGGGTGGGCTAGTCTTGGTCTGGGTCCTCCCCGGGAGCCTGTCCGGTATAGGAGACCTTGGTGGGAGTGGAACCTCCCCCCGGCATGGCCTCCCGGATCATCGGACCACACAAACCCCTTCACCACGATAAGGTGCTAGCCTCGAAGGGGTTAGCATCGATTCTTCCTAGCAGATTACTTCTTGCAAAGTATGCCGTTGAGCAGGTTCTATGCTCAGTCGAATTTTCGTGAGCGCCAATTCTTTCATGAGCATGTTTCCAGTCATTAAATCCATCATTTTGCGCGAAGCTAGATTAACCGTTAAATAACCTGCACACAACACAAAATACCGCACCTTTCGATGGGGAGTAAACAAGCCATTCCCTGTTTATGAACTCGCCATTTAGTAACTTGCGCTGGAAAAGCGTTTTATTGAAGGATCTGTTTTTGTCAGAGTACACACGAAGAGGAGACATGAAGTCGGCATCTTTGTTTTGGTTTACACCATGCTTTATAACGTATTCCCTTGTAAAGTCACTAATTATCCATTTTGCCGGATCGTTATCGGGTACGATTTCAATATCGCCTGCACCGCCACCACCTTCGATTGGTTCGATTACCGCCTGTTGCACTAAAACCACTTCGTTGGCACCGACCACTTGCCCCAAATCGCCCGCACTCGTCACTCACTCGACACCCTCACTCGTCGAAGACGTCGCACTTACAGATCCAGAATTTGTACTTGATTCGCTACCGACTGCAACATTCGATGTTGATGCCGAAAGGGTCGCGAAAAAAGAACTGATTTTCGGAATTTTCTCTAAGAGAACTTCGTTCTTCTCACTTTGTTCCTTGGCTCTCTTTCTACCTTCCGCGCCACTCTTCTTAATCTTAGGTACTTGATGCTCCTTTGGTACAAAATTACATGCACTCGTGTTGACAGAAGCACAAGCGACTGCTTTGCTTCTCTATCGTACACTGGCATTTCAATTTTCATGGTACTCACGGAGATATATTTTTAATGGATTTCTGCTGTTCTAACCGAAATATTCGGGGTATGAGTCATATGCATGTCCCGACGTGTCAGCGCATTCCCACATTCGTAGCGCAGCGCCTGGCGACACAAGGCTGCAATATACAATGCCGCCAGGCGCCAATGCCGCGATGTAATGCCTGTGTGCTATGACTGGAGCTGGACCCGTTAATAATGCGATTATATGAGCAGAAACTCGATGTTCATAAGAAAATGCATGCATGCCTGTCTCCACTAAAAAACTAAAAAAATTATAAAAAGCGGCGCGCCGCTTCACGGCGCCCCTACAAATCTCGTGCCCAGGGCCCGGGCCCCGCCGGCCCATGCCTTAACCCTGTTGACATCTCATTGGAAACTGTTACTAACGTCTCATTCACAGAAGCAGCTTCCGGGTGGAATTTTAAGCGCATCTTTCTAAGCAACCCCTTTTCAAAGTAGGTTCGCTAGCCTCTTTTTCTTTCCCTGTGTCTCGTTTACAAGAGGGTTATCGGCATATTCCGCCTTGTCTTCGTCCCTGACCCTCTTCCTAGCAGGTGTATGTTTATGAATGACTTTATCCTGTTTGCGCTGTCTGCCCAACGATAGACATCGGCTCGTCACACTCGTCGCTTCCTTCCTCTTTGTATGAACGAGAGAGTGGTGTCACGGTAGCCACATTCGGCTTGCGACGTCCTCGTGCGAGGCCTTTCTTGGGAAACCGGTGCTTTATTGCTTTGTAAATAGCAAGCGTGTATTTACGAAGTTTCCTGGTGAAACGACCAAGTTTCATGTTGATAATTGTTGGCTAAATCTTGTTTTTAAGGAGCCATATTTTTCATCAAGTGGTAACAGCACATGTGCACTGTTGTCAATTTCGCCTTGACATGGGCGTGCAACGTCCCCGTTACCAATTCGTAGCAAACCTTGAGGTAGGCTATGAGTGACATTTGATTTCAAGCCAAACACACTGCGTGTATGTTAGCAAATGAAAAATCGGTGACGACTTTGGAAAAAATCGGCCACTTCTTGCCATGAGCCAATGCATACGATCGGAAAATGTTAAGAAATGCTTCGATTTGGGCAGAGTCGTGCTGGTAGGTAATCATTTCGGCCACTGCGAAAATACGTTCTTGGACAATTATTACGCCGGCGTAGGCGATGTAACGGTTTCACAACACTACCCGTGGCATCGAAATGTAGAGTTGGCAGTGTGCCTGTAGAACCAGCCTGCAAAACTACACTCAGCTGCTACTCGGTGAAGATATGAACAAAGAGAGATTGTCCAACGGATTGAATATACTCCGCCTTCTTTCTCTTAATGTCGTAAGTTTGCACTTGGAGAGCAAGCAGATCCTTCAAATGGTCTTCGTGCAAGTCAAACTCTGCCGTGGCCTCCTGGCGAGCCTTGCCAATGGTGGAATCCGATTAATTGCTACCGCAATTTCCTTCTAACAGCATATCTTCGTCAGCTGCAGTTAGCTGCTCAAAAATGTAGTTAAATGATGTCTGATGGATTAGGGCCTTCTTGGCAATTTGGCGGTCAATGCCACTCAAGTGCCGATTTCTCAGCCGAGTGTGGCATCAACGTGAGCTGCAACTTTGTACGGTTGCAAGCATTCGCTCGCCTGAGGATGGACGATTTTGGACGAGGAATTATAAAGCCTGCAGTGGACGTCGTCGCATTACGCGAATAAGGTAAAAAAGTCCCGCTCTTTCGTACGTATTTCTTGTGGACTTGGAGGACACATTTGTGTGGGTTGGATTTTTAGAAATTTTGCAAAATGCATGCTGGTAGTAGCCTCGGATAAAGTTACCGTCAGTGAAAAATTCCTTCCATTCACCGTGATCGAAATGAAATAACAACGCTGAACTGACAGCTGCTAAAATTCTTCAGTCTAATCTAGTCTTTAGTAGCTCTGTTGAGTCAAGGTCCTCGGAATAATTTGCTTCAGGTGACAAAAACGTGGAAAAGGCTAATGGAAAACCGTGCTATCGGCGAGTTCGGTGCCGACACACTATCTTCGTAAACGGAATGTACTCGTCACCCGTTACAGATAATGGTCGACTAATTGGAAGGTTTACCTCGCCATTACTGCCATTAATTGGTGGAAATTTCGGAATCGCTGACTGATCGGTATAGAGAGCTCTTTCATGGCTGTTATAATCGTGACACGTTTCAGCAGCACTAGGTGCCACGCACGTGGAAGAGGCTAACGAACGAACGTCGTGTGATGACAAATTCCGTGCGGACGATAGAAATCGTTCGTAGCAGTCCCGTACTCCCATGTAGTTTTGTTTCAGCCTGGAATACAACTTAAACTTGGTTTTCTGGGAGGAGCTTTTGGTGAAGTTCATGCACATGGAACCGATTACTTCATTATTTTGCAACCTTTTCTAAAAACAAAAGAATTATCTCATTTGTCAGTAGTCGCGTCGTTTTGTACATGCTCATTGCTATTTGCAGTGGGTCGTCTATGGGAACTCCACGAAGTTTGGATTACTTCGAAAAAAGGCACCGTTAAGTGGAAAAGGCGGCAAACTGTGTTCTTTAAATCGTTTTTGTTTCTTGCCCACCATGTTTGCAATTGTAGAATTTTTTGAGCATCGGGACGCACACAGAATTTACACATGCGCTGAATACGCTGTCTGTGGCACGACCCTTGTTGGTTGAAATTTCGTGGACGGAGTCGACTCCTTTAAAAAGCTCAATATGTCATACTGACCAGCAAGTGCCTTGTCCTTCTCCAAATCAACAGAGGACCCATATAATACAATATCCTTGGCTAAGTGATAAAAGAATCAACAAACCAAATAAAAAATATTAGCTAAACGATGACGAAGCGCTTCATTGATTGACTGAACCTAGAGGTAACTCAAAGGCACAATTGGCAAAATAAAACAGAAATCGATGCCTTTAAATTATCACAAACTAAAAAATAGAACTCAGCCATGTGTTCTTTTAAAACTACCCTCAAAGCTACAAATTAAAAGGGTATTAATAATAAAAGTTCTTTAGTTTTCCAGCCAGTACAGTTTATGTGGTAGAGAATAAAATATGTACTAATGATAGAAATAACAAGTAAAATATTAACCCATTTTTTAAGCAGTTATAAATTTGCAAAAGACCACGCAACCAGACAATCGATAATCATTCAGAAATGTAGATCAACACAAGTATAAACGGTCAACGATAACGTGAGATAAACGACAACAGAGCAACGCTCACGGCATCCAGCACCTTCCACCGATACCCAACGACTGACTTGAGCGTTCCTGTTCCTCGATCCGTGCTGAAGCAGGCCAGGGGGGGGGGGGCTCGTGAAAATGGCATGCGACCATTTTCTAGGGGCTACTGTATGGAAATGACTTTGGGGAAAGCTTGTTAAAACGGAAAGCTTTGAATTATTTCCCTTCAATTTCTGTACCGGAAAAATGTGACGAAAATCCGGTGGACGATCGTCACATCCAAATATGACGCTGTTCAATGTGATAACTATATCGAAGGGTTGACGAATTAAACATATTCTAAATTTTGGGTGCAGGACTACTAGTTGGACTACGGTGAGGGCACATGGATTTTGGACACTGGGGGGGGGGGGGGAGGGTGAGGGTAGGTCAAGGGAAACGTTTTGGCACTTTGCCCTCACCCCTAAATCGATGGGTTGACGAATTGAGCATATGGGTATTTCCATGGTCACTCAGGTTACATTTTCACACTTTCTTAATGCAGAACTTCTTAAATCGTACTGAAGATTTGACAATAGATTATGCAAATATATTTTTTTGATGGATACATGGTATTCTCCTAATTATATCATTAACTTTGGTTAAAAAAAACAAATAGTTTAAGTGGAATGCATTTTTATACCGTGGTCACTCATGTTACGTGTTGTAGGCAATATAAAATATTTGTAAATTTATAAATCACAATATCTGCTGCTAGGAACATTTACACAAGGTAGTAATTTTTTATATGGTCCCTCAAATCATCTACAAGAGAACATATAAAAATCAGACAATAATAAATAAGGTAACCAATACAAGAAAATAAAAGGAAAGTCACTCAGGTTACAAAAATCAGTCAATCATGTTACATGTGCAAAATCCTTTAGTATCATGCGTGCATTATGCATGAATTATATTTGGTTGTTTGACTACTTATAAGTTAAGTCTGGATCTCAAAACCTAGAATTATCTAGAATTTAAAGAAAGAGAAAAACTGATAAAAGAAAAAACAATAATCCAGAAATGAACAAAAATTCAGCAATATCACTTTGAGTCAGTGAAAACATAATGTTGCCTTTGGTTGATCATTGTCGGGCAAGCTAATTTAAGAAGCAAATGTTGACGCTCGTAAAATATTTCGTCAATAACTTCTGGCCATTTCCAGACGCGGCCAACTTGTACCATGACCTTCACTTTAAAGTCATTGACCCCGCACTCCGTTATCACACCACGGTATAAGTTGCCCTCGTATTGCACTTCCCACCATTCGTGCAGAGCTGGCGACGGCACCAACTGGTTGGGCTCGCTGGTGTCCGTCTCCAGCTCGTCTTGGTCTACGTCCGGTTGTTGTTTGGTGATAAGCCGAGTCTTAACAACGCCTCCAACTACCTCCATGAAGTGGCACTTCGAAATTCCGATTACTGTCGGGCTATTAGCAAAAACTTCCTTCAAAATCAACGCATCATTTCTTCCTTCAATATCCTCGGGAGACAACACTAATTGATTGTGTGGGGTTTTACGGCGCGTCAGCAACTATGGCTATTTGCGCCGGTCAGATGATTAAAACAAGACAATGACAAAACATTAAACAACAAAAAATCAAATAGATAAAACTATCGATCAGTTGGATAAAAAATGTCATTGGTTAAAAATCAAAAACTAGATTAAAAAACTAGTTATTATTTCCTGACGCATTCTTTATAAATACCTGCGCCAGGAATTTAAGACTGATTTTAAAACTTCTCTAAAATAGATCAATTTATAAAATGGCAGTCTTAATTTAAAAATAAAAAGACAACAAAGACAATAAAAAACTACACTCCAACTAAGAACAAATAAAAATTTGTGTTAAGTCAGACTAGTAAAAAATTGTCAATGGTTAGAAAGCAAATAAAAAACAATGCTAAAAAACCAGTTGTCATGTCCAGACGCAGTTTTTATAAATACTTGCGCCTGGAACATAAACTGCTTTAAAAACTTACTAAAAACTAGATAAGTTTAAAAAAGTCAGTTTTAATTAAAAATCGAATTACTCGATCTATCGACACGGCGTTGTCTCCCAACGCCTCTGGCAAACTTCCGGGAATCTGCAGGGTGTTACGCAGTTGCCTGTGAACGGCACACTCGACAAGGAGATGTTTGATCGAGAGAGGTTGATCACAGGAGGTGCACATCGGTGGCTCTTCGCGCTTCAGGATGAAGACGTGGGTGAGCGGGCTGTGACCGATGCGCAACCTCGTTGTGACAACCTCCTCGCGTCGAGTGTGTCGGGCAGAAGATTGCCAGGGGTCGATAGTTGCCTTGATGGGCTTCAGTTTGTTGACTAACACAGTGTCCCATGATGATTGCCAGCACTTCTTTGTTTCGGCCCTGAAGGCGGCTTTAAGATCACTCACAGGGACAACTGTGAAGTCAACATCGGCTTTTCTTGTGGCGTCTTTGGCTGCTCTGTCGGCCATCTCATTGCCAGCAATTCCTGCATGGCCTGGAAGCCAACAGAGCAACACTTCTATGCCGACCAAGCATAGTGCGCCAAGTTTATCCTGGATGGTTTGCACAAGATAGTCCGTGGGGAATGCCTGACATAGTGCTTGGAGGGAGCTCAGAGAGTCGGAACAGACTAGAAATTGTTTGCGATTGGCACGCTTGATATGTTCAAGGGCCTTGAGAATCGCAAACAACTCTGCTGTATAGACACTACAGAGAGGGCTGAGCTTAAAGCACACGCTTGTGTTGTCGATGACAAAGGCACACCCCACAGACTCATTGTCCTTTGATCCGTCTGTGTAGATCCTGCAGTGTTGAGGGTACTGGTCGCAAATGCTGAAGAACAGCTGTCGGAAC
Source organism: Nemurella pictetii (assembly GCA_921293315.2). Classification (NCBI taxonomy): domain Eukaryota; kingdom Metazoa; phylum Arthropoda; class Insecta; order Plecoptera; family Nemouridae; genus Nemurella; species Nemurella pictetii. The sequence continues at coordinate 2,393,381 of OV121116.1, forward strand.
ACGGCTGGGCTCGTCTGGGCCTTGGTGTGCTGAGCGAGTTGCATCAGGCACACAGGCTGGGATGTTGTCCAGGGAGCCACACGACCGATTCCGACAGGAAGGACAGGTGGTAGGTCCATTCCAAATGCGGCCAGGAGCTCTTTTGCTCTGATGCCAACAGGTCTGGTTGCTTTTTGCCTGGTGTTGTAGAGAACAACATTTGGCGGAGCGAACACAGACCTGTATGCCGGGTGTTTTGGCATGCCACGCAGCTTGGCTAAGTAGCTGGCAAGGAGGTAGTCACGCCTGATCTTAAGCGGAGCCTCCCCGGCCTCACACTGCAGACTGACGATGGGACTCGTGCGAAACGCGCCAGTACACAACCTGATACCAGCGTTGTGCACTGGATCCAGGATGCCGATATAAGATTTCCTCGCCGATGCATAAACAGTGCAGCCAAAGTCTAATTTAGATCTTATGAGGGAGCGGTAGAGGCGGAGCATGGACGTTCTGTCGGCTCCCCAGGAGGTACCGCTCAAGATCTTCAGGATGTTCATTGCCTTCAAGCACTTGTCTTTGAGTTGACGGAGATGTGGTAACCAGGTGAGCTTTTCGTCAAATACCATTCCGAGGAAGCGGGTTGACTCTGAGAAAGGCAACACCTGGTTTGCCAACGTCAAGACAGGATGAGGATGAAATAGACGATGGCGACTGAAATGCATGCATGTTGTTTTCGACGAGGAGAATCTGAAGCCATGTCGATCCGCCCAACTCTCCAATCGGTTGATCGTTAGCTGGAGCTGCCGCTGAGCCGAGTTCAGGTTCCCTGTTTGGTGGAAGATCGCCAAATCATTAACGTAGAACGATGCACGAACCGGAGTTCGAATGCACGTCGTGATGGAGTTGATGGCGATCGCAAACAGGGTAACACTGAGGACACAGCCCTGCGGCACTCCGTTCTCTTGATCGAAAGCCGACGAGAGAGTGTTTCCGACACGAACGTGAAAAGACCTGTCAGCCATGAAGTTCTGCACAAAGTGGGGCAAGTGGCCACGAATACCCCACTTGTGGATGGTCTGTAAAATGCCGTACTTCCACGTCGTGTCGTACGCCTTCTCGAGATCGAAAAACACCGCGATCAGGTGTTTCCTTGTGAGGAAACTGTCCTGGATCAATCCTTCAAGCTGGGTCAAGTTATCTGTGACGGAGCGGTTTCGCCTGAAACCAGACTGCTCCGCACAGAGTAGGCCGTTCTTCTCCAAATGCCACATAAGCCTAGCGTTGATCATTCGCTCCAAGATCTTGCATAGGCAGCTTGTAAGGGCAATTGGGCGGTAGCTAGCAGCATTGGTCTTGTCTTTGCCCGGCTTCAGGATGGGGATGACAATCGCCACCCTCCAACGAGCTGGGAAACTGTCCTCGAGCCAGACTCTGTTCAACATCCGAAGCATGTATGATCGTGAGCTTTTACTCAGATGTTTGATCATCTGGTAATGGATCATATCGATGCCAGGTGAAGTGTCGTTGGCGGCTCTTAGCGCGGAGTCCAGCTCCCAGTCGCTGAAGGGCAGGTTGTAAGTTTCCTGGTTCTTACTTCGGAAGACAAGACCTTGCTGCTCGGCTACCTGCTTGACCCGCTTGAAGGATGCGGTGTAATTCTCTGAGCTGGAGACTTTCGAGAACTGAGAACCAAGAGTGTCGGCGATGGCCGGGCCCGTGGACTGCAACAGCCCGTCACGCATCAGTCCGGATATGGGACGGAAAGTTGATCTGCCAGACAACTTCCGAACCTTGTCCCATACCCTGGACGACGGCGTGCGGGCCGTGATGGTCGACACATAGGCCCGCCACGACACTCTCTTGGCCTCAGTGATCGTTCTCCGAGCCTTAGCTCTTGATCTCTTGAAGGCGATCAGGTTTTCTTGGGTCGGATGCGACATGAAGAAGGAGAGGGCCCTCCGTCTCGCCCTGATGGCCAACTTGCATTCACAAGTGAACCACGGGACGGGGAGACGGTAGGGTTTTTCAGACGACCGTGGAATGGATTTCTCGGCTGCATGAATTACCACCTCCGTGAAGCTGTCCACGTGATAATCGATATCCTCGGGGACAGCCTCATCGAAAGTGGCAAGATCACTGAAAAGTGACCAGTCAGCCCGTCTAAGAATCCACTTTGGGTGTCTGGGTGGTAGAGAAGGGATCCTCGACGATTTAATGAAGATAGGGAAGTGGTCACTTCCACATAAATCGTCGTGCACAGACCATTCAGTGTCAAGAGCGAGGGAGGGTGAACAGAGAGTCAGGTCAATCGCAGAGAGTGATCCTGTTGATGCAGTAAAGTGGGTGTTACTGCCGTTATTCAACAGGACCACATTGCGAAGCCTGATAGTGTCTTCCACCAGTGTACCTTTCTGATTGGTGCTGAGACTACCCCACAGGGGGTTGTGAGCATTAAAGTCACCAACCAAAAGAAAGGGTAGAGGTAACTGGTCCATGAGATGGTCGATGGATTGCTGGGTAACGACACTATCAGGGGGGAGGTAGATGTTGCAAATGTGTAGGGGGCTTGGAAGGAAAACCTTCACAGCCACGGCCTGGAGGGTGGTGGTCAGCACAACAGTCTCCGAGTGGATACTGTTGTGGACGGCCGTTGCAACTCCCCCTGAGCTCTCTGTCCACCTGTGAAGTCAAAACGATAGAAGTCATAGCCCTTCAGGAGTGGCTTGTCTGATGGCTTCAGTTGTGATTCCTGGAAGCAACAGACAAGGGGGCTTTTAGATGACACTAGTTGTCTGACTTCGGGTGCTCTTATTATGAATCCTCTCACATTCCACTGAATGATGTCTGGCATTTTGTTGGACTTAGGATTTTCCCTTCTCTTTCTCCTTCTCCTTTCCCTTCACCGTCTGCCAGGTGTTCGGCGACGTGTCGGTAGGGTCTACCTCCATTCCATCCTTCCTGGTAGACAGGGAGGTGGACGTGGAGCTACCGGTGGTGTTGGGAAGGAAGGTGATTATTTCCCTCGCCTTCCTCGAGGTGCTGGCCTCAGTCTGCCTTCCCTTGGAAGCGTGCAGCTGGAGCTTACGGCTCTCATGGAGTTCAGCTATCTGAAGCTTATGCGATTCTATCTCCTTGTTTTTAGCTTCTAAATCTCTCTTCATGGCCTCGATCTCTTGCCTGTGGCGTTCTTCCATCTCCTCGTGGCGCTTGGCCTGCTCGGCGGAGAGTTGCAGCTGTTTTTCTACCATGGTCTGCAAACGAGCCGTCTCCGCCGAGACAGCCGCGCCCGAGTCCACGGCTTTGGCAAAAGATTTCTGACCGAGGCCATTCTGAGAGTTGAAGCGTTTCCTAGCTTCGAACAAGAAAATGTTGTCGATCGTCTTGATCTCCATTACTTTGCGCTCCAACTTCCACTGTGGGCAGTCGCGGGACCACACAGGGTGGGCTGCCGAGCAGTTAGCACAGTGGAAGCTGTTGCTGCACGCGTCCGTCTCGTGATCCTCTTTGGCGCACTTCCCACAGATGGGCTTCCGCTTACAATCGAAGCTGGAGTGGTGGAACATCTGGCAGGTGAAGCACCGCAGAGGGTTGGGAATGTGCGGTCGTACAGGCAGACGCAGGTAGCCAGCAAAGATGAAATCCGGGAGCTTAGGGGTGCCGAAGGTCAGGATGAGCAATGGTGTTGGCTTAAGGTCACCGGTCTTCTTACTCATCACTCGATAAACGTCAGTGACGCCTTGGCATAAAAGTTCTTTTTTCAGTTCTTCAGTCTGGATGTCCTGAAGATCAAAACTAAAAATCACTCCCTTTGATGTATTTAAAGGCCCTATCTCAGCTAGAAAACCAAGTATATATAGTGTAGAACATGTTACTGTGATGATATGAAAATAAAAATAAATAAAATCGGGTCGATAGTTTTCATGTGAGCAATTTTTTAAGAACCGACTTTGAATCTGCCGCGCCGCCTGCGTGACGTAGTCTAGGGCTATGGTCTAGGGCTGTGCCGGCCCACTGCTATGCTTGCCTCACGCGCTTCCAGCTTGTCACTCAGTTCACATTCGGTACTCAGTGGTGATCGTCCACCTACCTAGCTGGCTAGTCGTTAACATGGTTCGTCGATGCTGTGTTTACAAGTGTTCCAACAATACTGAGAAAAACAAGGCAGTATCATTTCATATATTTCCAGACAAACAACGAAAGCCAGCGCTGTATAAGAAATGGTTACAGAAAGTGAAACGAGAAAGGTTTGTTCCGACTAAGAATACGTTCGTATGTTCAGAGCATTTCGTATCATCTGATTACAAATTCTCTCAAGTTTTAAAAGGTCAATTCTTTCCTAATTCTACCCCCCTTCGAATCCTGAAGAATGATTCGGTTCCCTCAGTAAAGATGACTGGAGTCGAAGAAAATCCACATAAACGTCGTAAGACGAAACATCTGGAAAATAAGTGTCTATCTGAACTCCTTGATAAAATACCCGAGCAACCATCAGCTAGCACGAGTAAGAATATTGGGAACGGCACCTCAACACCTCGCAAGAAAACAAAGATTACTAGCTCTGGTAATCCCGCGGTGCCCTTTGAGTGCGAGATTCTACCAATTCTTCCTTCCCTAGCGGACAATAATCCTCCGTCAACATGCGAAATAGAGATTCAGTGCGAAATGGGAACCGAGGTTTACCGCCAGCTCGCATCTTCAGGGAACTCCAACAATACAAGTGTTTGTGAGAATGACGACGACGAACGAGATGATAGCACGTATGTCCCGAACTTCGAAGACAATAGCGCCAGTGACGACGATTGCGACGACGCTGATGATACAAATGAGCCAGGTGATATTTCCAACGTGTTCTTTGTGTTTTGGGATTGCCTTTTGACACTTTTTTCATTTTGTTGCGTCTGTGGCGGACCGGTTACCGAAGTGGCGAAGCGAATGCACGGGTGCATGCTAACTGTCACTACCACGTGCATTGTCGGACACAAGCACGTGTGGTCTTCGCAGGCTAAATGTGGACAAAAATACTTGGGCTCAATTAACATTGTTGCGGCGCTGTACACTTGCGGTGTCAGTTTCACTTGCTTTAAATCATTCGCCAGCGCATTGAAGCTACTTTTTTTGTCGTCGGCAACATATTTTAGAATTGTTCACGCATACATTCGCCCGGCTATCTTGGATGTGTGGTACACCGAACGAGACATTGAAATTTTGAAACTCGCGTCGTCTGGCGAACCCGTTCGGCTTTCTGGAGATGGTCAATACGACTCTCCGGGCCATTGCGGAAAATATTGCACTTACACGGTAATGAATGCAACCAACGACAAGGTTGTCGACTTCAAAGTGGTTCAAAGGAAGCAAGCCGAGGGTGACTTGGAGAAGGCGGCATGCGAGATATTAATGCAGACTTTATCAGAACAGTTGGATATCGAACGGTTTATCTCTGATCGCCACCGAGGCATTGGTCTTCTGATCAGGACAAGTTATCCCAATATTGTCCATGAGTACGACGTCTGGCACTTGGGGAAAAGCCTCAGTAAGAAGTTGTCATCAATTGATAAATATTCGGCTTCACTGGCGTCTTGGAAGACGAGCATTTACAACCACCTGTGGTGGTCGTCTAAAACATGCGATGGAGATGCGGATTTGCTGATCGAAAAGTTTACATCGGTAATGAAGCACATTACAAACGTCCATATGTGGGAAGGAAATGGCAAATTTACGCAGTGTGAACACGAAGATCTGACAGAAGAGCAAGCTTCCAGGAAGGATTGGATTCGTAAAGGATCCTCGGAGTATCAGAACTTGGGCAAAATCGTTCTTGATCCCCGATTTTTGAAGGATTTACGACATGCGAGTCACTACTGCCACACAGGTAATATATTTTGCATTTTCATTTTCACATTTCCATTTATGGACATTTTCCACGAACGTCGCGAAGTGAATTTTCCGTTGCAGTATATAGCATTCCTTTGTAACCTAAACTAACTCATACAATGTTTACATTTTTTTAGGCACACTGGAGTCATATCATAACGAGAGACTGAAATATCTCCCAAAACGCCTGCACTTCCCGTACGTTGGCATGGTCCTGCGGGGTATTCTAGCGATACTAGATCACAACGCCAATGTGTCGCGAGTGTGCACAGGACAAGCATTACGCTACTCGAAAGCCCAAAAGGATTGGGTTTTAAGAAGGAAATACGAATCGAAATCCACTCTATGGAGAGATAAGCTTATTGAAAAGATAATGAAGCTTGAAGAGTATTCGCCTTCTGTCGTCGACTCCGCGATCGTCGACGTCGAGACGCCCAAGTGCGTCGCTCGCGTGCCAAAGCCATCGATGGCGGAAGTCTTGCAGAGACCACGGTACTCTCGCTTCGAGAGCGCGTAATACGGTATGTATTAGAGCAAAATCGACTACAGTTCAACTCCAATTATTCCTAACCATCTATATGGTTGCGTAGAAGGTTATATTATTTACCTTATGTAAGCCTTCAATCGAAGTAATCTGGTTCCTCTCCTTCAGCCGCGTGGTATCCGACGTAAATACCGCTCTCTTCAGGGAACTCGTCCCGAATGGCAGCAACGACGCACGCGGGGATTACTATTCGATGGTGAATACCAAGCGATTCCCACGAGTTTACCCAGCTCACGAAATTTCTATAGCCAATGTGGCGCCATAACTTATTGGACTCTAAGCGCAGTTTTTGTTTGGTTTCTTTACAGCTGGTTTGCATAATTAGGTTGTGTTTTACCATGTTTAGCACATCTAAATTGGTGGTTACACTGCCAAACGAGTCATTGAGTGTAATGCAGGAATCACCTTTGATTAAACTTTTGATTTGGTGGGATTCCTGGCAGCAAACCGACTCGATGTCTGTGACTTGCTGTTTACAAAATCCGCAGGAGCACCATTCGGTGTTGCCTGCCCTCCCAGTCAACTTCTCGGCCCTCATCCTTTCCGCCGTCGCACTTTCTTCCCTGATGCGTCTACGATCGACTGATAATACAGGCTCGAACAAATACGGCTTCAAGCCAGACATCTTTGCAACTAGGCTGGTATGCGTGGACTGGCAAAAGTGTAGGTGGTGTAACGTGCAAGGGTCTTCGACTGTGGCGCGCTGCGAGTCTAGCCGCGCGCGGCCGGTGCACATGGCTCAGAGCTCAGCGGCACAGCCCTAGACCATAGCCCTAGGTGACGTCACGCAGGCGGCGCGGCGGATTCAAATGAGCATTCATAGAAAATCGCTCAAATGAAAAGTATTGATCGGATTTACTTCATTTTTTTTTTATATCATCACAGCGACATGTTCTACACTATATATACTTGTTTTACTAGCTGAGATAGGTCCTTTAAGGACCTGTGAGCAGTCACTGTGATCGGCATGGTGTCGAAAGAAGTTGCCTTTTGCAGTTTCAGTGACTGCTCACTGTTAGCTACCTCAACTAGTAGAGTGCCATCGCGAAGGCACTTTGAGCTTTTCACATCGCCTGCGAGAAGCAAAAGTCCGCGCTTCTGCGCGAAGGGCGAGACAGTTCGGAAGGATTTGCCACTATCCAACTTTAGAATTAGAAAAAGTGGCTCGACACTCCTGGGAGCCACCACATCCTTTAACAAAATTGCATCCTCCAAAAGAGGGCGCAGGCGCTTCTTTGGATTATGGGGGGGGGTTTGGGGTTTTAGGATCCATGTATATGGAAGTTAATCGTCCCCCGGATCCCTGCCCACCACGGAGCCCAACCAGGGGGACGTCCCACTGGGACGCCGGGGTTGTCCGGGGGATATAGTCAGGAGGCACCGGCAGTCGCGAGTGACCGCAACTGGTGGGGCCCAGCAACACCCATCACGCCACCGGTGCCCCCCTCCTCATCCACGCGTGAAGCTTTAAATCTCCAGGCGAGCCGATTGACTGGGGGTGGATTAGCCCCCAGCCTCCTGTTTTGGGCGAAGCTGAAACTAAAGGGGTGTGTTGGGACAATTGTCTATAATAACCAGACAATTGCCCCTCAACCCCCAAGAAAATCTTTTCCGCCCATACAGGTCACTGCGCACGGCAAACACGCAGGTAAGCGTTTAGACCTGCACAAGGGGTCGGCCGGAAGAGAAGACAGGAGTGTGTAGGATAGAGAAGAGACAGCAATAAGGTAAGGCTCGAGAACTCCCTGTGCAGGTCACCAGTCACCAGACATCGCTGGAGCTCACAACGACTGACAAGTTAACCGAATCAAATCCGTGTTTGTAGCAGAGTCGTCAATGGGGGGGAACCCCGCCGCTGTCGCAGAAGACAGACGGTGGGTTCGGGAGGTGGCAAAAGATATGAAGTAAGAGGGGAGATGAAGAAAAGATGGTGAAATGAAAGGTGGGGAGAGAAAGAGCGCCAGATCCTCCCTAGACCGAAGTCCGGGTCCCGCGACAACGACGGGGTGGGCTAGTCTTGGTCTGGACCCTCACCGACAGCCTGTCCGGCATAGGAGACCTTGCCGGGAGTAACACCTCCCGCCGGCATGGCCTATCGGATCATCGGGCCGCGCAAACCCCTTCACCACGTTAAGGTGCTAGCCTCGAAGGGGTGTAGGATAGAGAAGAGACAGCAATAAGGTAAGGCTCGAGAACTCCCTGTGCAGGTCACCAGTCACCAGACATCGCTGGAACTCACGACGACTGTCAGTCAACCAATTCGTATCCGTGTTGGTAGCCGGGTCGTCAATGGGGGGAACCCCGCCGCTGTCGCAGAAGACAGACGGTGGGTTCGGGAGGTGGCAAAAGAAATGAAGCAAGAAGGGAGATGAAGAAAAGATGGTGAAATGAAAGGTGGGGAGAGAAAGAGCGCCAGATCCTCCCTCGACCAAAGTCCGGGTCCCGCGACAACGACGGGGTGGGCTAGTCTTGGTCTGGGTCTTCCCCGGGAGCCTGTCCGGTATAGGAGACCTTGGTGGGAGTGGAACCTCCCCCCGGCATGGCCTCCCGGATCATCGGACCACACAAACCCCTTCACCACGTTAAGGTGCTAGCCTCGAAGAAGGACAACACTAACACCTCAACGTTGCTTTCTGCTGCAGCAAGAGCAAACTGCATTGCATTGTAGACAACGAATTTCCGGGCTTGCACCCGGCTCCAAACGAAGCGCTTTATCGCCCCGCCAATTCCGTCAACTGGCCCCTTTCCATGTGCAGCAGCGAAGAAGTTCCACTTTATGTGAAGATGAAATTTCTCCTCGAGAACAGGGATAGCCCCACAAATATATTTATTTTTAAATTGGGAGCTTGGTCCGTCTGACCAGATGATGAGCTCTTTGGTATCTTCTGGCAGCTCCTCCATAAGTCTATCCAAATAGGCCACAACGGTGTCTTTTGAATGGATTATGTTATCCGATGCAATGACAATAGCATGCAGGCTGCTGGAGTGCCACAGAGCAGCAGTAAACAGGCTCACTTGATTCTGCTGCCAATGAGCGCTTTGGATCTCATCCTGCGAAATGCACGTAAAATTTTCAGAAAAATCTATCTGAATAAGTGCTCTCTTGCCTGTCTGCACAGTGGCAGCAAAGTCTCGCTCCACTTGGTATGAATGAGCCTGCTCCCGTTTGATGTAGACGTGCAGCAGAAAAGGTTTGTACAAGGATTTGATGTAATCAGCCAGTTCGTTGGCTGTTCCCCGAGCAGCCACCTTTTCAAGCCGCCCAGATTCACCAGATTTCCAAACAAACCACGTCAATGACTTGTCTGGCTGTAGAATCATGCAGACCCCTAGTTTGTTGGATAGGAGATCTTAGCAAGGTTCGCACTCTGAGAGCCAGCACTTTTCAGTCCTTTCTCCGCACATGAAGGTGTTGCAGAAATCCTCTGTGTACATCGGGAAGGTCACGTCAAAGTCGTGCATGGCCTTCACGGCATGAATGAAGTCTTCGTGCCGTTTACACAGACAAACATTGTGGGGGAATTTGTTAAACGTTAAAACATGCGGTGGGCGTAATTCGCAAAATTTGCTCTTCCCAATTTGTATTTCAGGAAAGTCCTGGCAGAATAGAGCATACGTTTCTTTCAGAGATCCAGTCAGGTGTCTGGCCTGACGCTTCTCCTTTGTGCCGTCAGCATTCCTGACGGTGACTACGTCCTTTCGTCCGGGTGCTTGACGACTGACGTCATCTCTCTCATAGTATTTAATCACAGCTGCGGTGGTTTCACCACTGATGGCCGACATTCTTTTAACAGATTCTTGTGAGGTTGTACACACAGCACCAAACTCATCTTCAAACATCAACTTTATTATACACCGTTTCTTCCTCGGTGAGGCAGGCAATGCTCGCTTGGCTCGCGCCCGTGCCTTTCCCAGGCTCGACGAATTTTTGTATGGTGGTGACTTCGACTGTGCAATGTTTGCCAAACTCTGCTTCTTCAGCAGCCTGCATTTTGCGACTCTTTGGCGCGTCTGTTTTCTCTTCTCATTTTCGAGAGCTCCCTGACAATGTTTTGGAAGCATTTTCACGTACTCTTTCTTCCGCGCTTGGCTGCTCCGCTCTTGTTTGTTGTGCTTGGCTTTATAATCGTCATATTTTCCTTCATCCTTCAGTTTTTGAATAAACCTCCTCATTTTTACTGCTGAAGCACCATTAGATAGTGCCATCTAAGAGGGGTATTTAAATAATTAAAAACCTACCAAGCACTGAAATTTCAGTCACTCATGTTACATAGCTGTAGGTCACTCATGTTACTCTTTCTAGCCAATGCTTTTGAGCATCCAGTTATATATTTAAAAAATCGCTAAATTAAATTCAGTACCAGAACGACTATTATTAGGAAATATGGCAGAAATATCCTGCAAAACATTCATATTTTTCACCTGGCAGACACATCATTCATGTTAAGGTCACTCATGTTATAAAATATAGGCAATACTTGTAAAATATTTTACCAATTTCCTGATTATTATTCGTCGACTTCAACTTGTGAAAATAATAGCACACACTATACCGATTTGAAACACATTTATTAAACTAGCAATAGAGTAAAGGTCTTGGAACATACATACCTTTCATTCAGGACTTGAGAGTCAGAAAACGCGCTCAATTTTTATCTGACAGTTCAGACGCTAACCTCCTCTAAACCAGCTGTTGCAGAACATTTTTACATGGTCACCAACTAAATTCAGACCTTCATGTACCAACCACCAAAAAATTAAATCTCTAGAAAATTAATCAGGATTACTCCTTCATGTCCCTAGTTGCATGGAAATACCCATATGGAAATTTTGGGTGCTAGACTGCTAATTAGACTACTGTCAGGGCACATACATTTTGGACACAAAGGGGTGATAGGGTGGGTAAAGGGGAAAGTTTTGGCACTATGCCCAACCCCTTTATCGAAGGGTTGACGAATAATAATGGGGTTGGTTTTAATGGTATGTGGGTTTTTGCTTCGGTGGGTGTAACGTTCTTCAGTCCGGTTTGGGAGCAAGGTGTTTTGGGTGTTGGGTGTTTAATTCACACTGGAGTGTTGCGCTGCGTGTGTAGTAAGAGAACACTTTCATCAACTAGTTGAGCTGTTAAACTTGATCAGAACACTAACCTATGGATTTGATTATGAGCTTAAATGAAAACAAATTGCTGAACGTCGTAATACACCATCTGTCACATCGCTACATCAAAATTGAAGATGTTAATGCATATTCGACGAGGTAGGGCGCGCGCCCTGCCTCATCGACGGACGGAACGTGGACGTGGCGCTGCTCCGACTCCAAAAGAAGTACCGGGGCGCCGCCCTGCCCCGCCCTGCCCCCACTGCATGCCTGGATGGGTCTGTAAGATTCCGCTAGTGCTTTGTCTTTTCCTGTTTTTAGTACTGGGATAATGAGTTGAGTGTTCAATTGTTTTGGGATGAATCTTTTTTTAACATTATCATATCATATATTTCTGTTAAATCTAATTTTGCCTCGTAAGAAAGATTTCGTAAAACACAGAATGGAATATCGTTTGGGGCTTTATCTTTAGTATTTATTAAGTTTAACTCAAATTCTTTTATCTCTTTTGGCTCTGTAACCATATGCTCTTGTTTTTAATCATTTGTGTCCTCCTGGTTGTCATGATAAAAAGTGGAATTATGGGCCAGTTTCTGATTAAATACATATACCCAATCTGGAATCATATCTTTTGTGCTGATGGAATTAGGAGCATTAATTGAGTTTTTGTAATGTCTAATCATCTTCCAGATAGTGGATAATGTAGTGTCCTTATTTTTTTTCCTACAATACTCTCTCCATCCTTCTCTCTTTTCGTATCCAAGAGTGTTTTGAGCATCCCTTTTTGCTCTTTTTAATTTCATATGATTTTCAAAGTTCATACTTAATTTTTTTTTAAATTATGGCAAGTCTCCTCATTGCTACCGTTTTGCTGCATTTCTCGTTCCACCCAAGGAAATGCTTAACGTCCATAATTATTGGATTGATTATTTTATCTTGCTAAGCATATTCATTATTATTGTTTTTTTTGCTTTTTGGAATGTGCTTGGCGGCTGCCTTATTGATTGTGTCTATAAATATCTGTAGTCTGTCGCAAATATCTAGATTTGGTTCTGTAAAATTTTATCTCTGATTTAATTGGTAATTTAAAACTTGTCCAGTCTGCTTTTTTATAAATTCTCCCGGCTGGGCAGTGAATGAGGTGACTTTGATATCTACCATTCAATCGTAATGTATTTATGATTGGGAAGTGATCACTTCTCATACTGTAAATATTCAATACCTTCCATTCTGCAATTAGACTAATATTTGTAGTGGCTATAGTTACTCTCATGACTTGGTTGGAGAAGGTACGATAAGATAACACAGTAAATGTGAGTAGACACAGATTCGGATTTAAAACAGTTGTAATCACGCAAAAGAGGTACATTAGCCGTGAGCTAAGATAAGTCGGTGTAGCAATTGAGGCTAGTTGATGCGGACAGGTATCAGGTAAACTAATCAACCGCGTGGCGCCACCTATGATACACTATAACAGTTATATCTATAGGTAATTTGAGTGATTGGTGTTTCACTATCTTGTATTTGATTGGATGAGTTTCTTCCACTGTTTTAAAACTCTTAAATAATTTGCGAAGGCCTGAACATCTGGTTTCTTGTTGAATCTATGAGAATTCTCTATGGTTTGTGTAATAAGTATTGATAATTGTGTTTCTAGGTCATTGTATCTTTCTCTTTCTTGTTGTCTTTGTGAGGTAAATTTATGGTTTGTGTATGGAAGGAAATGATCTGATTCGTAATTAGTTTGTGGGACTGTTGTAGCCAAAATGGCTCCAAAACTTAAGAGAGAGTGGACTGTAAATGGGGAAGAAATCCCAATCTGCCTACCTCTTGACGCGCTGATGGCGAAAGTTGTATGTCCTAGGTAAATGATACCGAACAGTTTGGCATGTTGGAAACACCGGTTCTCGTGAGATCACCGAAGTTAAGCAACATCGCGCTGAGTCAGGTTTTGGTGGGTGACCATCATGAACATGATCAGTTCTGTTCGGGAGAGAGGTTGGAAAGTTTCAAGTAAGTACGACAACTTCACTCGCCTTGCTTATCAACCCCTTGACAGCACGGATTAGTGGAGGAATCCTGTTTTTCGAGTTGTACCGTCCTTCGGAAGGGACGTAAAGCCGGTAGTCCCCTTAGTGCTTTTCGACAGGAGTAGGCTACGTGCCGGCACCGGGTTTCCCCTCCTCCCTTCTAGACTAGGTTAGGTTCATCATCACCCTCATCACCACCTTTTCATTCACCGACGCCATTGGACCAGTGCCACAGGGCCAGTTGTCATAACAGTGCGTCGTTAAACACCAGTAATTATCATCAGGTAAATGGTGAATTTGGTAAAGGCGGAAAGGGACTGGGACTGATAAATAATCTCGCGGAATTCGAGGGTCACGACCTGCCTGCGGCGAGGTTGAGAGAGTAACAGAATGAAAAGTTCACCACGACACGTGGGAAGCGGGTCAAACTTGACAACACGATAAAAACCTAACTATAAACCAGCTGCAGCACACAGACAACCAACTGAGAGAAAGAAAATGACAAAGCGACAGAAATGGCGCGATCAGGGGCTCTTAAAATTAGGTTTTGGGTGGGAGCTAGATCCATACCTGCGTCGACGTTTTGATTCATGATGATACAAAGTCTCTACTTCAACAGTCTGTGCCGGTTCTGGAGCCACTATCCCTTATGCCGCCTTTTTCCTACTTTGTCCTACGTTTTCATTTCTGCATATTTTGCATTACAAGTGTTTTGATTCTTATCTTTTTTAGCATAACTAAAAGAAAGTGCCCCTTCGAGGCTAGCACCTTACCGTGGTGAAGGGGTTTGTGTGGTCCGATGATCCGGGAGGCCATGCCGGGGGGAGGTTTCACTCCCACACAGGTCTCCTATACCGGACAGGCTCCCGGGGAGGACCCAGACCAAGACTAGCCCACCCCGTCGTTGTCGCGGGACCCGGACTTTGGTCTAGGGAGGATCTGGCGCTCTTTCTCTCCCCACCTTTCATTTCAACATCTTTTCTTCATCTTCCTTCTTACTTCATCTCTTTTGCCGCCTCCCGAACCCACCGTCTGTCTTCTGCGACAGCGGCGGTGTTCCCCCCATTGACGACCCGGCCACAAACACGGATTTGATTCGGTTGACTTGTCGGTCGTTGTAGGCTCCAGCGATGTCTGGTGACTGGTGACCTGCACAGGGAGTTCTCGAGCCCTAACTTATTACTCTCTCTTCTCTATCCTACACACTCCTGTCTTCACTTCCGGCCGACCCTTTGTGCAGGTCTAAACGCTTACCTGCGTGTTTGCCGTGCGCAGTGACCTGCACGGGCGGAAAAGATTTTCTTGGGGGTTGAGGGGCAATTGTCTGGTTATTAGAGACAATTGTCCCAACACACCCCTTTAGTTTCTGCTTCGCCCAAAACAGAAGGCTGGGGGCTTATCCACCCCCAGTCAATCGGCTTGCCTGGAGTTTTAAAGCTTCACGCGTGGATGAGGAGGGGGGCACCGGTGGCGTGATGGGTGTTGCTGGGCCCCACCAGTTGCGGTCACTCGCGACTGCCGGTGCCTCCTGACTATATCCCCCGGACAACCCCGGCGTCCCAGTGGGACGTCCCCCTGGTTGGGCTCCGTGGTGGGCAGGGCTCCGGGGGACGAATAAAATTCCATACGTATGGATACCCAAACAAAAAACCCCCCCCTAAATCCAAAGAAGCGCCTTCGTCCTCTCTTAGAGGAAAATATTTTGTTGAAGGATGTGGTGGCTACCAGGAGTGTGGAGCCACTCTTTATTATTATAAAACTTGTCAGTGGAAAATCGTTTAGGACCGTTTCGCCTTTCGCGCAGAAGCGCGGATTGTTACTCCTCGCAGGCGATGTCAAGAGTTCAAAGTGCCTTCGCGACGGCACGCTACTAGTAGAAGTAGCTAACAGTAAGCAGTCACAGAAACTGCAATCGGCAACATCGTTTGACACCATGCCGATTACAGTGGCTGCTCACAGGTCCTTAAATACCTCTAAGGGAGTTATTTTCAGTTTTGACCTTCAGGACATCTCGACTGAAGAGCTGAAAAAAGAGCTTGAAAGCCAAGGTGTGATCGATGTGTATCGTGTGATGAGTAAGAAGACCGGTGTATTGAAGCCAACACCATTACTCATCCTCACCTTCGGCACACCTAAACTCCCAGAGTGTATCTTTGCTGGTTACTTGCGTCTGCCTGTGCGACCGCACATTCCCAATCCTCTGCGGTGCTTCACCTGCCAGATGTTCGGCCATTCCAGCTTCGATTGCAAGCGGAAGCCCATCTGTGGGAAGTGCGCCAAAGAGGATCACGAGACGGACGCGTGCAGCAACAGCTTCCACTGTGCTAACTGCTCGGCAGCCCACCCTGTGTGGTCCCGCGACTGCCCACAGTGGAAGTTGGAGCGGAAAGTAATGGAGTTAAAGACGATTGACAACATTTCCTTGTTCGAAGCCAGAAAACGCCTACAAACTCAAAATGGCCTCGGCCAGAAATCTTTTGCTAAAGCCGTGGACTCGGGCGCGGCTGTCTCGGCGGAGACGGCTCGTTTGCAGGCCATGGTGGAGAAACAGCTGCAACTCTCCGCCGAGCAGGCCAAACGCCACGAGGAGATGGAGGAACGCCACAGGCAAGAGATCGAGGCCATGAAGAGAGATTTAGAAGCAAAGAACAAAGATTGAATCGCTAAAGCTACAGATAGCTGAACTCCATGAGAGCCGTACGCTCCAGCTGCACGCTTCCAAGGGAAGGCAGGCTGAGGCCAGCACCTCGAGGAAGGCGAGGGAAATCATAACCTTCCTTCCCAACACCACCGGTAGCTCCACGTCCACCTCCCTGTCTACCAGGAAGGATGGAATGAAGGTAGACCCTACCGACACGTCGCCGAACATCTGGCAGACGGTGAAGGGAAAGGAGAAGGAGAAGGTGAAAGAGAAGGGTAAATCCTAAATACAACACAATGCCAGACATCATTCAGTGGAATGTGAGAGGTTACTCCACAAGAGCACCCGAAGTCAGGCAACTAGTTTCGTCAAAAAGCCCCCTTGTCTGTTGCTTCCAGGAATCACACCTGAAGCCATCAGACAAGCCACTCCTGAAGGGCTATGACTTCTACCGTTACGACCACACAGGTGGACAGAGAGCTCAGGGGGGAGTTGCAACGGCCGTCCACAACAGTATCCACTCGGAGACTGTTGTGCTGACCACCACTCTCCAGGCCGTGGCTGTGAAGGTCTTCCTTCCAAGCCCCCTACACAACTGCAAAATCTACCTCCCCCCTGATAGTGTCGTTACCCAGCAATCCATCGACCATCTCATGGACCAGTTACCTCTACCCTTTCTTTTGGTTGGTGACTTTAACGCTCACAACCCCCTGTGGGGTAGTCTCAGCACCAATCAGAAAGGTACACTGGTGGAAGACACTATCAGGCTTCGCAATGTGGTCCTGTTGAATAAGACGGGCTGACTGGTCACTTTTCAGTGATCTTGCCACTTTCGATGAGGCTGTCCCCGAGGATATCGATTCTCACGTGGACAGCTTCACGGAGGTGGTAATTCATGCAGCCGAGAAATCCATTCCTCGGTCGTCTGAAAAACCCTACCGTCTCCCCGTCCCGTGGTTTCACTTGTGAATGCAAGTTGGCCATCAGGGCGAGACGGAGGGCCCTCTCCTTCTTCATGTCGCATCCCCTTCGAGGCTAGCACCTTATCGTGGTGAAGGGGTTTGTGTGGTCCGATGATCCGGGAGGCCATGCCGGGGGGAGGTTCCACTCCCACCAAGGTCTCCTATACCGGACAGGCTCCCGGGGAGGACCCAGACCAAGACTAGCCAGCCCCGTTGTTGTCCTGGGACCCGGACTTTGGTCTAGGGAGGATCTGGCGCTCTTTCTCTCCCTACCTTTCATTTCACCATCTTTTCTTCATCTCCCTTCTTCCTTCATTTCTTTTGCCGCCTCCCGAACCCACCGTCTGTCTTCCGCGACAGCGGCGGGGTTTCCCCCCCATTGACGACCCGGCTACCAACATGGATTCGAATTGGTCGACTATCGGTCGTTGTAAGTTCCAGCGATGTCTGGTGACTGGTGACCTGCACAGGGAATTCTCGAGCCTTACCTTATTGCTGTCTCTTCTCTATCCTACACTCTCCTGTCTTCTCTTCCGGCCGACCCCTTGTGCAGGTCTAAACGCTTACCTGCGTGTTTGCCGTGCGCAGTGACCTGTACGGGCGGAAAAGATTTTCTTGGGGGTTGAGGGGCAATTGTCTGGTTATTATAGACAATTGTCCCAACACACCCCTTTAGTTTCTGCTTCGCCCAAAACAGGAGGCTGGGGGCTAATCCACCCCCAGCCAATCGGCTAGCCTGGAGTGTTAAAGCTTTACGCGTGGATGAGGAGGGGGGCACCGGTGGCGTGATGGGTGTTGCTGGGCCCCACCAGTTGCGGTCACTCGCGACTGCCGGTGCCTCCTGACTATATCCCCCGGACAACCCCGGCGTCCCAGTGGGACGTCCCCCTGGTTGGGCTCCGTGGTGGGCAGGGCTCCGGGGGACGAATTATCTTCCATATATATGGATACCAAAACCCCAAATCCCCCCCTTAATCCGAAGAAACGCCTTCGACCTCTTTTAGAGGAAGCAATTTCGCTAAAGGATGTAGTGGCTCCGAGGAGTGTGGAGCCACTCTTCCTCATTCTGAAATTAGTGAGCGGCAAATCCTTTCGCACCGTTTCTCCTTTCGCTCAGAAACGTGGATTATTGCTTTTGGCTGGCGATGTTAAAAGTTCTAAATGTCTCCGCGATGGATCGCTTCTAGTAGAGGTTATTAACAGTGAGCAGTCACTGAAACTGCAAGCGGCAACTTCTTTCGACACCATGCCAATCACTGTGACTGCCCACAGGTCCTTAAATACCTCTAAGGGAGTTATTTTCAGTTTCGACCTTCAGGACATCCCTACTGAAGAACTGAAAAACGAGCTTGGAAGCCAAGGCGTCACTGACGTTTATCGTGTGATGAGCAAGAAGACCGGTGCCCTCAAACCAACACCATTGCTCATCCTCACCTTCGGCACCCCTAAACTCCCAGAGTGTATTTTTGCTGGTTACTTGCGTCTGTTTGTGCGACCGCACATTCCCAACCCTCTGCGGTGCTTCACCTGCCAGATGTTCGGCCATTCCAGCTTGGACTGCAAGCGGAAGCCCATCTGTGGGAAGTGCGCCAAGGAGGATCACCAGACTGACGATTGTAGCAACAGCTTCCACTGTGCAAACTGCTCGGCAGCCCACCCTGTGTGGTCCCGCGACTGCCCACAGTGGAAGTTGGAGCGAAAAATCATGGAGATCAAGACGATCGACAATATCTCTTTGTTCGAAGCACGAAAACGCTTCAACACTCAGAATGGCCTCGGTCAAAAATCATTTGCCAAAGCCGTGGACTCGGGCGCGGCTGTCTCGGCGGAGACGGCTCGTTTGCAGGCCATGGTAGAAAAACAGCTGCAACTCTCCGCCGAGCAGGCCAAGCGCCACGAGGAGATGGAAGAACGCCACCGGCAAGAGATCGAGGCCATGAAGAGAGATTTAGAAGCTAAGAACAAAGAGATAGAATCGCTTAAGCTTCAGATAGCTGAACTCCATGAGAGCCGTACGCTCCAGCTGCACGCTTCGAAGGGAAGGCAGGCTGAAGCCAGCACCTCGAGGAAGGCGAGGGAAATAATCACCTTCCTTCCCAACACCACCGGTAGCTCCACGTCCATCTCCCTGTCTACCAGGAAGGATGGAATGGAGGTAGACCCTACCGACACGTCGCCGAACACCTGGCAGACGGTGAAGGGAAAGGAGAAGGAGAAGGTGAAAGAGAAGGGAAAATCCTAAGTCCAACAAAATGCCAGACATCATTCAGTGGAATGTGAGAGGATACTCCACAAGAGCACCCGAGGTCAGACAACTGGTGTCGTTGAAATGCCCTCTTGTCTGTTGCTTCCAGGAATCACACCTGAAGCCATCAGACAAGCCACTCCTAAAGGGCTATGACTTCTACCGTTACGACCACACAGGTGGACAGAGAGCTCAGGGGGGAGTTGCAACGGCCGTCCACAACAGTATCCACTCGGAGACTGTTGTGCTGACCACCACCCTCCAGGCCGTGGCTGTGAAGGTTTTCCTTCCCAGCCCCCTACACATTTGCAACATCTACCTCCCCCCTGATAGTGTCGTAACCCAGCAATCCATCGACCATCTCATGGACCAGTTACCTCTACCCTTTCTTTTGGTTGGTGACTTTAACGCTCACAACCCCCTGTGGGGTAGTCTCAGCAACAATCAGAAAGGTACACTGGTGGAAGACACTATCAGGCTTCGCAATGTGGTCCTGTTGAATAACGGCAGTAACACCCACTTTACTGCATCAACAGGATCACTCTCTGCGATTGACCTGACTCTCTGTTCACCCTCCCTCGCTCTTGACACTGAATGGTCTGTGCACGACGATTTATGTGGAAGTGACCACTTCCCTATCTTCATTAAATCGTCGAGGATCCCTTCTCTACCACCCAGACACCCAAAGTGGATTCTAAGACGGGCTGACTGGTCACTTTTCAGTGATCTTGCCACTTTCGATGAGGCTGTCCCCGAGGATATCGATTCTCACGTGGACGGCTTCACGGAGGTGGTAATTCATGCAGCCGAGAATTCCATTCCGCGGTCGTCTGAAAAACCCTACCGTCTCCCCGTCCCGTGGTTCACTTGTGAATGCAAGTTGGCCATCAGAGTGAGACGGAGGGCCCTCGCCTTCTTCATGTCGCATCCGACCCAAGAAAACCTGATCGCCTTCAAGAGATCCAGGGCTCACTGAGGCCAAGAGAGTGTCGTGGCGGGCCTTTGTGTCGACCATCACGGCCCGCACGCCGTCGTCCAGGGTATGGGACAAGGTTCGGAAGTTATCTGGCAGATCAACTTTCCGTCCCATATCCGGACTGATGCGTGACGGGCTGTTGCAGTCCACGGGCCCGACCATCGCCGACACTCTTGGTTCTCAGTTCTCTAAAGTCTCCAGCTCAGAGAATTACACCGCATCCTTCAAGCGGGTCAAGCAGGTAGCCGAGCAGCAAGGTCTTGTCTTCCGAAGTAAGAACCAGGAAACTTACAACCTGCCCTTCAGCGACTGGGAGTAGGACTCCGCGCTAAGAGCCGCCAACGACACTTCACCTGGCATCGATATGATCCATTACCAGATGATCAAACATCTGAGTAAAAGCTCACGGTCATATATGCTTCAGATGTTGAATAGAGTCTGGCTCGAGGACAGTTTCCCAGCTCGTTGGAGGGTGGCTATTGTCATCCCCATCCTGAAGCCGGGCAAAGACAAGACCAATGCTGCTAGCTACCGCCCAATTGCCCTAACAAGCTGCCTATGCAAGATCTTGGAGCGTATGATCAACGCTAGGCTCATGTGGCATTTGGAGAAGAACGGCCTACTCTGTGCGGAGCAGTCTGGTTTCAGGCGAAACCGCTCCGTCACAGATAACTTGACCCAGCTTGAAGGATTGATCCAGGACAGTTTCCTCACAAGGAAACACCTGATCGCGGTGTTTTTCGATCTCGAGAAGGCGTACGACACGACGTGGAAGTACGGCATTTTACAGACCATCCACAAGTGGGGTATTCGTGGCCACTTGCCCCACTTTGTGCAGAACTTCATGGCTGATAGGTCTTTCCACGTTCGTGTCGGAAACACTCTCTCGTCGGCTTTCGATCAAGAGAACGGAGTACCGCAGGGCTGTGTCCTCAGTGTTACCCTGTTTGCGATCGCCATCAACTCCATCACGACATGCATCCGAACTCCGGTTCGTGCATCGCTCTACCCTGATGATTTGGCGATCTTCCATCAAACAGGGAACCTGAACTCGGCTCAGCGGCAGCTCCAGCTAACGATCAACCGATTGGAGAGTTGGGCGGATCGACATGGCTTCAGATTCTCCTCGTCGAAAACAACATGCATGCATTTCAGTCGCCATCGTCTATTTCATCCTCATCCTGTCTTGACGTTGGCAAACCAGGTGCTGCCTTTCTCAGAGTCAACCCGCTTCCTCGGAATGGTATTTGACGAGAAGCTCACCTGGTTACCACATCTCAAAGACAAGTGCTTGAAGGCAATGAACATCCTGAAGATCTTGAGCGGTACCTCCTGGGGAGCCGACAGAACGTCCATGCTCCGCCTCTACCGCTCCCTCATAAGATCTAAATTAGACTTTGGCTGCACTGTTTATGCATCGGCGAGGAAATCTTATATCGGCATCCTGGATCCAGTGCACAACGCTGGTATCAGGTTGTGTACTGGCGCGTTTCGCACGAGTCCCATCGTCAGTCTGCATTGTGAGGCCGGGGAGGCTCCGCTTAAGATCAGGCGTGACTACCTCCTTGCCAGCTGCGTAGCCAAGCTTTGTGGCATGCCAAAACACCCGGCATACAGGTCTGTGTTCGCTCCGCCAAATGTTGTTCTCTACAACACCAGGCAAAAAGCAACCAGACCTGTTGGCATCAGAGCGAAAGAGCTCCTGGCCGCATTTGGAATGGACCTACCACCTGTCCTTCCTGTCGGAATCGGTCGTGTGGCTCCCTGGACAACATCCCAGCCTGTGTGCCTGATGCAACTCGCTCAGCACACCAAGGCCCAGACGAGCCCGGCCGTTTTCCGACAGCTGTTTTTCAGCATTTGCGACCAGTACTCACAATACAGCAGGATCTACACTGACGGATCAAAGGACAATGAGTCTGTGGGGTGTGCCTTTGTCATCGACAACACAAGCGTGTGCTTTAAGCTCAGTCCTCTCTGTAGTGTCTATACAGCAGAGTTGTTTGCGATTCTCAAGGCCCTTGAACATATCAAGCGTGCCAATCGCAAACAATTTCTTGTCTGTTCCGACTCTCTGAGCTCCCTCCAAGCACTATGTCAGGCATTCCCCACGGACCATCTTGTGCAAACCATCCAGGATAAACTTGGCGCACTCTGCTTGGTCGGCATAGAAGTGTTGCTCTGTTGGCTTCCAGGCCATGCAGGAATTGCTGGCAATGAGATGGCCGACAGAGCAGCTAAGGACGCCACGACAAAAGCCGATGTTGACTACACAGCTGTCCCTGTGAGTGATCTTAAAGCCGCCTTCAGGGCCGAAACAAAGAAGTGCTGGCAATCATCATGGGACACTGTGTTAGTCAACAAACTGAAGCCCATCAAGGCAACTATCGACCCCTGGCAATCTTCTGCCCGACACACTCGACGCGAGGAGGTTGTAACAACGAGGTTGCGCATCGGTCATAGCCCGCTCACTCACGTCTTCATCCTGAAGCGAGAAGAGCCACCGATGTGCACCTCCTGTGATCAACCTCTCTCGATTAAACATCTCCTTGTCGAGTGTGCCGTTCACAGGCAACTGCGCAACCACCTGCAGATTCCCGGAAGTTTGCCAGAGGCGTTGGGAGACAACGCCGTGTCGATAGGCCGAATAATTCAATTTTTAATTCAAACTGACTTTTTTAAACTTATCTAGTTTTTAGTAAGTTTTTAAAGCAGTTTATGTTCCAGGCGCAAGTATTTATAAAAACTGCGTCTGGACATGACAACTGGTTTTTAAGCATTGTTTTTTATTTGCTTTTTAACCATTGACAATTTTTTACTAGTCTGACTTGACACAAATTTTTATTTGTTCTTAGTTGGAGTGTAGTTTTTTATTGTCTTTGTTGTCTTTTTATTTTTAAATGAAGACTGACATTTTATAAATTGATCTATTTAAGAGAAGTTTTAAAATCAGTCTTAAATTCCTGGCGCAGGTATTTATAAAGAATGCGTCAGGAAATAAAAACTATTTTTTTTTATCTAGTTTTTTTTTTGCTTTTTAACCAATGACAATATTTTATCAAACTGATCAATAGAGTAATCTATTTGTTTTTTAGTTGATAATTTATTTTTTGTCATTGTTTTGTTTTATAAATCTGACCGGCGCAAATAGCCATAGCTGCTGACGCGCCGTTAAACCCACAATTCATTCATTCAATCATAAAAGGAAGTGCTCGCGCCTGGATGTTTAACCTTTCTGTTGTTATCATTATAATGTTTATTTTCAATTTCTTTAGACGTTTTATCCTCTGAAGTCATTAGATAATCATTTTTTAGCGAAGCTCCACATGTAAAAAACGATTAGCAACCCCTCCAACAATTGCGTACTGGTGTAAGCTTCCACCAGAAAAACCACTTTCTCATCGATGTTAACCATGTTTTACATTGGGGAGATACGTTTATAAAATTGCTTTCGCGGTTGCTACGCAGTTTCATTGTTAGTACGTTGGAACCCGACGTGATTGGTTGGCGAGTTTTGAGCATTAAGTCCCTAGTTACTGCTATTATTACTGCTTTTAAAAGCTAAATATTACCATAATCTTGAATAATTCAGCCCCAGATTTAGCTCAAAAAATCGAAATGAATGCCATAGTTCCGTTATTGCTACTTTGGATGAGTATGCAAGTGTGTTTCGCGTGAAAAATTTAAATTTAAAAATTTCGACTTTGGCGAGGTATTTTTTGGCATCTGTCAAGATTGCACATTCTTACCTGAAAACTCTGCTCAACTTTCGGTTCTAAAATTGAATCCATACTTTATTATTGCTAAATACAATAGTGTGATCCTCCTATGAAACCATTCGAGTTGAAATATTACGTAGAAGAAGGCATAATTTATCGAAAATATGATGTCGATTGACAACTAACCGATTGTTTTTTTTGACCCGGTATCAAGTACTAGTAGGTACTACTACTATTCCCTTTAGGGAATATTTTCCGGCAGGCCTATGCATGGCTTCCATGAGTATATATTAGAGAGTTATTGTGGGCTGAAATAAATATTCAATGTGAAAAACCGGAATGAATGACAGAAGATTCACAAGATTGTAGGTACCTAGTAATTAGGTACCTATTAATGGAGCTTCGCTTTAATAACTGGCACAGCCAATTTTAAAAATCTCTCCTGACGTACAGCGAGATGTTACAACATTAGGGCAACCAGGGCCGACTATCGGCCTTTCGGACCTTGATTTGCGCTATGCGCATAGGTTTGCGCTATGCGCATAGGCCCGTGCCCTATGGGCACCAAGGTCGAGCGAAGCTCTACCTTGTTTTTAAATCCATTCTGAGCAGTTTGGGTAGTTATCCATATTATATTTCTTACAGATACGCATGTCCATTGATCTGGTGTAGACACACATTCATTGGCGTTATGGTCCGCACCACATTTCAGACATCATGATTTATTGCTTCTACAAAGATTGCTACGAATCTCAAACATTTTTAACACATTTTGACAGGCAAAATGTATGCTTCTGCCTGGATAGAATTATTGTATAGAAAAATTCTCTTAGGAAGATATTGAGATTCAAATGTTAGTACTAAACACAGGGGCGGAACAACGATTCACGGCCCTGCCCGCAGATTTGACTGAGAGCCCCCCCCCCCCCCCCCCCCCCCCCCCCCCCCCACAAAATTCACGGCATTTTTATATTTTTTGAAAGTTTCATCAATGCAATCTAAAAGACTGTCCATAGCATGCTAAATTTAAAGTTATTTTAACAAGCCTCTTGAGCACTTCACGCCAAAACGAGTTTTCCTTGATTATTTATTTTTCAAACGTTTCGTCTATCAGGCCATGTTTGTGCCACTGTTCGTAGATCATGCAAGCATCCCTGTGGCAAGTTGAACTGTGGTGCCTTTTTATGCTCTTTGATAGCCCCTGCCAATCGCTGATGCCGTCTGTCCACGATTGACGATATGCCCCATCGCTCCGATCGGCAAACAACCAACAGGCTTCGCAGTATGCTGGGTTGCGTTTAAGGCGAATAGCAGAGCCAAGTACCTTGCAACAGCATGCCCGTTTTGGTACACGTAGTGTAATATGCGGTTGAAAATGATCTGCCCTTATCGTCTTTAGAAACTATCATCTTTCTGTGATGCTGGGCCAGAGGTGCCGAAACTTCATTGCTATTAGCGATGCTGACGTCGACATTGATTTTGTCAATCACTTCACTAGCACAAACCACTTCACTAGCACAAACCACTTCACTAGCACAAACCACTTCACTAGCACAAATCACTTCGCAGACTGCACTAGCACCGGTGATCACGGCAGGCAAAGGTGCCAAAAGCTCTACTTTTTGCAAACTTGCACATTTACCCCGTCAAAGAATCACCAGCCAAAGGTGGAAATGGGACCGACGCGGGCCCCGACGGTTGGTCACTCTGAGAAAAAAACTGTTAATCTCTCCACACTTCGAGTTCGTTAGCTAAAAACTTCTTTTTCCGTTTTTTTGACGCCTCACTGGTCGCACTCATAGTTGAAAAGCCTCCGAAATCCGAATTGCAATCAACTTGTTCGTATCAAGCTCTCTTGCAAACTGACTAAATGTTGGGGCAGAAATGCTTTGTTTCATTCAAAAGCAATGGTTATTGGAGACATGGCACATGTCATGGACATGCTTACGCTAGGCTTTTATGTTCAAATGAGAGGTTTAGTGTTCTGGGAATATCCCAGGAAGAACACTCACGTTGGTCCCACGCTGGATATTCGGTGGTTCACGTTGGTTATTTTAAGGTTGAAATCCAACATCAAACCACCGTTGGCCCCACGGTGTATCTAAGATGGCTGCCACTCTCATTTAGTCAGTTGGATTGGAGGAGGAGGCCACCGTTGGCCCCACGGTGTTTCTAAGATGGCTGCCACTCTTATCTTTGTCAGTTGGATTGGAGGAGGAAGCCACCGTTGGCCCCACGGTGTTTCTAAGATGGCTGCCACTCTTATCTTTGTCAGTTGGATTGGAGGAGGAAGCCACCGTTGGCCCCACGGTGTATCTAAGATGGCTGCCACTGTAAGAAAAGCTGCAAGACTAATTTTGATGAAGCAGCTTTCTTGTTGATTCTTTGGGTTTTGGTGAAATTTGTCTGTTTCTGTTTTTTTGCGTGAATTCGAATATAATTGCCAGTTTTAGTCGCTTTTATTTTCATAGCAACCAGGTTTTTTGCTGAAGTTGAAGAAGTTTTGTCAGTGACTTGGCTCGTTGGTTTCTTCTTGCGTTGTTCTTTTAATATTTACTTTTGAAAATTTGATATTTAAATTAAAAATCTACGCGTATATTATTTTAAACAGTAATGTCATTTTTTTTTTTATCATTTTATAATTATAAATGAGATTGAAATTAGAGATTGATACATATGTTCATCAATAGTTTGCTTTCTGATGTTTGAAATTGGTGCGGACATTCTTACACTCGAGGTGCTCGAGGCAGTTAAACTGCGAATTGATACATCCGTTACGGTACACAGTGTTTTTTTTGTCGGTTGTCTTTGTATTATCCTGTTTTATATTCCTGAATTTGTCTTTGCACTTAAAAGTGTCAATATTTTTCCCACAAGACTTAATACTAAGTTTGCTAGGATTAGTTTATTTAAGTGATCTGGTTTTCTTGGAACTATTTGTTTGATGGTATTACTACCTTACTTCCCCTGGACTGGCATAGTTCCGGGTGTTGGCGGGTCGAATCGGGCATTGCGAGAGTTTTGAGTCAGAAAACGAAACGTGGAATTCGTACAACGATAGATTTGAAAACTTTTGCAAGGCTAACCAAATATCGGAAGATCTATACGCGTTTACGTTGTTGTCAGTAATTGGAGTGAAAACTTATACGTTATAAGCCGGCTTATGCGAACCGAATAAGCCGTCCTCCAAGACTTATGGGCAGATAGTTACGCTGTTGAAAGGTCATTTCCATCCAACACCATCCGTGGTCGCAGATCGCTATAAATTTAATCAGACGTGTCAAAAGGATCAGGAGAATATTGCGGACTTCGTTGCGCGTCTGCAAAGCCTGACAACCCACTGCGCGTTTGGGACGTATTTAAAGGAAGCCCTACGTGATAGGTTCGTGTGCGGTTTACGTAGTATAGCCATTCGCGAGCGTTTGCTGGAAAAGAACAATCCGACATTTGAGGAAGTGGTGGCGGCGTCAAAAGCAATCGAGACGGCCAGGCGCAACGCATCAGAATTAAACACCGTCGAGCGTCAACCGTGTCTTCACCTGCAAGACACAAGATCCTCAAGGGAGTCTGCACGTGGCACATCCCATACAAGTTATTTTAATACATCTCGGAAGTCATCTCCAGGTAGAAGGGCTCCCAAGACGGCGTCTACTACAGACGGGTGCGGCGGCGCGAGCGGTTATGCGTGTTACTCATGTGGTAGTCCCAAGCATGCCAGGTCTAATTGTAAATTTAAAGACTATGTGTGTAATACTTGCAATTCAGTAGGACACCTGAGTAAGGTATGTAGGTTTGCCAATGCCTCAAAGAATGCAACTCATGTTAAAAATAAGCAAAGGGGTTCGAGCAATCTAGGTTCACAGAAGTTCATGGCTTGTGAACAGACGTCTTGTGTGTCCGATGACGATGATGAGTTTTTTCATATAAACTCTATGGTACCATGCAACCTTGTGACAGGTTCTCGAACTAATGTAAAGCCCATGCTTAAAATTGCTATCAAAAATTGCGAGGTGGATATGGAGTTAGACACAGGATCAGTTGTTTCCGCGGTATCGTCCAAATATTTTGAAAGCCATTTCAAGGGTATGAAGCTATTGCCTACCGACCTAAAGTTACATTCGTACACAGGTCAGGAGATAGTACCCCTAGGGGTGATTCATGTCAGTGCTACGCATAAAGGACAGTGTCGACCCGGTAGACTTGTTCGTTTTACCCGGGGAAGGGCCTCCTTTGTTAGGCAGACACTGGATGCAGCAGCTGCACATTACATTTCCCATGCAATATTCAGCAGTCGAAGACAATGTTGCCACGTTAATTGCTGAATTTCCAGACGTCTTCAGTGACAGTCTGACCGAACGGTTTGGCATGTTGGAAACACCGGTTCTCGTGAGATCACCGAAGTTAAGCAACATCGCGCTGGGTCAGGTGTTTGAAGGGTGACCATCATGCACATGGTCAGTTCTGTTCGGGAGAGAGGTTGGAGGGTTTGAAGTTAGTACAACAACTTTACTCGCCTTGCTTATCAACCTCTCGACAGCACGGATTAGTGGAGGAATCCTGTTGTTCGAGTTGTACCGTCCTTCGGAAGGGACGTAAAGCCGGTGGTCCCCTTGGTGCTTTTCGACAGGAGTAGGCTACGTGCCGGCACCGGGTTTCCCCTCCTCCCTTCTAGACTAGGTTAGGTTCATCATCACCCTCATCATCACCATTTCATTCACCGACGCCATTAGACCAGTGCCAAAGGGCCAGTTGTCAAAACAGTGCGTCATTAAGCACCAATAATCAATCAATCAATCAGTGACAGTCTGGGCACTTACACTAAGGGTGCAGCAAAATTACATGTCAAGGAAGGCAGTGTGCCCAAGTTCTGCAAAGCGAGACATTTACCCTTCGCCATTAAAGCAAAGGTGGAACAGGAATTGCAACGCCTGGAGCAACTCCAAATCCTAGTGCCCGTCGAGCACTCTGATTGGGCGACACCTATCGTCCCTGTAGATAAGTCAGACGGGAGTGTGCGAATCTGTGGTGATTACAAACTCACCCTAAATCCCTGTCTCGATATTGACAGATATCCAGTTCCACGCATTGATGAGCTTTTCTCGTCCGTGTCCAAAGGGAAATATTTCACTAAACTTGATCTTTCCCATGCATACCAGCAAATTCAGCTCGACGAAGAGTCCCAGAAACTGTGCACTATCAATCACATAAGGGGTTATTTAGATACACTCGTATCCCGTATGGGGTGGCATCGGCGCCGGGCCTCTTCTTGAAAATCATTGAACAAACAGTCCAAGGGATAGAGGGGGTGGTTGTGTATTTCGACGACATCTTGGCTTCTGGTGCTACACCGACGGAGCACAAGGAAAGACTCCTTGCTGTTTTACGCAGATTAAATGAGAAGGGGTTTCGCATTAAACCACAAAAATGTTCATTTTTCCAATCTAGGGTGAAGTACTTGGGGCATGTCATAGATGCCGACGGCTTGCACAAGGATCCTGATAAGGTTACAGCGATTAAAATGGCGCCTTATCCCGAAAACGTTACGCAATTGCGTTCAGTACTTGGCTTGATAATTTATTACGCTAAGTTTGCACCCAGGCTATCCACAGTTCTGAAACCATTCTACAGGTTGTTAGAAGCCAACAGAGAATTCAAATTCAGCAAGCAGTGTAGAGACGCATTCGACGAGGTCAAAAAGATCTTGGGGTCGAATACCGTACGGACACATTATGATCCAAACAAACCCATTAAGTTAACGACTGATTCAAGTGCATATGGGTTAGGAGCGGTAATTGCGCATGTTATGTCTGATAAGTCAGTTAGGCCCATAGCCTATGCGTCCAGAACACTGAATGTGCACGAGAGGAATTACTCACAGTTGGACAAAGAGGCATTAAGCATCTACTGGGGAGTCAAGCATTTTTATAAGTATATCTATGGGGTCGCCAATTCACATTAGAGACCGATCATAAACCATTGACAACCATATTTGGACCAAAGCGGGGAATTCCACCCATGGCGGCAAGTCGTTAACAAAGATACGCATCTTTCCTAGCGGGGTTTCGGTTTGACATCTGTTATGTCTGTGTTATGCTGATGCTTTCTCACGCATTCCGCTTGACAATCAAACCAATCTTTTGGGACAAGAGGTATCATACCTGAATTACATTGAGAATGGTAATTTACCCATAAATTGTGCAAATGTGAAGCATGCAACGCAGACGGACCCTGTTCTACGCGATGTAATTAAATGCATGATGCTGGGGTGGCCCACGGATCTGCGCAAGTTGTCTGCGGAGGTACAGCCTTTTTACAAAAAGCGCACAGAGCTAACTGTGGAACAAGGATGCCTGATGTGGGGTTGTCGGATAATTATCCCACAAACATTACGTAATTCCCTATTAACGGAGGTGCATTCTAGTTATATGGGTGTTGTAAAAATGAAGGCGATGGCACGCGCATACCTGTGGTGGCCAGGTCTTGATTCCGATATCGAACAAATCGCAGCCGAGTGTACTCATTGTCAGGAGCAACGCGATCGTCCTCCTAAAAGTCAATTACACGTCTGGGAATATCCCTCCAAACCCTTCGATCGTGTGTATTTAGATTTTTTTTGGGGCCCATTGAGGGATAATTGTACTTGGTATTGGTCCATGCATATTCAAAGTGTCTGGAAATTTTCAGTGTGCCGTCCACGGCAGCGAAACATACGATCGTGCATTTACGTACACTGTTCGCACAGTTTGGAATTCCGGTGCATATTGTCTCGGACAATGGTCCCCCGTACACGTCTGCAGAATTTAAGGAATTCACGCAAATGAATGGTGTCAAACATTCCTTCAGCCCGCCTTATCATCCTGCGACAAACGGGCTGGCAGAGAATGCTGTTCGCACTTTCAAAAGTAAAATTAAGACAGCGATACGCTCAGGAACAAACATTAATGTTACACTTGGTAGATTTCTGTTAGACTATCGTAACACGATGCATTGTACAACGAAGGAAAGTCCAGCGCAGCTTTTCTTGAAGCGTTAGCTACGCAATCGATAAGATTGTTTACGCCCTAGTCTGAGAAATTGTGTAATTGAGCAACAGGAGAAACAGAAAAAGTGCTATGCAGGTTCTAGGACGGTGTCATTTTCACCACAACAGCCGGTTTGGGTGGCTACCTATCAAGGAACCAAACAACATTGGATTTTTCGGTCCGTTGTGAAAATGGTAAGCCCAGTGACTTGCGAAGTCAACGTAAACGGTAAAATCTCCAAACGCCATGTTAATCAAATAAGAGAATTTAAAGGCCAGAGTGTTAACCAGCAAGTACCGGAAAAGGTAAACATTGTAATAGATGTAGACGACGACTTAGATTTAAGGAACAATGTATCTGATGTAACTATCAATGAGCCAATGCCTAGTAATACGGCAGCAGAAAATGTCATTAAACCTGAAAATGTCTTGAAGGATAGTGTGAATAGTGAGGATGGTGAAGATAGTGAGGATAGTGTGAAAATACTAGGTGCCAAGGGGAATGGCGAAGTGTCCTTGTCCCCACTTAGGCGTTATCCGGCAAGGGTGCGCAAAGCAACAAAAATTTACGATGTGTAAATTGTTATATATCTATATACACATATCTGCATGGCCTTGTAGTTCACTTGTTATTTGTATAGATTTTCCCAAGAGTAGATGATTATCTTGGACCTTGGTCCTTATATCATACAAAGGACCTATTAATATTAATTATAGGAAGTATTGTAAAATAAGTGTCGGGGAGTTGTAATGTATTAAAGGTGGCGCCACCGGCTGATTAGTTTACCTTATACCTGTCAGCATCAACTAGCCCCAGTTGCTACACAGGCTTATACGAACTCACAGCTAATGTACATATTGCGTGATTATATAAACCGTATTTAAATCCGATTCTGTGTTACCTCATTTTACCTTCTCCATCCAAGTTATTATACCTATTTGGTTCATTTCATGCACCTATGAGTTCCTTCCCTACGCGGGCGTTTTTTGTTTCGCTGCGCTAGCTCACAGTAGGTAGGTTAGGTTGAGACATTAGATAATTTAGAGCATAAAGGCCGTTATTTGGAAATACCAGATTTACTTGCAATGGATTGACAGAGGCGCGTTTGAGGAGTAGACTGGGACCGATTTCTAAAAATGTGTCTCCTTCTGATGAGTGGCGAACCGGAGTGTTAAAAGCTGCCAACAATGTTATTCCTTATCAGAAGAATATGCTGCATCTGAAAACCATTGTTGGCAGTTTCAAAATTGGGTTTTTACCCCCCAAAATCGCCAAAAACACGGTTTTTACCATATTTTTTTAAATGCTGTATACGCACGAAGATAACTGTCCTAAAATTAATTTGAAAAATGTATGTTGTTAAGGAAAGTATTTTTCATAGTTTGCATTATTCTGAGTTTAGATTTTCATAACAATTAACCACGAAATAGGCCCTCAAACACAAAAGTTTGAGTTTTTACTTTGGACCAAAAAAACATACCACGTCATTGTAAGCAAACGGTGAAAGATAGAGATTTGAAATTTTGCACAAAACATCGCTGAAAATTTGTGACCATGATGCCGTCAACATATTTATTGTACCTAGTTTAGTTTTTGTTTTATAACAGAAACAAGACGGCGCCGTGTAATACGGCGAGTGTCGGGCGATGCCGCGGAACCAATCACAGCGCGCATACGCATCACGTGGCCCTGCTAATCTTGCATGTGAACGCTTGTCCATGGAGCTGGCAGCCCTGGCAGCATGCTTCCTCAGTTCATTGAGTTTGCTGAGTTTAATTTTTGTACTTTTCTTTGCTGACAGGGGTGAGAACCAAATATTCGCTTTCACCCAATTGCTCTAGCGTGTGACTTGAAACATACTTATTAAAGTGGTTGGTGTAGTGGTGCGAATCACAGTTTACTGTCAAAGCAATGCCACTACCCGTATTACTTCAGAGTAGATTCTACTCAAAGTCTTCACTATCGTTTTGTCTTTACTAGGTAAATGATCAGTAGAGCCTACACTCGTTGCAGGATGAGCGAGCCGTAATCTCGCTGAGGAAATCCTAACGGAAAACATTTGACAATCATATAATAAACCGAATATAAATCGGTATTGAAACCGTTTAGAGGCAAAAAAAACTATTTTTCTAATTAGCAAAATACTTCATGCACGAATCTGAAACTTAGGCAATTCGTCTAACTTGTTATCATATATTATATTCAATCCAAATTTGGTGCGGATCGGTTCATTAGTTACGAAGCAGTACCAAAAAACTGAAAAATTTACGGGTTTTTGCTCATAAAAACAAAATGGCAGAACAGATTTTGCTCAAAAACTATACAGCACTTCGCTGAGTCGCCACGAACGTTTTTGCCAAATTTCGTAAAGATTTGTGACCTTTAAGTAGGGCTGCTCGTTTTTGTTACAAACAAAAACAAAAAAAATCCAAATGCTTTTTTTTCCCCTATGTTGTGAAATTGAAGGATTTCGCTCGCTCATCCAACCAGATCGAAATCCAATGCATGCAGGAATGCAAATCAGGATTACATTAAAAATGTCTCTTTTTAGGAAAAGAGAATGTTGGAGATTGCTTGCAACTCAGGCAAGCAGCGCTGATATCAAATATTTATCGTTTTTTTTATCAAGTCAAAAATTATCTGTTAGAACTAAGAGGCAACCCTTTTTTGGCATGGAGGGCACTACTCTTATTTCACTAACAAAACGAACATTCAACGCAAAAAAGAAGCAGGTTCCCCCCGCTCATCGGATAACCCTGGGAGGAATAGGTGTAGAAATAGTTGAGAAGCGCGATTTTTAATAAACCACGGTCTGTTTTGCAGAAAAGATTTGAAAATATGATAACCATGGATCAAATCCACGAGCGAGTTTTAAAAGATGCAAAGCACTCATCGTGCGATTTGTTTTAGTTTGTAAGACAATTGTATGGTTGAAATTTCCTTCGAGACAAAAAATCTCTTCAAGAGCTTAGTAATCAAGATCAAAAGAAGTGTATCCGTTCTTCTAAAGTCTGAATGAAGAGGACTGCGGTACTTATTTTGTGCCACGAAATAATAACGTTATGCAGGTCGACCGATTGGGTACCGCCGAAGATGTATCACCTCTCCTATCTAAACTTGTCGACAAAGATCTGATGCACATGGTTCACGTTGCTACTCGAATAAGCTCAAATCAAATCACTTGATAATTGTCACTCATTGGTAGTCAGCCAATATGGAGTTGTAAAGTGCATTCCAGAACCTTTGCATCTTGTTCATGGGTGGCTCTCTCAAGTTGTCAACAACTCTAAAATATTGAGTTTAGCTCAAGACGTTGTGCGTCAAGGATGTCAATTTTTGGACTCCGAAACACATTTGATTGGTATGCACATTACACCAAGCTACGTGATCTAAAATCCTTGTTAAAATTTTCCATTCGGCGGAAAACACTATTGGGCTATGAATTTTCTAGCACATAAGATCCGAAAACTAGTGAAACTCAAAGTATCCCAAAATGTATAGCAATTTTTCAAATAATACGTACGGATAAATAATGCAATGTCTCCATTGCGATACAGTTTTCACAAATCTAAATTGCTCTGCACTGACGAATTCAGATGTTTTGCTGGGAATCTTCCGGTTGTAATGTGATGTGGTATTAGATTATCAAGACGAGGATAATAATAATATGTTGAAACACACAAAAGCTTGGATCAATATCATCAATATAGGGTTTCATTTGCAATTGTAGGCATGGTACAACATGAAATAAGATATAAAATGTCAATATTAGCGTCGCGTGAGAATGAATGTGACTTGTCCCAAAGACTCCGTACGGGTAAATAGCTTCATGCGTATTTCTAACATCAAGTACCTATCTCTGGTAACAATGTACAATGCTTACCTCGTCATTATTTTAGTTATAGTACCAATAACGAAGAAATAGCTGTGAAATGTTGCGTTTGAACCGCAAGCGCGCGCTGATTCCACATGGCTAAATGCTAGACCAGCAGCCAGCCGACCAATCAGCGGAGCGCGTTCGTCGCTGGCGACACGGCTAGCCTCTCGGCCGGGCTCCTATCTGTTGTCTTTCGGAATTAATTGTGATCAAAATATTTACGCGATTCTTTGTGGGAAAACTTCATTGCCTTCTACACGCAATGACCTAACAAAGTCTATATTTATTATTTATTTTCGTTGATTAGATCTCGTAATACGGCGATGCTAATATTTTTTCTCGCGCCGTCTCAATTTTTTATCCCTGTTTTCACCCTAAATTATAACTCATGTCGCACATTTGAATGATTAGTTACACTTTTTAGTCTTTTCTGAATATTTTCACTTTTTTGTTTTTTTTCTAGTGTTCATAATGCAGGTTCTGTGAATTATTTTCTTTGTACCAGCCGCTTTCTACCCTTATTGGGTTTTAAGGGTAAAATAGTGGAAATGGTGATTGCCAACAATGTTTTTCGGATTCAGCATTAAAAAATCTATTAGAATCACTTTGTTGGCAGCTTTTAACAGGCCGGGCCCCAAAGTTGAAAAATTTCAAGTTCGGGCCTAGTCTAGAGAGAGAAATAGCCATTTTAGCCACATCAAAAGGACGCAGGATCATACTTGATCGACAAAAAAACTTAAAAGGTAAGACCGCTAAACAATTTCACAGAGTTTCAGGACGTGTTGCATGGTGGTACCCTGAATGATGCATTTCAAGACCCGATTTGAAAATTATTTAATGTCTCCTCAGTGAAAAGACTCACGCTTCGCCACTGATTATTACTAGGGCTTCGCGAGAGCTCAATCTACTGATTTATGATTTATGACTTAAGGATATTAGACCAAATAGAATACATAGGTAATTTATTATTGAGGTTTAACGGTGTCGGCTCTGATGTAAATGGATTATGGTAGTGAAATTGTATCAGACAACTCTGTGTTGCTAGCAAAAATCTAACTGCGTGGAATGAACATGATGCGACGTATCGGTGATTCACGATCATATACTATTTACCATTGGGTGTGTAACGACGCAATGTATTGACAACGGGCATTATCGCACCCAACTCCCAAGCCGTTTTTTGAGGGTCAACATAATAAAGTTGGAAGATGAAGGGCTCATGAGATTCCTGATGTAAAGCCACCTAAAATTACAGGTCATCTGCCTGACAGGCCAGATGACTTGTTTTGCTACACTAAGAAGAATGCTAGCTAGACCAACGTAATTATTAGCCCCGATTAATGCAGTGTCCATCCAAAAATAATATAGAGGGACTTGTCCATATATTTTCCAAATACAAGGAAATGTGAGCCCTTTACGATAAATTTCTCAGAACTCTGTATGCCAGAAACATTTCATTGTAGCGGCGGGTAGCTACAAAGCAAAACGTAACCACTTGCCCAATACCCAACAATGTTATGTGATGCGGCCGCGTGGCTTCGTTCAATGGTACTTTCAATAACTATAACTAGCATCGGAGCCCGCGCCACAGGCACTATGTGATTCCTGAGGCAGTCTGGTGGACCCGCGGACTCTCTGTACGACGGCGACCCTAGACCGTAGTTTACCTCGCATTGCTGCCATGTATAACAGGCGGGCGGCAACCCGCGTGCTCTGATTATTCCATCATGTCTTTCCGGCTTGATGAAGCATAAAATAGAATACTGCCCTAGAAATACTAGAATACTGCTGTGGTCTGCTATTCCCAGGTCTGTGACGGTACTTTTCACCAAGTCTTCGTCTCGATCTAGGTTCGTGAAAATGTTGTCGATGCAGGTTGCTGATCCTTTGCTCGTTCTCGTGGGGTCCCGCACGGTCATATAGAGGCCATAAGATTCAAACAGGTCCACAAGGGTATTACTGTTTGTGTTTTCGACCATAAAATTGGTGTTGAAATCTCCCGTCGCTACGATAACTCGATTTTTTTTTAGATAAACCAGTCATGAGCCTATTTAATCGGTCTGTAAATATGTCAAAGTCTCCTAATGGTGATCTGTATAAGGCAACTATCATGATTTTTCTCCCTCGTATTTCCACTGATGTTACCGCCGATTCAAAGTGTCTTTTGGTGTTTAAGTTAGTCGCGTCAGTATTGGGCACTGCATTCAAATGTGATTTCGCATAGATAATTACGCCCCCATTTTTTGAGGACTCTCTGCTTTTTGCACTGACAGGTTTGTACCCTTCTAAATGTGCACTGTCGATTTCTTCCGCCTTGAGCCAATGTTTGGTCAAACACACAACTAGTGGGTTAAGAGAGATCAATTCCGCTTCAAGCTGATCAATTTTGTTTCTTAAGTATTGAATATTTGTGTAGAAGATCTTCTCCCATTCCTCTTCTTTGTTTCTTGCTTCAGTCTTATAATTTTCAGTCTTATGCTCTTCAGTCTTGTATTTACCAGTCTTGAGAATATCAGACCTTTGCTTGTCAGTCTTCCTTTTGTTAGTCTTCTGCTCTTCAGTCTTTTTACTCTTTTCTTGGTAAGTCCTATTTTCTTTGGTGTTACATGTTTTTTTTTGGGTTCGTTTTTGGTTAGTTGCTATTTATCTTTGGCTGCGTCGTCCATTTGGCGTTGTTTCAGAGCTTCTTCTATTTTTTCGGTTATAAGTTTTCCTAGCCGGTCCCAACCCCTTTTATTCAGGTGTAAACCATCTCTCGCCATGTCATCTTGGGTCAACCTGGAACTCGGGTCATAATAAAGCAGTCCCTTTTCTTCACAAAGCCATTTTATACCATCATTGAGCTTATCAATGGTCGTGTCTTTGCTTCTATAGACCAGGCCACCCACAACCCAGGTCGCGTTTCTCCATTTTTCTCTAACCGTGTCGATCAGTTCATCAATCTCAGCAAAAAGATGCACCTTCGATCGTTGTTTTGATATATCGTTTGTCCCCACGTGAATTGCTATTACTTCTGGTTCATTCTCCTCACCTTGTTTCCTGCAAATTTGTAACACCATCTCGCTGACTTTTATACCCGGGTAGAAAGACACTTCACATCCCTCTCGTTTGCAATGTTCCCCTGCCACCCTTATCATAGAGTCACCTTCTATTTTCACACACCTTTCTCGGAATTTTGGCTCGTGTTCTGTTATACTTTCTACCTCTTCGAGGCCTTTCTTCGTCCGTGCTATCAATCTCCTATACTTTTCGTTTCTTATTTCCCTCTCTTCCCTATCTTCTATATCCTTGCTTACATTATTTCCTTCTCTTCCCATATATCCCTTCTTTTAGCAAGGCTTCGTTCTATTTTCTGTCTCCGTGGTCTGAATTTGCTTCATTTTGCTTTCCCTCAAATTCCTCTTTATTTCCCTCGTAACTTCATTCATTGTCTGGGACCGTGCATTGTCATGTCTCATGCCTGATGAACTTTTGACCGGCTGTTGCCCTTGGTTTAGTTTGAGCGGGGATTCGATTTTATCCACTAGCCTTTGAACAGCTGATTGCCTTTCAGTGCTGCTCTTGTATGGGATTTCTTGTGCGCAAGCGCTGTCAAAGAGTGTATGTTAACTTATTTTTCTCTCTAAGTCCGTGATCTTTTCTCTTTGCATGGCAATTATTTCCTCCAAATTTTCATTGCGTTTGTCTTTCTCGGTGATTAACTTTTCCTTCTCTACTAGATTTGCTTGTAGACCCAGTATTATATGAGTTACACAAGTGACGTCATTCTTACCGGCTACGTTGTCCGCGCCTGTCAGCTCTATTTTGTCTCCATTTTCTTCGATGGCTGCTTTTAAACGACCAATCAACTCGTCCTTCTTTCCTGTCGTTGGAAGACCCTTCTTCTCGCACTCCTTCTTCAGTTCCACACACGTGAGATCGTTTAGAATAACACATTTTTCTGGGAGCTTCTCTTTACCCACAACTGCATTGTCCTTCATCTTGTCTACTCCGAGAAGTTTTCTCGGATGGAAGTCAAACAACAGTGAATCAGCTTGAGAACATTTTAGGAGATTCAGATTCGTCGGAGTCAACTCTGTCATCACACAGTAAAATTTTAAGCGCGCTCTACACTACCTCTGAAACTGGCGACAGTGACTCTCAGATATCTGATATATCTTTGACACCTGGCCCTGACCAAAGTGACGTTCACGGCGTGGCAACAGACCTGGTGACATGGGCCTTAAATCACAACATAACTCACGGTGCACTCGATGACCATTTATCTATTCTTAACCCATATGTGGATGAAAATATACCAAAAAATGCAAAAACCTTACTTGGAACACCTCGATCTAATATTCGAGTTATACAACAACTTCAGAGCGGCCAATACCACCGTTTTGGTTTTTTAAATGGCTTAAAGCAAAAGTTAAAAGATGGTCTACTCCAATCTACACGCTTAGTAAAAACAATATAGTTCACTTTTCCACTAACATCGATGGAATCTTCGAAACCTCGTTGAAATCATTCTGGCCCATTCTTTGCTCAATACAAAATGGCATAAATGGTTCTCCTTGCGTTGTCGGTATTTTCTGTGGGAAAACATAACCAGAACCACTGAACGATTATCTCAGGGACTTCGTTACAGAGCTAAAAAATATTGAATTAGCCGGCTTGTTTGAATGTGGAGGCATTTTTTATCGTCTTGGGTTTGACGGCCCTTTTATTTGTGACGCACCGGCGAAATCGTTCGTAACATGCACCAAGTCCTTAACAGGCTATTATGGGTGCGGCAAGTGCGAACAGAGAGGTAAATGGGAGAAATTCGTGTCGTTCCCAGACATTAACTCAAAATTACGAACTGATGAATCATTTCGAACTAATTCACAGAAAGAACACCATAAAGGAACTTCTTCCCTGACGGAATTGCCTATTAATATGGTCACTCAGTTCGTCCTTGACTTTATGCATGTAATCTGTCTTGGCGTAACGAAACGTCTGTTAAGGGATATTTGGATGCGTGGTGAGAAAAAAAAATCGCCTTAGCGTCGGCCAATGCAATATTATTTCCCAGAAACTCAAATAGTTTGTTGAATATACACCCAATGAGTTTGCACGCCGCCCCCGACGACTGACAGACGTGGACCGGTTTAAAGCCACTGAATTTCGACAATTTCTTTTGTATACAGGTCCTATAGTCCTTCGAACAGTGCTGACAAAAACATTATACAGACATTTTCTTCTCTTTCACGTTGCAGTACGTATTTTGGTTTCAAAGCTAGCTTACGAGGAAAAGTTCCCATGGAAACTATTCCCATGCGCTTCTAGTTCGTTTTGTCACAGACTGGAAGATGCTTTATGGAGAAACTAGCGTTGTTTACAATGTGCACTCACTGCTTCATGTTGCGGAAGATGCACGAAAGTATGGGCCACTGGATGCTTTCGGTGCATTTAAATTCGAAATTTTTTTGGGGAAAATAAAAAGGAGAATACGCTCAAAAGCTAAGCCGTTTTAGCAGTTCATAAATAGACACAGTGAGTTGGAAGCTATCGCAAATAAAAACACATGCAATTTAGTCGTGGGAACCAACAATGAGCTGAGATGTAAATATAGAGACGAAATTTTTCATCATGGAATATCCTACAAGGTTTTGAAAGAACTTAAACAGCAATATGGAACGATTTGCAGTTCTAAGCCAAACACCTGTGTATCGTCTAAGAAGTCAGATGTCATAATAGTGACGCAAATACTACAAGATTATATTTCGAAAAAGATACTATTGGCAGGTTACAAGTTCCAAAGCAGAAGCGATTTTTACCAATTTCCATGTCGATCATCAGAAATTGGTATATATAAGGTGGATCGCTTATCAACGATTGTCGAATATTGGGATCTAGACGAAATCCAATGGAAATGTGCTTGCTATCCTGATGAGAAAGACCGTGGATTCGTATCTTTGCCACTTGTTCATTCCTATCATAGTTAGATGAAAAATTTTCAGCACACTTAGCAAGCCAATATTATATGGTAGGTTATTGAGTATCAATTTGAGCTTTGCGTTTGCCAATTTTGAATTTTTATTTGTTTGTTTTGTTATAGAAAAAAGTGAAAAGCATAATGTTACAGAAAATTCAAAGAGTCTAATTTAAAGCACTCTACCATTGTGAAACACAGGAACCCACTGATCTCGTGCGCGCTTAAAAGTTATCCTGATAGGTACTCAAAGTGAATGCGGTGCTTTTTCCCTAATTTTCTGTAGTTATTTTAGACGAGTTTAACTTCAATATTTGCTTAAATATTAATATTCTTTTTTTTAGTGAATTATGTACTCAGTTGTACAATTTGAAGATGGACTGGCTGTGGTGTCAAAGTCTTGGCTATACCTATTAAAAGGGAATACTAAATGTCACTGGCCGCCAGCTGTGACCAACAAACAACCAGCCTCGAGAAGCCTAATGAAGAGTGGGCTGTCCACGACGCGAAGAAAACGTTCTTACACGATTGTGGTGAGATAAAAGTTTAGATCTTTTCTTGCAACTCCATGTAACCCGCGAGAAATTAAATAAGAACCAATGCATAAGTTGTTTGCTATTTTTGACATGGAATTGCGGTTTCGCGATTATTTTATTTACTCGATTATGAAGATTCAAACTTATTTTGGAAAAAAAGTCTTGCTTGTAGAACAGGCGACGTCCCGATAAAGTTTAGAAATTGTTTATTTCAGAAAATTACACGGCAGCAGTGCAAAAATTAAAGCAGGCTCGAAACGAGTCGGCATAAGCTCCCCGAATGAAGGAAGGCTTCGACGGAGAAGATTGGCACTGGAAGACACTGGAAAAAATAGATCACTTCCGCGTTTTCCAGGAGGTAATGAAGCAGCAATAAGAACTTTGCATATTTTCATAATTTTCACCAATTGCTCAACAACCTATTTTATTTCTGCGTTTTCTTTCAGCTTCACGTGACTGCCAACGATCGAGGAATCGTTTCTCTGACAAAATTGGCAACAGAGCTGCAGCAGGTCCCAGCAAGAAGCGAGGTGCCTTAATTGATTTTCTTAATTTTATTTCTTAATGTGTGTAGCATTCCTTAACTTGCTCCGTTTTCTTTCAGCCTTAAATGAGGTCCTACACGAGAGCGATAGCTCCGATCAGCTTGGTTACACTGAAAAACCAGGTCCCAGCAAGAAGCGAGGTACCTATATTTAATCCCCTCTTTTAATTGCAACTCGGCTACCATACCAAAATATTGATTAATCCTTACTAAACCTGTTCTCCTATTTTTTAACAGCAAGGACTCTTTCAATTGAAGCGCCAATCACCACCGCCCGTCTGGACAAAAATGGCAAATGTCAGTTACAATCCTTCAACGTGTGTTGAAGTGTGATTTAAGTTGTTGTTACAATTTCTAATTGCGTCCATATTTTGGTTCAGCAGATCCGGTTGTCCTCAAGCTCACGGCAAAAATTTTGGAGCTTCAGAAGCAAGTTTTGCATATTACATCCTTGCTTGAAAAAAATGGAAAAAAAAGTGCCACCAACGACATCAATATTTCCGATATTGAGTCTTTGCTCAATATCTTTCCTCTTACTTCCAAAAATGATCTGCTCCAGTTCGAATCTGAACTCGTTGTTAACGAGCATCACACTAATCAATGGGTGAGAAAACTTGAAAAACTGCTGA
Source organism: Nemurella pictetii (assembly GCA_921293315.2). Classification (NCBI taxonomy): domain Eukaryota; kingdom Metazoa; phylum Arthropoda; class Insecta; order Plecoptera; family Nemouridae; genus Nemurella; species Nemurella pictetii. The sequence goes on from OV121116.1 coordinate 2,436,009, forward strand.
AAGTCACATTTTTACTAATGGAGGAGAACAATACGCTTTTAAAATGAATTTATAAAGTGTAATGATTTGTCAACTAATCTTACAAAATTCTGATCCATCACACTTTTTGCTAATTCATTACGAATGATTTTCTTTTAAGTAATTTTGTTTTCCAGATAACATAATTCGGAAGGACGGGGGGCTGTGACCTTAGGGACACAGTGAGCAATATTGCTTAGCAGATTATGTCACCAGAGCTTGTTCTCCTGGTGAATTTCACAGGAAGAAACGAGAAAATTGCATTTAAAACTCTTAAGCTCTACACTATTTTACAGGTAAAAAAATTACTCGGATGCAACTCAGATTATATATTTATGGATGCATTCAAAATATAGAAAGTATATGTCTATAAGCCCCATTCGCCGGGATAGTTCACTCTGGATGTCACAGATAATTACATTATAATCTCAACCCGTAAACGAGAGTGGCGCTAACACGACTAAGCAAAACTAACAGCTTCTTTGTAAGCGATTCTTTTTGATGTTAAATTGCCAGTGCAATTTTTGGCGACATAATCATTAGATTCTAAGAAAAAATGCAATGATTTGTGAATCGCACAATAATTAATATCAGAAAATGCTTCCGCCAAAGGACCCCAAAGTGGGAGGCCTTTTTAGCAGTTAAAGCAACAGCTATCTATTGCAGACATAAATAACACATTTTTTTAATTTCAGGAGCAGTCTTCAAGAATTTACCATGCAAAGATGTCTCCAAAACAGAGATAGAGGCCGAGACAACCAAGTGGCTTAAAAATAAAGTTGACCGACTGCCACCCAACCACCCGGCAAGATTAGCAAGGCAAACAAAGCGAGTTCCAAAGTAAACCAATCCAGAGCGAACACTGTTCTACGTCTTGTTACCCATTCCATTCAATTAAAATTCTATCAAAATGACGTCATGATACCCACTCGCTAGAGCCAGGTAGAGCAATCCGGGTTTTGACTTCCGTATCTTCCTTTGTTGATGATCGATGAATGCTTGTGTAAAAATTTAATTGTAATCAAATGTAATTGTTTTATGACGCTCTCAAGGCGTTTTTGCAGTTTTTTGCAACTAAAGCCACTTAATCTTCAACCAATGCTAGCAAAATGTAAAGTGTAGATAGTGTGTTATTTTGAAGCAAAGCAAATTAAATCGATAGTTATTCTTTTGATCGATTTATACGTTTTTAAATATCCAAATAATTTCACGGCTAAATCAAAATATTTCCGGGTAACGAATGTCATCTAAAAGCTGCTAAATTATCGCCGAACATTTTAAATTAATCATTTAAGCAATTGACTATGCGCAAACTCAATATAATCGCGTTGAGGGTGAGCTTAGGTATTACGCTAACCCACAAATCGATTATATGAGTGTTCGCATAGCCTATATCGTATTAAAGCAGGGCTAATTATTTTTTTCAATACTGTTAATACGTCCAGTGGGTCTCTGACGTCATTTTGGCTGAGCGTTAGTATTACAGCGCTCGCTACACTGTTTTGTTTATTTTGGCTCGAGCAATTTGTCAAATAATGTTCCGGCCTAAGAATTAATTCATTACTTTCTCAAGCAATATTTCAGTGGTTACTAAATTATAATTTTCATCCAATAAATTCGTCTCTCATATTAATGTGGAATTTTTCTACCTAGGTGTTTAAAATATAATAATAAACATCCCATCCCAAAATCGAAGCTGGCAGCGAGTTGGATTCAAGCTGGCAGCGAGTTGGATTCAAGCTGGCAGCGAGTTGGATTCAAGGTGGCAGCGAGTTGGATTCAAGCTGGCAGCGAGTTGGATTCAAGGTGGCAGCGAGTTGGATTCAAGGTGGCAGCGAGTTGGATTCAAGGTGGCAGCGAGTTGGATTCAAGGTGGCAGCGAGTTGGATTCAAGCTGGCAGCGAGTTGGATTCAAGGTGGCAGCGAGTTGGATTCAAGGTGGCAGCGAGTTGGATTCAAGCTGGCAGCGAGTTGGATTCAAGGTGGCAGCGAGTTGGATTCAAGCTGGCAGCGAGTTGGATTCAAGCTGGCAGCGAGTTGGATTCAAGCTGGCAGCGAGTTGGATCGAGTTGGTTATCCAACGTTGGTCCAACTCTGTACCTCCTGACTTAGCAAAGTTGGCTCCAACGTTGGTTGCCAACGAAGGTCCAACGTGTGCTACTCACGTCGGTCCAACGTTGGACCGACGTCTATGTTCTACTTGGGATGGATTAGTAAACTCAAATTCTACTTGCAGCCTAGCGTGCGACAGGAAACATAAAAACTAATCGCAGATAAGATCTGTGGCGATTTCGCATTTTTACAATATGATATCGAACGAAAAATATGAGACGGGCGACGGGCCCGCCCGCAGTCGCGGGCCCTGCGGGCGCCTAGTTCCGCCCCTGACTACACATCTATTTGGGATTAGTTCATATTGGCCGTGTACATTTCTTTTAGTTTTGAGCCTTCTTGCATTTTATATCTCATGCTGTGATGACTATTCATTCAAAATTTCCTCTTCCGTTTTTAATCAGTCCCTATCTCTTTGTGAAGTTTTCTGGTAAAAAAAACATTCGTATTGGTGTTCAAATATGTACGTTGAATCAATAAGACAATTCGCATGTATGCCTGAATCGAATTTAACTGCTATTCTGTTTTTACCCATTTTCGAAATTGCTTTGATTCCTTTTAGTAAAGCAGTCTCCCTACAATTGCTAATGCTAATATTTTGTTGGTTGTTGAAAATATAGTGGGGATTATTTTCCAAAATGTTGTATCTATTCACACCATATGCCCATAGGGCAAACCTATGCCCCTAGGACAGACTTTATGCCCATAGAGCAAACACTACGCTCCTAGGGTTGTCACGATGTCTATGTTCAACACAATACCTATTCGGAAAACATTAAGACCAAAAGTTTCACACTATGCCCGTGGGGCGAACTCTGCTATTATTCGAAAAGCAAAATGCCCATTGGACATTTGCTCAGAATATAAACACTATGGCTCAGGGGCGAGCACTAAACTTGTGGCAAACAAAGTGGCTGTAGTGAAAACATGAAACGACAGCTAGCGTAATGCATGTATAGCAAACATTTTTTTGAAAAACCAGACACCCAGCCTATAGGGCAAAAGAGATTTCAGAACCGAGTATAGGTGGTTAGTAAATTTTTTTTCCTTTAATTGAAATTTAATTGAATGAGTGAGCTCACTCTCTCTCACTTTCGACTAAAGCTAACGGCTAGTGCACGCCTGGCTCAAAGGGCAGCGGCGTATCGATAACAAACTGGGCGTTTCGCGGTTCACGTGATTGAGAGAAATCCCAGAGCGTCTATCAATAGATTTTCCACGCAGGAAAAGCGCGGCAGAATATGCAAACACATGTGCTTATCATTAACTCTGGGAGTGTAAACGATGCCGAATTTAGCGAGAAACGCCAGCTCCACTCCAGCAGAACTGTTCGCTGGCGTTCTGAGAAGAAAATAGTTTCTCGGCACTTGATTGACGTCTGCTTCTGGCCGCCTTCGGTGACTTGCCGCCCACCGGAGTCGAAATTTTGCATTTGGAGACTTTGCGCAAGCAGCACAAAGTATCCATAAAAACCCCGAAAGCAAACGAAGTTAGCAATCGATCGACGGACTATCTGAAAGTTGCATCACACGGGGCTGATTTCTGCAAAGCAGCGCGCAAGCCATCCAAGTTCCAACTCGTTCCCGGGTCGCATTTTTGTACTTGGCCAGGTCTGCTAATTTGTCGGGATTACCATCGAGGCGTGCCGTGCCCCCATTTTGCGCCCCCGAAAGACGCATCGCGTCGGCGTCAGCTGTTTTAATGGCGCTGTTTATTTCATAGCAGCATCGCGTAAATTGCAAAGTTTGCATTAACACACGCGTTCTTAAACTAGTTGGTAGCACAACAAACGCTAGCAGCGATCAATTCATATCGACATACACGCATCAAAAAGACATATTCCAGAGCTTGATACAAGCATCAAATTGCTTCATTCGCCTAGCCCATAGTGTTCACCGTGCCAAGTGCACCACTATTATGCGATCGTCTCTCAAACATCTCGTGGCTTTTTAGTCTGGCTTCGCGGACTAGCACCTTACCGTGGTGAAGAGGTTTGCGCGGCCCGATGATCTGACAGGCCATGCCGGCGGGAGGTGTTACTCCCGGCAAGGTCTCCTATGCCGGACAGGCTGTCGGTGAGGGTCCAGACCAAGACTAGTCCACCCCGTCGTTGTCGCGGGACCAGGACTTTGGTGAAGAGAGGATCTGGCGCTCTTTTTTCTCCCCACCTTTCATTTCACCATCTTTTCTTCATCTCCCTTCTTCCTTCATTTCTTTTGCCACCTCCCGAACCCACCGTCTGCCTTCTGCGACAGCGGCGGAGTTCCCCCATTGACGACTCTGCTACAAACACGGATTAGATTCGGTTGACGCTCGGTCGTAGTGAGCTCCAGCGATGTCTGGTGACTGGTGACCTGCACAGGGAGTTCTCGAGCCTTACCTTATTGCTGTCTCTTCTCTTTCCTACACACTCCTGTCTTCTCATCCGGCCGACCCCTTGTGCAGGTCTAAACGCTTACCTGCGTGTTTGCCGTGCGCGGTAACCTGTACGGGCGGAAAAGATTTTCTTGGGGGTTGAGGGGCAATTGTCTAGTTATTAAAGACAATTGTCCCAACACACCCCTTTAGTTTCCGCTTCGTCCAAAACAGGAGGCTGGGGGCTAATCCACCCCCAGTCAATCGGCTCGCCTGGGGCGTTAAAGCCACACGCGTGGATGAGGAGGGGGGCACCGGTGGCGTGATGGGTGTTGCTGGGCCCCACCAGTTGCGGTCACTCGCGACTGCCGGTACCTCCTGACTATATCCCCCGGCCAACCCCGGCGACCCAGTGGGACGTCCCCCTGGTTGGGCTCCGTGGTGGGCAGGGCTCCGGGGGATGAAACTATATCCATTTATATGGAAACCAAAACAAACAATCCCCCCTTAATCCAAAAAAACGCCTACGTCCTCTTTTGGAAGACGTTATTTCATTGAAGGATGTGGTGGCTCCCAGGAGTGTGGAGCCACTCTTTCTAATTCTAAAACTCAACAGTGGTAAATCCTTCCGTACTGTTTCGCCTTTCGCGCAGAAGCGCGGTCTGTTACTTCTCGTAGGCGACGTCAAGAGTTCCAAGTGCCTTCGCGATGGCACGCTACTCGTAGAGGTAACTAACAGTGAGCAGTCACTGAAACTGCAAGCGGCAACTTCTTTTGACACCATGCCATTCACAGTGACTGCTCACAGGTCCCTAAACACTTCAAAGGGAGTTATCTTTAGCTTTGACCTACAGGACTTAACAACCGAAGAGCTAAAAAGAGAGCTTGCTAGCCAAGGCGTCACTGACGTTTATCGAGTGATGAGCAAGAAGACCGGTGACCTTAAGCCAACACCATTGCTCATCCTGACCTACGGCACCCCTAAGCTCCCGGATTTCATCTTTGCTGGCTACCTGCGTCTGCCTGTACGACCGCACATTCCCAACCCTCTGCGGTGCTTCACCTGCCAGATGTTCGGCCACTCCAGCTTCGATTGTAAGCGGAAGCCCATCTGTGGGAAGTGCGCCAAAGAGGATCACGAGACGGACGCGTGCAGCAACAGCTTCCACTGTGCTAACTGCTCGGCAGCCCACCCTGTGTGGTCCCGCGACTGCCCACAGTGGAAGTTGGAACGCAAAGTAATGGAGATCAAGACGATCGACAACATTTCCTTGTTCGAAGCTAGAAAACGCTTCAACTCTCAGAATGGCCTCGGTCATAAATCTTTTGCCAAAGCCGTGGACTCGGGCGCGGCTGTCTCGGCGGAGACGGCTCGTTTGCAGGCCATAGTAGAAAAACAGCTGCAACTCTCCGCCGAGCAGGCCAAGCGCCACGAGGAGATGGAAGAACGCCACAGGCAAGAGATCGAGGCCATGAAGAGAGATTTAGAAGCTAAAAACAAGGAGATAGAATCGCTTAAGCTTCAGATAGCTGAACTCCATGAGAGCCGTACGCTCCAGCTGCACGCTTCCAAAGGAAGGCAGACTGAGGCCAGCACCTCGAGGAAGGCGAGGGAAATAATAACCTTCCTTCCCAACACCACCGGTAGCTCCACGTCCACCTCCCTGTCTACCAGGAAGGACGGAATGGAGGTAGACCCTACCGACACGTCGCCGAACACCTGGCAGACGGTGAAGGGAAAGGAGAAGGAGAAGGTGAAAGAGAAGGGAAAATCCTAATAACTAAAAATGCCAGACATCATTCAGTGGAATGTTAGAGGATACAACACAAGAGCACCCGAGGTCCGTCAACTGGTGTCGTCAAAAAGCCCCCTTGTCTGTTGCTTCCAGGAATCACACCTGAAGCCATCCCAGCTAGCACATAAAACTATTATATCGTTATATTAACGTTTTATTTTGGTTGCAATGGTTGGATAATGGTTATACGTATTATTATTACGTAAAAATTTCGTCAGAACTGTATCAGTTGAAAAACGTAGTAAAAATTACGTTGTTCTAACGTATGTTTTGGTTTAGTTCCACGAATTCAGCGTTTATTCTAGGTAATATTTACACGTTTTTTAAGCGTTAAGAAATCATCAAAATCTAACGTTGAAAAATAGTCTTATTTGTGAGTTTGTAAGACGTCATAATGTGTGCTTGTATAAACGTTATAAATACGTTTTTTTTTCACTAGAAAAACACGTTCGCTACAAACCATTTTTTAGGTAACTTGAACGTGTGATTAAAACGAAAGAGTAATGTTTTCCTACCGTTAAAGTTGGAAATATTTTTACTTTTAAGGGAAAAAATTAGCCAAACAAAACTTGAGAGTAAATATATTATCTTTGCCAAGCAAGAAAAAACTTAAGAAGTGCAATCATCAAAACATAAAAATTGTTCTCAGACACCGATTTGAACACGGGACTCTCGGCACCTAACTCGGGCACGTTACAAGAGCGCTGCCGTCTCTTCTATGATTGTGAGGAGTTTTAGAATAATATAAGATAAGTACACTTTCGAACACAATGAAATGTTATAAAAAAAGGTCTATATACATAGAAACTGTTGGTAATATAGCTACACAATTGCATGTGATTTTCGACGAGATTAATGATTAATTAAAAACGATTCACTGTAAGAATGGAAAAAATTTCAATATACGTCTCGTGAAAAATTTCGATAGGACTTTTGTTGGAATAAGTGTAGTGCGTAACAAGTTCTTAATCTGCTTTTTTGTTACTTTTATCAGCCAGAAATGGCTAAAATTGACAAAAAAGATGCCCAGAATTAGGGATAACATTTTTTCTGTGATATTTCGATGTTTGCGTGATCGTTTTCGCGTTTTAATTGAATTTAAGGAAAAAGTCAGGAAGTCGATTAACACGTGTCTCATGTTGTTCACGTGTTCACCCAGTCAAATTCTCCCGCGTTGAAGATATCCTAATTCGTGAATTAATCATAAAATAAACTATGAAAAATAAGGAAACGTTCCAAATATTTTCCGTGATTTTTATCATGGCATAATAATATGTAATAAACCGGTAGAAAATGTCGGATGTAAACTATTTATTATGACATTACACCTCGTGCTTGGCTTGGTTCGTTCTTTCACCGCCGCACTCTCACGTGGGTCGCAAGCGCCCCCTAGCGCTACTCCTCGTGGAAGATCGTTTCGTTTCCAGTGAATAGGGTTCCGGTGAACATTCGTCCGTGCTTCTCCTTCGCTTGTGCCTTGTTGAATTCGTGCCAATTGCGTCTCGGATATACTACATTCTTTTATTGGTAAGTGCTGTATATTATTATTAATATTAATAATTATATTATTACTATTTTTATTCTAACTTTCAACAGATAACTTCTATGCATGTACCGACCCTATTTTGAAGAGCCACCTAACCACAAAATATGTTTCTAACATCTTCGTATTTCATTTGAATTCGGAATGGCCCCCGTGGGCTTCTGCATTTCATGTTCGTTTCAAATAGACATAATTTTGAGTTTATTTCTGAGATCACATCGCAGTTGACTTTCGTTAATTTTGACTATTCTGTCTCGGGGTTTTGGGGTTCCGGCAATGAGTAGACGGGGCCAAGTAAACAAGGGCCCTCTCTTACGAATCCACATTTCCCAAAAAATATTATCTCGAATATCCCACTTTAATAAGTATTTTTTTTAGATTATTCCTCTGGCTAAAATGAAGGAGGCAAAAATTGTTGGGAAGAGGCAACTTCAGAGAAATATTGCAAAGGCTGTTGATGCATTGAGAAAAGCAGACATGTCAGCTGTATTTTCAGACACGAAAGAGTCAACAATTACAGCAAATTCTGTAACTTCACTGGACATGCAACGAACAAACCTTTCCGATGATTGTCCTTCAATCTCCTCAATCACCTTTGAACCAAATGACACTTTAATTGGCACTGATACTGGTAAAATAAATGAGTCCGACACTTACAAGACGACCTGTGACCTTTCACAGAACTATTTGCTTTCACCGTTTGACAAATCAACTCAAATTCTTGATGCAAATATCACATTGCCACCAACCTTATCTAGTGCTGCTCTCCAAGAATGGAGCATTAAATACAATATACCACACATTGCTTTGCAAGATCTATTAAAGTTACTCTCTCCATTCCACTCAAACTTGCCTAAAGATCCAAGGACTTTGTTGAAAACACCAAGAGAGACAACTGTTCATCATCTAACCAAAGGCAGCTATCACCATTTTGGACTCAGGGAAACATTGGGACGTCGTGTACGTAAAGGGGTGAAAAATGGATCAACCGTTATTTCCTTAAATGTCAACATTGACGGTCTGCCGTTGTTTAAAAGCAAGGGGCTTGATTGCTGGCCAATACTTGGGCTCTCTTACGATTTGATTGATAGCCGCCCTTTTGTTATTGGAATGTATTGCGGTGAAGGAAAACCCCAACCATTGAACGACTTCTTAACACATTTTATTGACGATGTGATTGAAGCAAGGATCAATGGATTTGTAGACAGCAATGGAAAGGAAGTCGATTTTTCAATTAGGGCTTTTATTTGTGATGCGCCAGCAAGATCATATCTGAAGTGTGTCAAAGGTCACACAGGATATCATTCATGTGAGAAGTGCAGTGTAGAAGGTGAATGGGTAAACAATAGGATGACTTTTACAGACGTAACAGCCCCCTTGCGAACAGATAGCTCCTTTGCTCAGAAACGGGATGAAAACCACCATCTGGGTGTATCACCATTGGAACGCATTGCAATAGGATGCGTTTCACAGTTTCCTGTGGAACCGATGCATCTGGTTTTTTTGGGGGTGGTTAAGCGGATTTTAATTCAGCTTACAACAGGGAAGCCTCCAGCAAAACTTAATTCATTGCAAATTTCAAATGTTTCTAGACGGTTAACAAATATGTCGTCATGGATACCAAATGATTTTGCTCGTAGAACTAGGAGCCTTGCTGAATTAAGACGATGGAAAGCAACAGAGTTTAGACTTTTCTTGCTTTACGCTGGACCAGTTGTTTTATCAGGCGCTATTCACACATCTCTTTATAATCACTTTGTACTGCTTCATTGTGCAGTGATGATTCTTTCAAATGATGCTCATTTGGAAAAATATTTTGACCATGCAGACACCTTTCTTAGAATGTTTGTTGAGTATTGCCCAAAAATATATGGTTCAACAATGTCTGTGTACAATGTGCATAATTTAATACACTTACCAAATGATGTTAAAAAATTTGGGAACTTGGACACATTTAGTGCATTCGAATTTGAGAATTATCTTGGAAGTCTCAAACGAAAATTGAGATCCTCTAGAGCACCGCTTCAGCAACTTTGTAGAAGGGTAATGGAGAGCGAGTTGCTATATGATCCATATGACGCAGAGGCACAAGATCACCCTCCCAGACACACACTTCACTATCGGCACAATAAAGGGCCTTGCACCAGTAATCTGAAAAGTTATCAAATAAGATACAAAAAAATAATTTTTCCCAGTTTCAATTTAGGTATAACCACTCCAAACAACACTGTTCGTTTAAAAAATAGAACTATCGTTTCGGTGAAAAATTTTATCGTTGGCAATGACGATGTAGTATGGTTGGTGGGTCAAAGGTTTACCAAATGTGGGGAGTTGTATTCTTACCCATGCTCCTCAGGGATGTTTGGAATTTTTAAAGTCAAGAATTTAGACCAAACAAATGCACTTGAAGCATGGCCATTAACTGAAATTGATTTGAAAATGGTTTTACTTGAAATAGGAACAGAATTGGTCGCTTTTCCACTATTGCACATCGAAGGTCAATAATCAGTGATTAGACGTTGACTGTGACTGACTTTGACTGTGACTTCAACTTTTTTTCGGGGAGAAATTTGAGAGAACTGTCCTTTTTTATTTTACTGTTATAAATATAACCGAGGGAAATAACCTCTGAATACATTTGGCTTTTACGGAAGCAAGATCGAAGGTGAGATATTGTTTGCTACTAGAAGATTTGGATTTATAATTTAGGTTAGGCAGAAATATATCTCACTTCGAAATTTTAGATCGTAACTTCACGGGATTTAAATAAGGCCCAAATTACTAAAGTTCGTATATTATAAAATCGTTTTCTTCCATTACACACTGGCCAACACAAGTTCATTTGGGCAATTAGGATATTGCTAATGATTTCATGATACCCGTGCTGCCGCATGCGACAGGGCACCTAACGCCGCCAAGTCCCCACATTCATTTCTATCTTTCTCGTGCCTATTGACGAAAGCGCTCAATTTGATCTCCCAACAAAACCCCAAAACTAACACTGAAGCTAGTGTCAATCCATGACCCCAAAAAAACATACGCGTGATTAAAAGACTGTCCCATAATTATTTGTCGGCTGCATGATTTAACAAGATCCCTTAGAAACGTATACCTATATATACTATATATATATATATTATATGTTATAAATTTTCTTTTCCAGAACATGTTTTTTATAGTCGAGTTTGTGGAGTCAGAAACAGTGGAAATAGTTCCACAAAACTGGCTGGACAACAAACGAATAAAATGTTTTTGGCCGCCATGGAATACTTCCAAAATTGTGAAGTCTGTCAAAAATAGTGTCGATGCTGAGGAGGGATGGGCCCAGCTATCTATACGGACAATGGGCGCATTCGGTGAGTAAATGGAAGCTTAAGTAAATTCATGCTAATTATTTTTACCCGGAATTCTTCAAATAAAAATGCAATTTCTTTAATTTTTTCCAATTTATTCCCAGCAATTCTTAAAGGCATTTTATTAAGTTTCGTCCACGGTGATCGTGATTCTGTGAGGTCTCACTCCTATTTAGCAAAGTAATGTTATACGCATGACACATGATTGATTTAACACTAATTTTATTGCAACTTTATTTCATAGATACCTACGAGGAGGCCAACCTCAAAATAAAAAAAGCTGAATATACGTCTAATTTAGAGACAGATGAAGAAAGTGTGCTCAATTCCGTGTTAAGACGTCACGTCCCAAGAAAGCGATGGGAAATTTCAGATTCGGAAGAAGATGATACAGTCATCCAGCCTAAAAAGCAGCGCGTCCTGGCCAAGACCACATTGTTTCCAGAACTTCCTCCTATCAATTTTCCAACCGCAGCGAGGGTAATAAGCCCCGGCGCTTCAAAAAATATTCCTTCCTCTTGTTTTTCCCTTAACACCCATGGGCGATCATTCAATGATTGTTCAAGCCCTGGTCCATCTTCCGCACCCCAGCCAACGCCACAAAACTTCGTGGACTCGCCTGACCCAGCGTCTGGCAATGATTCCTTCCAAAGTGAGTATGAAGATAATAAAGAAACCGACCAAACGGCTAATCTATTGCATGCACGCCGGATGGTTAGGCACATTAATTTTGGGATGGTTTCAAGTGGACAGCTTTGCATTTTGTATTCGAACAGAGCACAGCCCGAGTTGGGCTTTTGAATCACGAAGAAACTAATGCGCAAGATAATCTTGAAATTAAATTGATCCATTGAGTTATTTGCAGAATATGTTCTCCAACAACTGAAGACCATTCAATTAATGCTTCAAAAAAACAGCTCATTAATCGAACAACAAAATGTTGTCTTGGGCGAGCTGTTAAGAAACGCCAGAATGGAGGGTCCAGGCATGCCTATGACTCAGCTGTTCAAGGATCTGCCTCTAAAAACATATGAAAGCCTACTTGAATTTGAAGTTTTCCTATCGGATGAGGGAAATATGAGCAATACGGCAAGTGACAAATGCACTATTCAGTAACTTTTGCTTAAGAATAACAAAGTACAAGTCAATAGAAGAATTAAAATTTTATTAAACTCCCTTTCGATTTGCTCAACCAAGTATTTTGATATGTGGACCTTGTCCAGGCAAAGTTTTATTTTTTTCTTCTTGTTTTAGGTAAAATACTGCATGAAAATTGGAGGTTCGTCCCCAAGCGATCTGGTGAAGAGGACTATGAAGCATCTTTTCACGTTTGAGCTGGCATCCAGCTTTAATTGGCGAGGAAAGCCCCCCAAAAGGCCATTCAAAGACTTAAGAATGAAAGATCTGGTGATATGTAAGTATCTTTAAAGCCAGTTGTACGATTTTTTTTAGCATACTGTGTTTGCTTTCTATGCAATTACCTTTTTTGGCCTAATCGAATGAGGGAATTGGCACTATGGGGCTGTTCATGTGAAAGGCCTGAAAGAAGCCAATAACTCGTAAATGCACAACACTTTTATATTGAAAGATTTAAATCTGTGTCTTTATCTGCCTGCACCCTTACAAAAGCAATTATAATAAATATTCCTTTTTAAAATTATGTTATTACTTTAAACGCTTTATTTCATTACAATGCTTTTGTATTATAACTTAAATGTTTCAAACGGATATTATTACACCAGATTCACCATGTGATTTTAATAATCATTTTAGAAATAAGATAACTTATTCGTGTTTGATTAGGTTTTGCTAATGGCTTACTAGAGCTAAAGTCTCTTACTATAAAGTCCTATGTGTCCACATAAATCGAATTATAAGCAAACCTATGGATTTGTGTATTTTAATTGCTATGGAATGACTGGAATTACTGATTTGCTATTTTTTTCTACAGGCTCTGTCAACAAAGTTTTCAAGGATGTACCAGGGGGGAACCTTAAGCTGGAGGCCGCCATTAAGGATTGGCTGAAGTTTGCACCAACCAACTTCAAAGTTATTAAATCCAAACAATAAGTCATTGATTCTGTTTATTGTATTTTTTTGTAAGGCAATTCAATTAAAGGCCTAAGGCTTAACACCTGTCTAATGCTTTCATTCCTCCATCTATAGATCATCTTACCATTTTTGGGACATTAAATTATTTTGGTTAATCAACGTTAAAATGTAACCAATATCATACGGTTTTATTATGGTTATTTTCTACCGATTTGACAACGTTTAACTTCTTCGTAAAATTGACGTTTCCGTGGTCCGTGTATGAAACGTCTAATAGAGACGTAAAATAGGCGTAGAAAAGAAGTTGTCTTAAAACGTAAAAAGCAGGTTATTTCTATATAGTTAAATAAACGTAAAGAATAAACCTTAATATACTGGTTGTATAATCGTATTTAGCTAACGACTAAATAACGTTTCTAACCTTTCAAAATATTACGTATAAACTTAACGTTATATGGACGTAGTGTGCTTTTCGTTAACATAACGTTTCTGACGATGTCTTATTAACGTTAAAATAACCGTTGTGGGATACGTATATAATCGCGACATTAATTCGTTTAGAACACCAATGTTTTCAACGTTATCTTCCCGGAATTTTCGAACGTATATGAAACGTAAAAATAACGAATATTGCGGGCTGGGATCAGACAAGCCACTCCTGAAGGGCTATGACTTCTACCGTTACGACCACACAGGTGGACAGAGAGCTCAGGGGGGAGTTGCAACGGCCGTCCACAACAGTATCCACTCGGAGACTGCTGTGCTGACCACCACTCTCCAGGCCGTGGCTGTGAAGGTTTTCCTTCCCAGCCCCCTACACATCTGCAACATCTACCTCCCCCCTGATAGTGTCGTTACCCAGCAATCCATCGACCATCTCATGGACCAGTTACCTCTACCCTTTCTTTTGGTTGGTGACTTTAATGCTCACAACCCCCTGTGGGGTAGTCTCAGCACCAATCAGAAAGGTACACTGGTGGAAGACACTATCAGGCTCCGCAATGTGGTCCTGTTGAATAACGGCAGTAACACCCACTTGACTGCATCAACAGGATCACTCTCTGCGATTGACCTGACTCTCTGTTCACCCTCCCTCGCTCTTGACACTGAATGGTCTGTGCACGACGATTTATGTGGAAGTGACCACTTCCCTATCTTCATTAAATCGTCGAGGATCCCTTCTCTACCACCCAGACACCCAAAATGAATTCACTTTTCAGTGATCTTGCCACTTTCGATGAGGCTGTCCCCGAGGATATCGATTCTCACGTGGACAGCTTCACGGAGGTGGTAATTCATGCAGCCGAGAAATCCATTCCACGGTCGTCTGAAAAACCCTACCGTCTCCCCGTCCCGTGGTTCACTTGTGAATGCAAGTTGGCCATCAGGGCGAGACGGAGGGCCCTCTCCTTCTTCATGTCGCATCCGACCCAAGAAAACTTGATCGCCTTCAAGAGATCGAGAGCTAAGGCTCGGAGAATAATCACTGAGACCAAGAGAGTGTCGTGGCGGACCTACGTGTCGACCATCACGGCCCGCACGCCGTCGTCCAGGGTATGGGACAAGGTTCGGAAGTTGTCTGGCAGATCAACTTTCCGTCCCATATCCGGACTGATGCGTGACGGGCTGTTGCAGTCCACGGGCCCGGCCATCGCCGACACTCTTGGTTCTCAGTTCTCTAAAGTCTCCAGCTCAGAGAATTACACCGCATCCTTCAAGCGGGTCAAGCAGGTAGCCGAGCAGCAAGGTCTTGTCTTCCTAAGTAAGAACCAGGAAACTTACAACCTGCCCTTCAGCGACTGGGAGCTGGACTCCGCGCTAAGAGCCGCCAACGACACTTCACCTGGCATCGACATGATCCACTACCAGATGATCAAACATCTGAGTAAAAGCTCACGATCATACATGCTACAGATGTTGAACAGAGTCTGGCTCGAGGACAGTTTCCCAGCTCGTTGGAGGGTGGCTATTGTCATCCCCATCCTGAAGCCGGGCAAAGACAAGACTGATGCTGCTAGCTACCGCCCAATTGCCCTTACAAGCTGCCTATGCAAGATCTTGGAGCGTATGATCAACGCTAGGCTCATGTGGCATTTGGAGAAGAACGGCCTACTCTGTGCGGAGCAGTCTGGTTTCAGGCGAAACCGCTCCGTCACAGATAACTTGACCCAGCTTGAAGGATTGATCCAGGACAGTTTCCTCACAAGGAAACACCTGATCGCGGTGTTTTTCGATCTCGAGAAGGCGTACGACACGACGTGGAAGTACGGCATTTTACAGACCATCCACAAGTGGGGTATTCGTGGCCACTTGCCACACTTTGTGCAGAACTTCATGGCTGATAGGTCTTTCCACGTTCGTGTATGAAACACTCTCTCGTCGGCTTTCGATCAAGAAAACGGAGTGCCGCAGGGCTGTGTCCTCAGTGTTACCCTGTTTGCGATCGCCATCAACTCCATCACGACATGCATTCGAACTCCGGTTCGTGCATCGCTCTACGTTGATGATTTGGCGATCTTCCACCAAACAGGGAACCTGAACTCGGCTCAGCGGCAGCTCCAGCTAACGATCAACCGATTGGAGAGTTGGGCGGACCGACATGGCTTCAGATTCTCCTCGTCGAAAACAACATGCATGCATTTCAGTCGCCATCGTCTATTTCATCCTCATCCTGTCTTGACGTTGGCAAACCAGGTGTTGCCTTTCTCAGAGTCAACCCGCTTCCTCGGAATGGTATTTGACGAGAAGCTCACCTGGTTACCACATCTCCGTCAACTAAAAGACAAGTGCTTGAATGCAATGAACATCCTAAAGATCTTGAGCGGTACCTCCTGGGGAGCTGACAGAACGTCCATGCTCCGCCTCTACCGCTCTCTCATAAGATCTAAATTAGACTTTGGCTGCACTGTTTATGCATCGGCGAGGAAATCTTATATCGGCATCCTGGATCCAGCGCACAACGCTGGTATCAGGTTGTGTACTGGCGCGTTTCGCACAAGTCCCATCGTCAGCCTGCATTGTGAGGCCGGGGAGGCTCCGCTTAAGATCAGGCGTGACTACCTCCTTGCCAGCTACGTAGCCAAGCTGCGTGGCATGCCAAAACACCCGGCATACAGGTCTGTGTTCGCTCCGCCGAATGTTGTGCTCTACAACACCAGGCAAAAAGCAACCAGACCTGTTGGCATCAGAGCAAAAGAGCTCCTGGCCGCATTTGGAATGGACCTACCACCTGTCCTTCCTGTCGGAATCGGTCGTGTGGCTCCCTGGACAACATCCCAGCCTGTGTGCCTGATGCAACTCGCTCAGCACACCAAGGCCCAGAAGAGCCCGGCCGTGTTCCGACAGCTGTTCTTCAGCATTTGCGTCCAGTACTCACAATACAGCAGGATCTACACTGACGGATCAAAGGACAATGAGTCTGTGGGGTGTGCATTTGTCATCGACAACACAAGCGTGTGCTTTAAGCTCAGTCCTCTCTGTAGTGTCTATACAGCAGAGTTGTTTGCGATTCTCAAGGCCCTTGAACATATCAAGCGTGCCAATCGCAAACAATTTCTTGTCTGTTCCGACTCTCTGAGCTCCCTCCAAGCACTATGTCAGGCATTCCCCACGGACCATCTTGTGCAAACCATCCAGGCTAAGCTTGGCGAACTGTGCTTGGTCGGCATAGAAGTGTTGCTCTGTTGGCTTCCAGGCCATGCAGGAATTGCTGGCAATGAGATGGCCGACAGAGCAGCCAAAGACGCCACAAGAAAAGCCGATGTTGACTTCACAGTTGTCCCTGTTAGCGATCTTAAAGCCGCCTTCAGGGCCGAAACAAAGAAGTGCTGGCAAGCGACATGGGACACTGTGCAAGTCAACAAACTGAAGCCCATCAAGGCAACTATCGACCCCTGGCAATCTTCTGCCCGACACACTCGACGCGAGGAGGTTGTAACAACGAGGTTGCGCATCGGTCATAGCCCGCTCACTCACGTCTTCATCCTGAAGCGAGAAGAGCCACCGATGTGCACCTCCTGTGATCAACCTCTCTCGATTAAACATCTCCTTGTCGAGTGTGCCGTTCACAGGCAACTGCGCAACCACCTGCAGATTCCCGGAAGTTTGCCAGAGGCGTTGGGAGACAACGCCGTGTCGATAGGCCGAATCATCCAATTTTTAATTCAAACTGACTTTTTTAAACTTATCTAGTTTTTAGTAAGTTTTTAAAGCAGTTTATGATCCAGGCGCAAGTATTTATAAAAACTGCGTCTGGACATGACAACTGGTTTTTTAGCATTGTTTTTATTGCTTTTTTAACCATTGACAATTTTTTTACTCGTCTGACTTGACACAAATTGTCGGACTTGACAAGAAACAGTTAACTTCTGCGAATTTTCAATAATCTCAAATAGGAATGTGAATAAGTTTGAAATGCGATCATCCTTCATGACTAGACACGAGTTTTGAGACACGATGACGTTTTGCCATCAGCTATCAAGAGAGGAGGAGATGCACCCTGATCTAGACAATAAAATGTTAAAATGTCGCAGCTCGTGCGTCACGTGAACGACGTGCACGAAGGCATCAAGCGTCACGCGTGCGACGTGTGCGGCCGGTGCTTCGCGCACGCGCGCGCACGCCGAGGAGCGGCCGTGCGTGTGTCACGTGTGCGGCAAGGCGTTCAAGCGTGCACAACACGTTCCACCTGGACGTGTTCAAACACCGGTGTCCGCACTGCGACAGGCAGTTCCGGCGGCGACAGGAGCTCAACGATCACGTGATGATACACACCAACGAGAAGCCGTACGCGTGCGCGACCTGCGACAAGCGTTTCCGGCAGCGGCAGGAGTTGAAGCGACACAACTTGACGCACTCGACCGAGAAGCCGTTTGAGTGTCCCGAGTGCAAGCAGAGGTTCTCGCAGAAGCGATACTTGAGGAACTACTCGAAGACGCACGTCGCTTCAGGGTGTAACTGTCCCTATTTTCAAGAAAGGAGACAGGAGGGTGTGTGGCAACTACAGAGGAGTTACTATTTTATGCCAATGTGCAAAGTTGTATGAAAAGGTATTGGAAAAGAGAATAAAAGACGACGTGGAAGAGAAATTGAGAGAAGAATAGTTTGGGTTCAGAAGGGGACGTTCTACTATTGACGCAATTTTTTCTATGAGGCAAATTATGGAGCGAAAATAGGAAAATGACCAAACTATGCATGTGGCATTCTTAGACCTGGAAAAAGCGTATGATCGTCTACCTAGAAAAAAGATATGGGATTGTTTGGCAAAAAAAGGAATACAAATTAATATTATCGACAGGATTAAGAGCACATACGATAACAGTTTAAGTTGCGTAAAAACAGCGGCAGGATTTACTGAATGGTTTTCCATAAACGAATGAGTTCCCTAAGGAAGTATCCTATCACCCACTCTTTTTGTTATCGTAATGGACGAATGAATAGTAGGGCTTATAGGCGCGTGAACCTGTTGGTCATTTTGCGCCTTAAATATTTATATATATACACACATACACATACAATATATATTCACATATATACATATATATATATATATATATATATATATACATATATATATATATATATATATATATATATATATATATATATATATATATACATACATACACATATACACATAAATATATACATATATTTTTTTGGGGAAATAAAAAGTAAAATTATATTTAATTTTTTTATTTAAGTAGTCATAGAAGTCTTATTATGACAACGTACTTAAAACTAGATGACCTTTAATAAGTCGGTTTCTTTAAGAAACCTAAACAACTTGTCGATTTGCTTGTAATCGTCACCAAGGACCTTTGGGATGCTATCTTCTAGAGAAAGGCGTCTTCTCACACCTCTGTATTTTGGACATTCAATAAGTGTGTGTTGAACACTTAACATTTCATCACACGAATCACATCTTGGTGGTATCTTGTCGAGGGAGAAGAGGTAGGCATGTGTAAATAGTGCATGGCCTATCCGTAACCGCGTGAGGGCAACCTCCTCCCGCCTAGTGGGCCTGATCGAAGAGTCCCAGCCAGCAATAGTGGGCTTTATCATTTTTAACTTGTTGTTTGTTTGCAAATCCCAAATGTCCTGAAACTTATTTTTAAACAAAGATTTGAAAGAGTTCTTCAAATCGTTAAAATAAAGCTTGGTGTCATCTATAACGGCTTTCTCCGTTGCAGCTTTTGCTGCCCTGTCGGCTAACTCATTGCCCTGTATCCCCACATGTCCAGGAACCCAGCAAAACACCACTGCGACGTCCCTCGAAGAAAGGGACGCCAACAGCGAGTGTATTTCCTGGACGAGAGTGTGTGGGGAATACAGGGCGTTTAAAGCTTGCAAGGAGCTCAACGGGTCCGAGCATACCATAAATCGTTTATCATGGCAGCTTGACTCTATGTGCGTGAGCCAATGCGTACAGCTCTGCCGTTAAAATACTTGATTTGTCGTTAAGTTTAAAACCACACGTGATGTCACCAAAAATAAAAGCGCTGCCAAGTGAGCTGTTGTCCTTTGATCCATCGGTAAAAATCTGATAAATATCCCCGTACTCGGCACTTAGCTCGGCAATTTTTTTCCTATAAACCAATGAACTAGTGGAGCTCTTGCTACTTGCAGCCAGACCGGTCAGGCAAGTAGGGCGCCCGGTTACCCACGGAGCTGTGGCACTGATGCCATGGGGGTACACCTTTGGGTAGCGGAAAGCAGCGTCCACCAAGAGTCGGTTCAGTCGAATGCCTGCCGGTAAAGTGGCGCTTGGCTTAGCGTTGTATAAAGCTTCGAAGCTAGGTTTAAATAAGGGAGTGAAGGCCGGGTGCTGTTTCATGCATAGGAGTTTAGAAGCATAAGATGTGAGCAAGTATTGTCTACGTAGAGCCAGGGGAGGTTCGCTCGCCTCACAATACAGGCTTTCGAGCCGGCTGGTGCGGAGAGCTCCAATGGCCAGCCGGATCCCTGTATTGTGTATGGTGTTAAGTGGTGTGAGGTAACTCTCCCTCGCAGATGCAAACACGATACTGCCGTAGTCCAGCTTTGATCTCACCAAAGCCCTATACAGCCTAAGCACAACAGTGCGATCTGCACCCCAATTGGTACCAGTAAGTACCCTGAGGAGATTTAGCGGTGTCTGACACTTTAATTTTAATTGTCGGACGTGTTCTTTCCAGTTGAGCTTCTGGTCAAACCACAAACCTAGAAACTTCACTGCGTTTGCGAATGGCAGAGCTTGTCCCCTTAGAAGAATATCGGGATCAGGAAAGAGACCCCTGTGTCTTGAAAAGTGCATGCAGGTTGTCTTTGTTTCAGAGAACTTAAATCCCGTGTTGTCAGCCCACCTCACTAATTTGTTGACCGTCATCTGGATTTGTCGGGCCGACGTGGCGATCGATCGAGACCGACAGATGATCGCGAGATCGTCAACAAATAGCGAGGCGGAAACTGGGGACTTCACGCAATCCGTGATCATGTTTATTGCGATTGCAAAGAGTGTTACACTCAGTACACTCCCTTGTGGCACGCCGTTCTCCTGTGTGAAGGTGTCAGATAAAATATTGCCAACACGGACGTTAAAAATGCGGTCAGTCATAAAATTGGAAATAAAAACAGGTAGTCGTCCTTTAAAACCCCAAGAAGACATGGATTTAAAAATATTAAAACGCCAGGTAGTGTCATAGGCCTTTTCCAGGTCGAAAAATACAGCAATTGCATGCTGCTTGCACAAAAACGAATCCTGAATAAAGGTCTCCACCCTGATCAGATGATCGAGCGTGCTTCTGTTTTTTCTAAAACCGCATTGAAGATTAGAGAGCAAATTCTTGTTTTCCAGCCACCAAACCAGACGGTCGTTGACCATCCTCTCCATTATTTTGCAAAGACAGCTAGTAAGTGATATAGGTCTGTAACTTGCTGCTTGTGTCTTGTCCTTGCCCGGTTTCAGGATAGGAATTTGGATGGCAAGCCGCCAGTCCTCTGGAGACAGCTGGTCTGTCCAAATCATGTTATATGTTTCGAGTAAGGAAGCCAGCGAATCGGGTGTCAGATTTTTAAGGAACATATTGTGGACCCTGTCGGCCCCCGGAGATGTGTTTTTAGATGTCCGGATGGCGTTGTCCAACTCCCACACACTAAACGGCTTGTTGTAACTCTCGGTGTTTGCAGAGGCAAATGACAGTTGCTTGCGCTCTGCCGCGGCTTTGACCGTTGAAACGATGCCGAGTAGTGGCGGGAGCTGGAGACATCTGCAAAGTGTTGGCCTATGCTATTTGCAATCTCCTTGGGGGCCGTGAACAGGATTCCGTTCCTCTCGATGCCTGCTATTGTGGTGGATTTATGCTTCCCTTTAATTTTATTTACACGGTGCCACACTTTGGTGGACGCCGTGGTGCATGTGATCGAAGAGACATACTGCTCCCATGATCGTCTCTGTGATGACCTAAACACTCGCCGTGCCTTCGCACGCAGCTGTCGGTATACCATGAGATTGGCCGTGGTAGGTCGACGCGTGAAGGCCCGTAACGCCCGTTTTCTTGCCGTGATGGCCACATCACAATCTTCGTTCCACCACGGAACAGGAATATGGCGTGGTTTTGTGGAAGTTTGAGGGATACTCTCTTCCGCTGCACTGACAAGAGTTTCAGCGATGTTTCTAACCTTAGAAGGGATGTCAACTTCAAGACGTGAGCCACTCAAGTCAGCCAGCTCAGCAAACCGCTTCCAATTCGCCCTCTTCAGGCTCCACTGGGCTGGGCGACAGGGAGGTTGAAAGTCAGTTTGCAGTGCTAGAAATATAGGAAAGTGGTCACTTCCACATAAATCCGAATGGATCGACAATTGAAAGAGCGTGACGATCGACGGGCAACAAACACACAAATCTATAGATGAGAATTGTCCGTTAAATGAATTAAAACGGGTTTTCTCGTTTCTATTTAAAATGGCCAAGTCATTATCGTTAAAAAATTTCTCCAGTAACCGACCTCTGCCGCTGTCGTACATATCATCACCCCACAGGGGATTGTGAGCGTTGAAATCGCCCAGCAGCACAAATGGTCGGGGTAGTCGTGAAAGTAGGTTGTTCATATTCGCCATAGTAACTGGAGCCCATTCTGGTAAATATAAATTACAAAACGTGACGGGTTGTGGGACGTGGACTCGGACTGCCACTGCCTGAAGAGGTGTTGTGAGCGGCAGCGGACTTGAAAAGACACTGTCCGAGACCAAAGTCGCCACTCCGCCATGAGCCCTGTTACCAGAAGTGTCGTCAAAACGATAAAAAGTGTATTTTCTTAGAACAGGTGAGTCGGTTTGTTTAAAATGAGTCTCCTGCAGGAAAAAACACATGGGATTAAAATTTGAAGTTAAAACTCTTACTTCGTCTCGGCGAACATTAAAACCATTGCATTTCCATTGGATAAAAACCATAATGCTAAGTGCACAACTAGAAGCTAGTATCACAGATGAAAGAATCACAAAATTATCACAGACAGGTATCACAGAGGTAAGTGTATAAAATAAAATATCACAGATAATTATCACGGATATTTGTTAACTCTTTTCAAGAAAGTCGATCCGTGAGTGCTGCCTCCGGCCTGGTTTTTCGGTCGATCCACCATCGACGTCCATTTCGTCTTCCGACGTCGGGCCCTGCGGTTGGCCTGCCCCTTTATTTGGTTTTTCTCTCCTTAACTTCTTAGCAGAACTCTTTTCATTGCGATCTTCGTCGCTTTCGGGGGTAGTTTTTGCTTGCTTAGAAGTTGCCCTTAGAGCAACCAGTTCTTCTTCCATTTCCTGATTCTTGTGTTTTCAACTTTTCATCCTCCACTCTAAGCTGTGTGATTTGTTTTGTTTGTTCGTCTTTTTTCTTGGTTTGTTCTTTGATCTGTTTACTTTGTTCTTCCAACCTTTATTTATTCTCTTCTTGGCCAGCCAGCAAACGCGCCATCATCTCCATCATTTCCTTAAGCTCTGATGGCTTGGATGGATGGACGTCCTCCTGGCTGGTGACACTCGCTTTAGCACCTGCTGCCTCGGCAAAGGATTTCTGGAGGTTGAGAGGAGGAGAGAGAGCGTTGTACTTTTTTCGTGCCTCGTTGATCGAAAGTTTGTCTTTGATTTTTATTTCAGTAATTTTCTTCTCCTTCCTCCACAAGGGGCAGTCCCGCGACCAGGCTGGGTGTGAGCCACCACAGTTCAGGCACTTGACCTCCCGCTCACAGGGCTTGCCCCCGTGTTCGTCCGACTTTGCACAATTTGGACAGACGTGCGGCCTCTCACATGTGTGTTGCACGTGCCCGAACCTTTGGCAGCGCAAACAACGAATTGGGTTCGGGATATGCTGCCGGACAGAAACACGAAGAAAACCAACAAAAATATTTTCTGGAAGAGTGACAGAGTCAAATGTAAGGATGTGAAGTGGGGATGGCTTCAGAGAGCCGTCTTTCCTTGTCATTATGTTTTTAACTTCTATCACTCGCTGTGGTTTGAGTTCTTCGAGGATAGTGCTTTCCTCTAAGCCAACAAGATCAGGACAGAAGATAACTCCCTTTGAGGTGTTTAGTGTCTTATGTGTCTCAACACGAATAGGAAACGTGCCCAGCAGCTTCATACCTGCTACTTTTTTGGATTGCTCCGAGGAGCAGACCTCAAGCAGCAGCGACCCATTTCTAAGCCGACTCGTGCTTTTTGTAACGCCGATGTACTTTTCAACGAATTTCTGGATTTTAAATGGTGAGACGCCGTTAAATGTCTTTTGCTTGTCTGCTTCGTCACACTTGAGAAGAAAGAAGGTGTGGTAAGTAGGAGATTGAAATGAACGTACGTCAATAGGTTTGTCAAACAAACTTTCTAGATAATTTGGGGGGGGGTGGGGGGTTTTGTTGTTAGGGTCCATTCAGTATGGAGATCAAATTTCATCAACTGGAGCCCTACCCACCACGGAGTCCGACAAGGGGACGTCCCACTGGGACGCCGGGGTTGTCCAGGTGATAAAGCGGGGGTGGCACCGGCAGTCGCGAGTGACCGCAGGATTTGGGGCAAAGTTACGGCCATCACGCCACCAGTGACCCCCCACTCATCCACGCATGAGGTGTTAGTGCCGCAGGCAAGCCGATTTGCTGGGGGTGGATTAGCCCCCAGCATCCTGTTTTGAGTGAATCCGTACCTAAAGTAGTGTGTTGGGGAGTATCCCCTATTTGTTCAACATTTTGAACTAGGGGGTACCCCCTCAACTACCAAGCAAAACATCTCCACCCGTGCAGGTCTCCACACACGGCAAACGTGTGGGCAAGCGTTTAGGTCTGCACAGGGAGTCGGCCAGAAGAGAAGACAAGATTACAGGACAGAGAAGGGAAAGGTGCAAGAAAGCAAAGACTCGAGAACTCCCTGTGCAAGCCGCCAATCACCAGCGAGCTGGATCTTACGCCGATTGTTTTTATCATTATTCCAGGGACTGAGCCGAGTCGTCAACAGGGGGAGGGAACCCCATCGCCGTTGCAGAAAACGGACGGAGGTTTCGGGAGGCGGCAAGGTGTGAAGCAAGGAAGAAGGTGAGAGAAAGATGGTGAAAGGAAGGTTGCAGAAGAAAAAGAGCGCACAGATCCTCCTTAGACCAAGGTCCAAGTCCCGCAACAGCGACGGGGCGGACTAGTCTTGGTCTGGACCCTCACCGACAGCCTGTCCGGCATAGGAGACCTTGCCGGGAGTTACACCTCCCGCCGGCATGGCCTGTCGGATCATCGGGCCACGCAAACCTCTTCACCGTAATGGACGAATTATTGAGGAGAACGGAACCACACGAGGAAGAAGATGCGAGGACTTTGATTTATGAAGACGATTTTGTGGTGTGGGGAGATTCAGGATTAGATTTGATTAGATTTGTGGGGCTTTACGGCACGCCAGCATCTAGGCTATTTGTGCCGATTAAATGTTTTCACAGTAAAATTAGAAGCAAGACACGTAAGTCTTGCTTAGTTAAGTCAATGTTTAAAATATTAAAAGGGTTAAATGATCTAGACGCAACTAGGCATTAAGTAGCAAAGTTAAAATTGGTAAAAGACTAGATATTGTTATACAACCCAGCCTCTTTCAGGAACCGAAGCATTGAATCGACGGAGCGATCGTCATCTTTTAGAGCCTCTTGCATATTCAGAGGGAGTTTTAACTTTAGTCGCAAATGTCGGTGAACGGCGCACTCGACTAATATGTGCTTTAGTGTAAGAGGTTGGTCACAAGCGGTGCACATTGGTGGTTCTTCCCGTTTGAGGATAAAGATATGGGTAAGAAAACTGTGACCAATGCGCATCCGGGTTGTGACAACCTCTTCTCGTCGAGAGTGACGGGCTGACGACTTCCATGTTGCGATCGATTTCTTGATAGGTCTGAGCTTGTTGGCGAGGACGGCTTCCCAGGACATTTGCCAGCGTTTTTTGTTTCTGTCCTGAAGACAGCTTTGAGATCTGAAAATGGCACAACTTGGAAGTCGACATTTTCTTTGTTGGTGGCCTCCTTTGCGGCCCTGTCGGCCATTTCATTTCCGGCGATGCAAGCATGGCCGGGAATCCAGCAAAATAGCACCTCTATCCCTGACAAGTTTAACTCGCCTAGCGTGGTCTGGATGATTTGGACGAGGTGGTCTGTCGGAGACCCATGACACAAAGCCTGGAGAGAGCTCAAGGAGTCGGAACATATCAGAAAATGTTTGAGACGGGCACGCTTGATGTGTTCAAGGGCCTTGAGGATTGCAAACAATTCTGCTGTAAAAACACTGCAGGTGGAATTAAGTTTGAAGCCTAGGCTTGTGTCACCGACAGTAAAGGCGCACCCAACAGATGAGTTTGTCTTCGATCCGTCTGTGTATATCCTGGCGTGTTGCTTGTACGAGTCACAGAGACTGCCAAAGAGTCGTCGGAACACGGCTGGACTGGTCTGAGCCTTGATGTTCTGTGCAAGCTGCATCAGACACACCGGCTCAGGAAGAGACCAGGGCGCCACCCGACTTGTTCCGACCGGCAGTACAGGGGGAAGATCAATTCCAAGTGCTTCGAGGAGTTCTTTCGCACGGATACCAACTGGTCTTGTGGCTCTTTGTCTTGTGTTGTAAATTGGTTGGTGAGGAGGCCTGAAAACCGTTTGGTAAGCCGGATGTTTGGGCATACCACGTAACTTGGAAATGTAACTTCCAAGAAGATAATCACGCCGTGTCGCCAAAGGAGCCTCTCCCGACTCACAATAAAGGCTAGGAATTGGGCTGGTTCTGAAGGCTCCAGTGCATAACCTTATGCCCGCGTTATGAACTGCGTCAAGAATTCCTATATACGACTTTCTCGCTGAAGCGTAGACTGCGCAACCAAAGTCCAACTTCGACCTTATGAGGGAGCGGTAGAGGCGGAGCATGGACGTTCTGTCGGCTCCCCAGGAGGTACCGCCCAAGATCTTAAGGATGTTCAATGCTTTGAGACATTTGGTTTTGAGCTGGCGAAGATGTGGCAACCAGTTGAGTTTTTCGTCAAAAACAAGACCAAGGAAGCGCGTGGATTCTGCGAAAGGCAGGGTCTGATTAGACAATGTCAGTGCAGGGTGGGGTTGAAAAGTTCGATGCCGACTGAAGTGCATGCAAGTTGTTTTTGTGGAGGAGAACCTAAACCCATGTAGGTCAGCCCAAGTTTGCAATCGATTGATTGTTAATTGGAGCTGTCGCTGAGCGGAATTTAGGTTTCCTGTTTTGTAAAAAACAGCCAAGTCGTCGACATACAGGGATGAACGTACGGGCGAACGAATACACGACGTGATCGAGTTGATAGCAATTGCAAATAACGTGACGCTCAGAACCGCTCCCTGCGGGACACCATTTTCCTGCGCAAATTCGGCTGACAATGTATTCCCGACACGAACATGGAAAGTACGGTCAGCCATAAAGTTTTGGATGAGGAATGGGAGATGGCCCCTGAATCCCCATCTGTGCATGGTGCGCAAAATGCCGTACTTCCATGTTGTGTCGTATGCCTTCTCCAGGTCAAAGAATATGGCAATGAGGTGTTGGTGCTGGATGAAGGTGTCCTGAATCAGACCTTCCAGCTGGACCAGATTGTCCATCACCGATCTATTCCGTCGGAAGCCGCTTTGTTCCACGCAGAGGAGCCTCTTTGATTCTAGGAACCACATCAAGCGTGCATTGATCATGCGCTCTAAGAGTTTGCACATGCAGCTCGTCAGTGCAATCGGCCTATAGCTCGAAGGATCGGACTTTTCTTTTGCAGTTTTCAAAATTGGGATGATAACTGCAACCTTCCATTGGGTTGGGAAACAGTCTTGGAGCCAGATTTTATTCAGCAATGCCAGCAAGTATAGCTTAGATTTGGAGGACAAGTGTTTAATCATTTGGTAATGTATCAAATCCAAACCAGGTGAAGTGTCCTTTTCTGATCGCAATGCCGAGTCCAGCTCACACTCACTGAAGGGTACGTTGTACTCCTCCAGGTTGCCCGAGCGGAAGTCTAGATATTTTCTTTCCGCCATTCGTTTGAAATTTTTAAAGGTCGCTGTATAATTGGCAGAGTTTGAGATTTTGGAGAAATGAGCACCCAGGATATTTGCTATCTCCTGTTGAGAGGTTGCTAGCAAACCATTGCACAGGAGACCAGCAATGGGTTTGAAATTCGATTTTCCAGAAATCTTGCGGATTTTATCATAGACCCTGGAAGACGGTGTCCGTGCTGTAATGGTGGAAACATAGTTTTTCCATGAGGTCTTTTTAGC
The DNA here is from genome assembly GCA_921293315.2 of Nemurella pictetii. Taxonomy (NCBI): domain Eukaryota; kingdom Metazoa; phylum Arthropoda; class Insecta; order Plecoptera; family Nemouridae; genus Nemurella; species Nemurella pictetii. Next base: position 2,463,995 of record OV121116.1, read on the forward strand.
CTGCTTACACGTAAGGCGTGCCTTGGCTCTCAGTTTCTTGAATGCAATTAGGTTGACTAAGGTTGGGTGTGATATAAACGTGGCAAGCGCTCTACGTCTATTCCTAATCGCCTCCTTGCATTCAGGGGTGAACCAGGGGACAGGCACACGGTAAGGCTTCTCCGACGACTGTGGAATGGTCTTCTGAGCTGCGTGTATGACCACTTCAGTGAAGTGGCTTACATGAGCGTCCACATCATCGAAGTCAGAGTCATCGAACACTGCAAGAGAGCGGAAGGTGGTCCAGTCGGCTCTATTAATTATCCACTTCGGTTGTCGTGGAGGGAGGGGCGGAAGGGTGCGACAGTCAATTAGAATCGGGAAGTGATCACTGCCACAAAGATCATCGTGAACACACCAATCAACATCGAGGGCAATTGAGGGTGAACATAGCGACAGATCGATGGCAGAGAAAGATCCCGTGGCAGCTGAGAAATGTGTATTGCTGCCATCGTTCAACAGCACGACATTGTGGAGCCTGATGGTATCGTCCATCAGCGTGCCTTTCGAGTTGGTGGAAAGGCCGCCCCACACGGGATTGTGTGCATTGAAATCGCCAGCTATGATGAAAGGTCGAGGAAGTTGTGTCAAAAGGTCGTCTATAGATCGTTGAGAAACAATACTGTCTGGGGGAAGGTATAAGTTGCAGATATAGAGAGGGCTTGGAAGAGAGATTTTTACAGCCACAGCCTGGAGAGTGGTAGTCAACACAACAACCTCCGAGTGGAGGCTGTTGTGGACAGCCGTTGCAACACCTCCCTGGGCTCGCTGTCCTGCGACGTAATCGTATCGATAAAAGTCGTAGTTCCTAAGGACAGGAGTGTCCGTAGGTTTCAAGTGAGTTTCTTGGAGACAGATTACGAGTGGACTAAACTTCGACACTAGTTGACGAGTCTCTTCCTTTCTAGTGGAAAAACCCCTAATATTCCACTGCAGGATCTTCGCCATGTAAACTGGTGTGCTCCTAGGTGCTGTTATTTACTTGATGTCTTTCCCTTCTCCTTTCCCTTGACCGTCTGCCAGTTGTTCGGCGAGATGTCGGTGGAGTCAAAGTCCATGGCGTCCTTCCTGATAGACAGAGAGGACGATGAGGATCCACCGACCGTGTTCGAGTCGAAGGTAATCGGAGTTTTCTTCGAGGTACCGGTCTGTTTATTGGTAACTTTTGCAGACGCAAGTTGCAAAGTCCTTGCCTCGAGCAGCTCTTGAACCTGGAGCCGTAAAGAATCGATTTGGTCCGATTTTTCTTTTAATTGATTTTTAAGGGCCTGGACTTCTTGTTGGTGGCGCTCCTCCATCTCTTCATGACGCTTCGCTTGCTCAGCAGAGAGTTGCAGTTGTTGTTTTAAAAGACTTTGCAATCGAATTGTCTCTTCTGAGACGGAAGCTCCCGAGTCCAGGGCTTTCGCAAATGATTTTCCTGAAACGCCATTGGAAATGTTGAGTCGTTTGCGAGCTTCAAACAATGATATACCTTCTTTGACTCGAATTTCCTGGACCTTCTTTTCTAGGACCCACTGCGGGCAGTCGCGGGACCACACAGGGTGACTGCCAGAGCAGTTCACACAGTGGGGAGCACTAGAGCAGGCGTCTGCATTGTGTTCCTCGGAAGAACACCTCCCACAAACCGACTTCCTAGTGCAGCCTTCACTAGGGTGACCGTAAATTTGACATTTAAAACAGCGAAGTGGATTCGGGATGTGGGGGCGGACGTTGAGGCGCAGGTAACCAGCGAAAACATATTCCGGGATCTTGGGAGTGCCGAAAGTGAGTACCAGCAAAGGTGTTGGTTGAATTGAGCCGGTTTTGCGACTCATCATACGGTATACATCTGTCACATGTTGTGATTTGAATTCGGTTTTAAGCTCCTCAACATCAAGAGCTAACAGATCGTGGCAGAAGACAAGTCCCTTAGAAGAGTTGAGCATTTTATGTGGTGTCACTGTGATGGGCATAGTGTCGAATGTTTTTGCTGTCTGCAGTTTCTTTGACTGTTCACAGTTTACTACTTCGACTAACAGCGTACCGTCCTTCAAACACTTGGAACTTTTCACTTCTCCAACCAGTAAGAGCAATCCGCGCTTTTGCGCAAAGGGAGGAACAGACTTAAATGTTTTACCATTAGTTAAAGAAATGACCAAAAAACGTGGCTCCAATGGTTTGGGGGTCACGTCATCTACAGTAATTAGGTCCTCCATCAGAGGTCGCAGGCGCTTGTTTCGATTAAGAGGGGGGGTTTTGTTTTGGGTGTCCATGGATATTTTGGGGACAACCTACCCTTCATGCCTGCAATAGGGACTCAACTAACCCCATGGGGTACTACCCCATGGGGCCTTGTAAACAAAACCGGGTCCCCCCCATCGGGAAACCCGATGAAGGGGAGCCGGTAAATGATTTCCTTTTAGATCAGGCTTGGGTAGGAAAGTGCTAATTTTACGTCCGGACGCTCCCGGGCGCAACCGACCTTTTCCCCGGGCGGAAGGAGCCGACCTTGTCTCGCCGGCACCCCCGCCCGGCTAGTGCAGCCGACGCAACCCGTTCACGAGCCCAAGCGGCGTCATCCAATTAATGAACCAAACTCATATCCGTATGATTGCAGGTGTCGTCAACGAGGGGAGTTCAGGTGCGCCCAGGAAGCCGGCCAGAAAGGTAAGTTCAAGATTTGTAGGATAGAGAGAAAGAGACAAGAATAACACGAGAGCTCCCTGGGCACACCCCAGTCACCAGCTGTCTGGCTCTCACACCGACTGGTAAGTATTCCGAGGACCGAAAGAAAAACCATTATAATTGCCAGGTCGTCATAAGGGAGGGAGCCACGCCGCTGTCGCAGAAGACAGACGGAGGCATCGGGAGGTGGCAAGAAATGAAACAGGAAGATAGAGGAAGAGAATGTGTTGAAAGGAAAATAGGAGAGAAAAAGATGGCACAGGTCCTCCCTCGGCCAAGGCCCGCGTCCCGCGACAGCGACGGGGCGGGACTATTCTTAGCCTGGTCCTCACCGGGAGCCTGTCAAGGGTTCCCGGATCACTGGACCAGTTTCACCCCCTCACCACGGTGAGATGATAGTCCTCGAGGGGGGAGATTCAGGAGAAGAAGTACATATCAAGATTGACAGGTGGAGTGAAGAGACTGAAAAAATTGGGCTAAGAGTAAGTGCAGGAAAGAGTGAAGCTATGACCATGGAAAGGAAGGTGCGTCACGGACATGTGGGCATCAAGCTTAGAAGTGGGTGGTTAAAAGAAGTGAAAGAGTTTAAATATCTTGGAAGTATTCTCACAAATCAAGCAAGGCTGGAAGCAGATGTCAGGGAAAGAGTAAGGAAAGCAGAAATTTTTTACCAATCGGTTAGAAAATTATTATAGAATGAAACAGTACCAAGAAAATTTAAAATGATTATTTTCAGAATTTACCTTGTCCCAATTTTATGGAGCAGTGACTTGGGTAATGGGACGCAAAGAAGATGAAGTTTTTAAGGAGTATAAGAGGAGTTACAAGAATGGACAAGATAAGAAGTAATATTATTAGGAACGAGCTGGGAGTTGAGAGCCTGGGTTGATGCGAATTACAAGAAGGAAGCTTGAAAATACGGCAGTAGGAAGAAGAAGAGTGGGAAGACCTAGGGAAAGATTGAGAGAGAAGATAATAGAGGATGTAGAAAGACGTGGAAAGTGGAGTGATGTTGATGATAATAGATTGTGGGAGAACAGAGAGCAATGGAAGGAATTAGTAGAGAGGATGGAGGCATGCAATGAAGAAGATGAAGAAGAAGATGAAGAAGAAACAAGAGAAGCGACCACCTGAGGCCCTAGATTTAGGTGGATTATTCCACAACTTGACCCATGGCAATTTGGAATTAAGGAAAAGATATTATTATTATTATTAATAAATGGAAAATTCTTTCCTCGTTGAGTTTTGCGTTTCCGCATTCACATTGGATCCAATTATAAGCTCTTTAGGAAGATGGAAGATGGCCTATGCATGTGTGCCATGTGGAAAAGCAATTTTCGGGGATAACAAAATTTGAGAGATTGAGAAAAATATTCACAAACTGGGTAATTAATGATCTTCTTCGGTGTTCAAACGAACGGAGTCACATGCCACTTACCGGTTACTTTGGTGGAAAACCTCATCAGTCATCAGGACGTCAAACTCGTAACCACGTTGAGGGAACCTTGCTGGGAAAGCTCCTCGATAGTCGGTAGCAACTGGCAAGTGTGTTTCGTACCGACTGCAACCCCCAGAAGGTCATCAGCGAGTGGAAGCTGGACACTGTCTGACCGAAAGACGTCGAATATAAATCCATTTTTCTAATGGCTTGGAATACTTAATGTCGTCGACAACGGCGGTGGCATGAATTTGTCACCGGGTGACACCGGGGTGATAGTCCACCCACGTTCGCGTTCGTTGGCAAACGCGACGGAGTTAACCTGCACAGTCGTATCATGGCCTGAAATTACCCCGGTGCCTTGTGCCAAGAACCCCGCCCCGCTCCTGGCTGCATGACAGACCTCCTCCAATGTCTTTGTCTCTGCTTGTGCTGTCCACCAATAGCCAAGTGTAATATGGCGGTTTGTGTCGCGGTGACAGTGCGATGAATCATTCCCACCCATTCCTAATCAGAGATTTGCTGGTTAACCAACACTTGCCTCACTCAACGACCGCCTCTAGCCGGAGGTGGCAGCCACCATTTTCTTTGTCTTGTCACGTTCAGTTTTGCTGTAAGACAATCGTGTATTTTTCAGGCCCAAGTGCATGTTGCAATTGCAGAACATTTCACTCGGCACTATCAAGTCTCGGTGAATGGCCAAACACGCTGTGCCGTGTGGACTCGCGAATCCGTGCTGGTTTCTCGAATGAGACTCAAACAGCCAGTATGTCCCGTCGACCGCTCTGCCCATGGCAATCGACACAGACACAGCTGTTAGAAAAGAATCCCACCGGCCGAGCTCGCGAGAAACTTGCTTAGTCGTGTGGGAAGATCGGGCCAGGCGTCGTGGCGGCGTCAGGATTCTTTGTAATCCATGTGCTCAATACTGCAACGGAGATGCAATCATAGAGCTCCAGTACAGAGAGATATTGCTCGTCCCTCGGAAGATTACGCGCTCTGAGCGTGTACAGCGTGTCATGATTGTGTAATGTACTATTTATAGATTTAGATATCATATTATAAAAGTCCTGCACTTGCTATCAGGGACCGGTTGCAATGAAACCCTCACCTGTTGTGTCTTTAAATAAATGAATATCAAACATAACATTGCGCACTCGGTGCAAGGTAAATTCAACAGCTAATAGATCGAGTTTGAAGAAACATTGAATATTGTTGAGCGAAAAGGTAAAAGATTGAAGAATGGCAACTATAAATCTACCACCACCACAGAAATTTAGCGCGACAGGAAACGTCACAGAAGACTGGAAAGAATGCAGATTAAATTTCGTAAACTATTTGATAGCAAGCAAGCTGAACAGAGAGAGTGAAGAACAACAGTGTGCAATATTCCTGCACGTAATTGGGTCAGATGCTGTAAGGGCCTATCGACAATTAACCTTCACTGAAGAAGAACAAGAAAAGAAGAAAGTCAAGACGATCCTGGACAAATTCGAGGAAGACTTCATACCGCAGTTAAATGAAACCATAGAGAGGTATAAGTTCACACAAGAATTCAACTCCCAGAAGAGAAGTTTGAGCAGTTCCTCACGGAGCTAAAATCAAGAGCAACGACATGTGGTTTCGAGAAACTGGAGGATAGCTTCATCAGAGATCGCAATGTAATAGGAATTGGAACGGAAGCAGTAAGAGACAGATTGCTATCAGAGAAGAAATTAACGTTGAACACCACGGTTGAAACATGCAGAGCAGACGACCAGTCGAAACTTCGACACAAAGAAATAAACCAAGAAAATCGAGAAGTTCAAACAATCGGAAGAAGACATCCGACGAGAAAATCCCAAGATCGAAGAACGAACTAGTTGCGACGACAAGATACAACAAAAATGCGACAAGATACCAGGGAATCCGAATCCAAGGGCGAGCACAATGTCGAGAAATTGGACATCACGGCGTGATGACAGCTCGAATGATCGGTATGTCAAAGATGAATGTTAAAGGTGCTGATGAAATCATGGAAAAAAGTTATTGCCCAGCTGAAGGGAAACAATGTATCATTTTTAGGAAATTTGGGCACTATGCCAAGAAATGTAGAAGTAAACTAGAGCTTCGCGAACGCTCACTCTAATCGCGTTCTAGATGAGCGTAGTTATTTTAAATAAAGATTTCAAAACTCAAAACATCATCAATTTGCTGATGACACGCAATTAGATATGTCTGGTCCTCCAAAAGATATAGAAAGCTTGGCCTCTAAGTGATGTCTCACATATTTACAAGTGGTCAAATGAAAACTGTCTACTTCTTAACGTGAAAAAAACTATACTCATTCCAATATCGACTGAAAAAAATATCAAGAAAATACGTCAGCTATCACCAGCAATAACAATCAATGAAGTACATACACCTTTTGAATTTTCCGCAAGAAATCTAGTTGTCGTTTTCGATTGAACATTAACATGGGAAGACCACATACAAAAGCAGTGCTCCCGAGCATATTCTTCCTTACGATACATCTACAAGTATAAAAATATGTTGAGTGAAGATGTCAAGAGGAAAATCACTAATTCGCTAGTTATATCCCTACTGGGCTATTGTGACATATTTTACTGTAACGTCAACAAGACCAGAGGAAAGAAGATACAAAAAATCCAGAACGCTTGCATCAGATTCACCTATAATATAAAGATGTATGGATCGCTCACCAACTTAATGAATTCACACAACATCATGAACATGGAAAACAGTAGAATTTTTCATATAGTTTCCTACATATATAAAATTTTAGAAACAAAAACTCCAAATTATCTTTTTGAAAAACTAGAAAAATCAAAAAATGAGAGAAACAATATAATAACGTTACCTAAACATTCTACAGCTTTACGTGGCAACTCCTTTTTTGTATTGGGCCCTATTCTATGGAACAAATTACCAAATTTTATACAAAATCAAAACTATACGGGCTTTCAGGAATCTTGCACATTGTTTATTTTAGCTCTCCAAAAAAAAAGATGTTAATACAAAATTTATATTCATAGATTCAGGTTTAATTGAAGGTTAGGTGGAAGACCATAGATCTGCCATTTTTACTTTGTAAAATGTCTAATTATTGTGAACCTCGCCATTTTTGTTTGAAAAACAAAATAAAGAATAATAATAATGATTATTAGAAACGAAATATCAATTCCAAAATTTACATCCGTAAATCCCGGTACGGTAGTAAATTTTGGAATTGATATTTCGTTTCTAATAATCATCATCTACCGTCCATGCAACGAGTATTTGCATTTAGGACTAAATTCACAATAATAATAATTATTATTTTTGTTATTATCATTTTTATTATTATTATTATTATTATTATTATTATTATTATTATTATTATTTAAGACCAAAAAAAAGGTAATTGTACCAAACCATTTTTCCAATTGAATATTAACTGTTTATTATATAACTGCCAAATTTATCAAACAAATTAAATCCCGCAAAGACGGGAAAACGGCCAAGCTAACCAAACAAACTAACTAAGGGTGGAGGGGTTCTCATCGCAATCAGAAATGAATACGAGGTAGACGTGATAGACGGACCACGCTCGGAAGAAGGGGGAGAGATGGCATGGTGTAAAGTAAAAATAAGAAATACGGAATTTTATATCGGATGTATTTACAGACCGCCAAATGCAAGCGCGATATGGCTAGAAGTGTTTAAGGAAACATTATCCACTCTATAAAAAGAAGCTAGAAACCCAAAAATTGCAATCCTTGGCGACTTTAACTTCCCAGACATATCATGGGAGAAAGGAATAGGAAGCTCAAATAACAGTGATGCAAGCCAGCAAAATATATTTATCGACATACTAAATGATTATGGTTTTGAACAAAATGTAAATTTTCCTACTAGAATAACTAAAACAACAAGCAACATCTTAGATCTAGTGCTGGTAAATGACAGCAACTTAATAGAATACGTAAATGTCGAAGCAGGCATAAGTGACACGAACTTATAACTACTAGCCTAAATGTTAAATCAAAGAGAAGAAATAGATATACTATACAGAAATACTGTTATGATAAAACAGATTTTAGTGCATTTGAAAAGGAACTAGAACAAAAGTATGGGGAATATGATAAAAATTTTCAGGAACTGGATATCGACCGAAACTGGGAGGATTTCACACACATTATGACTTCCTTAACAAACAAATACGTACCTAAAAGAGAAATAAATATACAGGAGGACAATCCCTGGATGAATAATTCCATTAAAAGAGAAATAAGAAAAAAGGAGAGGTATTTTAAGCAATACAAAAAGTATAATAGCGAAGAATCCAAATTAAGATACCTTACACAAAGTAAAATCGTCAAAATTAAAATTAAAAGGTTAAAAAAAAAATTCTTCAACATAACGCTCAGTGACCAAATGACTACCAACCCCAAAAAATTCTGGAAATACATAAATAGTAACACAGCCAAAAGGAACAAAATAACACAGCTGCGAAACACAGATGGCGAAATAGCCGAAAACGAAAGAAATATTGCTGATATTTTAAACCAACATTTCCATTCTGTATTTACAACCGATGAGGACATACACCAACAGTCACCGCATTCCACAGTAAACAGCATCAGCAAAAACTCGAAAAATCTGCATGCTCAACAAATGCCACAAGTGAATATTACAATAAAAGGAATCGTTAACGAATTATTGAAATTAAACACAAACAAAGCCAGTGGACCTGATAATATGCACGGAGCTATTTTAAAAAAGACAGCGGAGGCGAGTTCAAAATATATTCACAAAATATTTGAGCAATCCTTAAACTTAAGCCGAGTCCCCCAGCAATGGAAGCTGGCACACGTTACTCCAATTTTTAAAGATGGAGATTCTTTAGAAGCATCGAATTATAGACCAATCTCAATAACTAGCATAGTTTGCAAAATTCTCGAGCACATAATTGTGAGCAACATGATGCAGCACCTAGAGACTAATAACCTCCTTTACGCACGTCAGCATGGTTTCAGACAGGGAGTCTCGTGCGATACGCAGCTGATTGAACTAACACAAGACATTCTTACATGGGCAGACCAAAATAACCAAATTGATATAATTTTTATGGATTTTAGCAAAGCTTTTGACAAGGTACCTCATAAAAAACTAGTCGGAAAACTCATAAACTACAAAATAGATCTTAAAGTCATCAAATGGATCGAGGATTTCCTAAATAACAGAAAACAATCAGTTAAACTTAACAACCGCGTTCTGTCCAAAGAGCTAAAAGTCCTTTCCGGAGTCCCTCAGGGAAGTGTATTGGGTCCTGTATTATTTAACTTATATATAAATGATCTTCCTGAAGGGTTGATATCAACAACCAGGCTGTACGCAGACGATTGTGTCTTGTACAGGAAAATTGAAGATGTAAATGACACAACTACGCTACAAAATGATATCACTCTAATCCAAGAATGGTGTAAAACATGGCAAATGAAATTAAACATTAAGAAATGCAAGTATATGACTATTAAAAAATCAAAAAATATTGAACAGGACATAAACTATGAAATTGAAAACCATATACTGGAAAAGGTAAACTCTTTTAAATATCTTGGAGTGTACATAGACTCAAATTTGGACTGGAACATACACATAAACTATATAATAAAGAAAGCCATTAGAACCATAAACTATATGAGACGAAGTGTATGCAATACAAAAGAGGAAACCAGAAAAAGAATATACTTGGTCATGATAAGACCACTACTGGAATATGCAAGCTCTACTTGGGACCCATGTAAAGTTGGTTTGTGCAACTCAATAGAAATGGTCCAAAAAAAGGCAATACGTTTTATCAAAAACAATTACTATGATTATATGGATTTTAGCGTTACGGAAGAAATGCACAAACTCGGAATATCCTCACTTCAAAATAGAAGAAATAAACACCGTTTACTTTTGATGTACAAAATCGTCAATGGAATTGTCAAAATTGATAAAAACTTATATCTTGACCCACCTAAGTATCGATCGAGAAATGACCACTCTTTTAAGATAAATCCTATAAAGACAAAAACAAATATCTACGCAAATTCTTTTTTTCCAAAAACAATCTCTGATTGGAATAGACTGCCCCTTACAACTCATGTAATGGATAGCTTAGAAAATTTCGACCATTTCCTTGATCTTTTTTACAATTAAAGGCAATATAAACGTTTGTTTATTTATAGTTATATATATATATATATATGTATATATATGTATATATATATATATATTATATATTTATTTATTTATTTATTTAGCTTAATTAGATTATATGTATTTATATATGTATTAATTAATGTTCATTAGAATGTATTTATATTAATCCAGACTCTTTTCTGTAATACCCCGCAAGGGGTCCTAGAAAAAAAAAATAAAAATAAAAAAATAAAAAAAAAACTCCCGCACGGAACAGCAAAATAAGAAACAAAACTCCCACAAATAACGGAAAACTGCCACGTTTATTAAATAATCAAAAATCCTGCACGAAACTTTGATGTTTAGCAGACAAATAAAAGTTATCTCTAGGTTTATCTGTAGTTGCAGGTCAACTTGAACCCCACATGCTACAGACGTGTTGGGCACGAACATTGCCGAGCAGTAGCGAAGCACTCGCGATTTCTTACCCCGGGTGATATGACGGAACGCCTTGTCGGCATGATGACCACGAGTTGTACAGGGTCACACACATACGACGTTCATCATTTCAACCCTTCTTCTTGGATTTGAAATGGTTAAACCTGCAGTTAGTGCCCATAGAAGGGATGCTGAGTTCAAGAGCCACAATTTAGTTGTCAATGACATGATATTTATGTGGTCTTTGCAAGTTTTTGGAAATCAGGAAAAAAACGCGAAATTCGGAATTATTTTCATAACGCCGCCATAACACCGAAATCCATCAATCTTACTGCGAAATTTACGAAATCATAAAACTATTAAATCGTGATTGGCCAAAAAATTAATTCTTCACTGAATCAAATTCAGCACAAGAAAATACCGTCGAGGAGGGCAAAAACTCAAGATTAGAAGTGAAGAGTTTTCAGCCTGGAAAAAAATGTTTAAATAGACATCTGGGCATGGCGCTCCTCTTCCAACTTTCTCAGTTGCAAGCTCTTCAAGAGAGATTACCAATTCTATCGAATGGAGGCTGGCTGTATAATTATGATGCTTATTATTCGAACACAAGATAGTCCGACGAAGCTAATGCCAGTGGCGAACTCCTTTGTCCCCAAACTTAAAACGGCAGAGTCTAGCGTCATGGCCTGGCATTTGTGGATTTTAACTGCCCAAGCAAGTTGATTGATTGATTGATTTGTGGGGTTTTACGGCGCGTCAGTAACTATGGCTATTTGCGCCGGTCAGATGATTGAAACAAGACAGTGACAAAACATTAAACAACAAAAAAATCAAATAGATAAAAAGAATCGATCAGTTGGATAAAATAATGTCATTGGTTAAAAAGCAAAAACTAGATTAAAAAACTAGTTTTTATTTCCTGACGCATTCTTTATAAATACTTGCGCCAGGAATTTAAGACTGATTTTAAAACTACTCTAAAATAGATCAGTTTATAAAATGGCAGTCTTAATTTAAAAATAAAAAGACAACAAAGACAATAAAAAACTACACTCCAACTAAGAACAAATAAAAATTTGTGTCAAGTCAGACGAGTAAGAAATTGTCAATGGTTAAAAAGCAATAAAAACAATGCTTAAAAACCAGTTGTCATGTCCAGACGCAGTTTTTATAAATACTTGCGCCTGGAACATAAACTGCTTTAAAAACTTACTAAAAACTAGATAAGTTTATAAAAGTCAGTTTGAATTAAAAATTTAATTATTCGGCCTATCGACACGGCGTTGTCTCCCAACGCCTCTGGCAAACTTCCGGGGATCTGCAGGTGGTTGCGCAGTTGCCTGTGAACGGCACACTCGACAAGGAGATGTTTAATCGAGAGAGGTTGATCACAGGAGGTGCACATCGGTGGCTCTTCTCGCTTCAGGATGAAGACGTGAGTGAGCGGGCTATGACCGATGCGCAACCTCGTTGTTACAACCTCCTCGCGTCGAGTGTGTCGGGCAGAAGATTGCCAGGGGTCGATAGTTGCCTTGATGGGCTTCAGTTTGTTGACTTGCACAGTGTCCCATGTCGCTTGCCAGCACTTCTTTGTTTCGGCCCTGAAGGCGGCTTTAAGATCGCTAACAGGGACAACTGTGAAGTCAACATCGGCTTTTCTTGTGGCGTCTTTGGCTGCTCTGTCGGCCATCTCATTGCCAGCAATTCCTGCATGGCCTGGAAGCCAACAGAGAAACACTTCTATGCCGACCAAGCAAAGTTCGCCAAGTTTAGCCTGGATGGTTTGCACAGATGGTCCGTGGGGAATGCCTGACATAGTGCTTGGAGGGAGCTCAGAGAATCGGAACAGACAAGAAATTGTTTGCGATTGGCACGCTTGATATGTTCAAGGGCCTTGAGAATCGCAAACAACTCTGCTGTATAGACACTACAGGGAGGACTGAGCTTAAAGCACACGCTTGTGTCGTCGATGACAAAGGCACACCCCACAGACTCATTGTCCTTAGATCCGTCAGTGTAGATCCTGCAGTGTTGTGGGTACTGGTCGAAAATGCTGAAGAACAGCTGTCGGAACACGGCCGGGCTCGTCTGGGCCTTGGTGTGCTGAGCGAGTTGCATCAGGCATACAGGCTGGGATGTTGTCCAGGGAGCCACACGACCGATTCCGACAGGGAGGACAGGTGGGAGATCCATTCCAATTGCGACCAAGAGCTCTTTAGCTCTGATGCCAACAGGTCTGGTTGCTTTTAGCCTGGTGTTGTAGAGAACAACATTTGGCGGAGCGAACGCAGACCTGTATGCCGGGTGTTTTGGTATGCCACGTAGCTTGGCTACGTAGCTGGCAAGGAGGTTGTCACGCCTGATCCACCAGCCAAGAGGATCGAAGAGTTGAGATATTTTTGACAATACCTTGCGTTCGGTGGGGTGAGAAACATCCTTGCGGCTCATGAAGACGAAGTCGTCGGACTGCGGTCTCCATGCCAGCCCCAGGGTGTTGTGAAGAGGTTGTGAGTTGAGTTCCCGAGATGACGACGTTGCCTTACGCTTGTCTGGGAGTTCCTTGAGAATGAAGGCTTCGTTTGACGTCCACTTTTGCAGATTGAAGCCGCCCACCGTGCAGAGGCCATCGAGTTGTTTCAGCACTTGCTGATCGTCTTCTGTAGTGTCTGATCCACCAAATGCGTCCTCGACATACATTCCACGGCAAAGGATGTCCACCGCGCGAGGAAAGCGATGTCCTTCGTCGAGATTTAGCTGTCTGAGAACACGCAGAGCGAGATACGGAGCGGCTGCTAGGCCGTAGGTAACCGTCAACAGCTGATAGGTGAGAGGAGCGAGAGAGATCCGGAGTCCACAGGATTCGTTGGAAGTCCCGATCATCCTGGTGTACCAGTATTTGCCGACGAGAAGACGTATCGAAACTGGCGCCACCACAAAATGACGTCTGCCAAGTCAGTTTGCAGCTTCTCACCTATGTGTAGATGATCGTTGAGAGACTATCCGTTGTCCGGACGACACGAGGCGTTGAACACGACCCGAAGTTTGGTCGTCGAACTGTTTTTCCGGACAACTCCGTGGTGTGGCAGGTAGAAAACTGGTTGAGTTTCGCACTCGGAAGCTGGCACTCGTCGCATGTGACCGAGATTCTCGTACTCGCTGAGAAACTCTGAGTAGCTTTGAAAGTAAAGAACATCTTTAGAGAATTGCTTGGTAAAGCGAGAGAACATGCGCGAGGCTGGCGTTCGCGAATCTCCGAGATCGTTCGGTGCCGTTCTGAAAGGAAGACGAACAAAGTAGCGACCAGTTTAAACCCCTGGCATGAGTAGAGACAAAGTGAGCTTCACACTTCGCTTCTTCTGGCGACAGTGCGGGAGCAGATGTTTTCGGCGGTTCTTCTTGAACCCAGAATCGTTAGATCAGATCGTGCAGATCGTGATCTATCGAACACCAGAATCCTTGTGCTGGCGATTGAGATGATGAATCTTGTGTGGGCGCGATTGGACCAGACAAGATCCATCCCAGATTCGTTCGTTGTGTAATTGGGCTGTTCGTGGGACCTCTGATCAGATCTTCCTCGATCAGTTGTCCATAGATGTCCGCACCAAGGATGAAATCGATTCTTCCAGGAGTCGAGTAGTGTGGGTCTGCTAGCTTGAGACCCGCGAGATGAGGCCAATCAGATGATTGCACGGAGGTGCTCGGCAAATGAGCTGTGAGATTAGGCAGGATAAATGCAGATAACTCACATTTGAAGTCCGAGCTGAAGTGAGATCGAAAACTGAGAGAGACGATGCCTCGAGTGGTTCCGGCGTGCTGCGCCCCGATGCCAAGAAGCGGTACCACAGCGCGACGCCGTGAGATATGGAGCTGCTGTACCAGGGACTCGGACATTAATGATATTTCCGAACCTTGGTCTAGTAATAATAATAATAATAATAATAATAATAATAATAATAATAATAATAATAATAATAATGTTCTTTTATTGCCTTTTGATCATTACATGATATTGCCATCGTCACTTCCTTAAAACTAAAATAACGTACATACATACATAGTCAGTTCATTTACAATTTATGATTTACAGTTTATAAAGGTCGTCAATTCGATAAAAACATTCTTGAATTAAATATTGTTTTAAAAGGACTTTAAAATTCCGACCTTCACATTTAAGTCTTTCAGGTAAAGCGTTGTTAAGTTTTCTACCAGCGTAAATTGGAGTCCTTTTGTAAAATTGATGTTTAAAATGTTTTGTCTTTGGCATGTTCTTATTTCTAGTGTCATAGGCATGGTCCTGATTATTCAAATGATAATTATTGTTTACAACATACATTATTACATAAAGAATATAAATGCAAGGCATAGTCAATATTTCGAATTTTCTAAATAAATGCTTACAAGTAGAGCTCGAGCGTTGAGTTCTGTTCCTTGCTGCGTGCAAAAACGAACTAGCACCGTAGCTAGCAAGACAGTCCTCCTGTTTGAGGCTTGACGATTCAGCGTGTGATGAGTGTTAATTGCACTTCGATTTGCGAGAGGTTGCTTTTCTGGACCCGGTGATTGACATTGCTCGTTGCGTGACCGGTCGAGCGAAGCCGATCGCGAGGTAGCTTTACTAGCGACCGAGCTGTGAATGGAGGTATTGTCACGATGGGGTCACTCACACCCCATCGTTGTGACTGGAAAAGACACCCCACCTGACGAGACGCACGCCTAGCATCTCGGCAACCCGGACAACAGCTCAACGACACGGACTACCAACCGCAGGGGTACTGGTAATGCTGACTGGGCAATCAACCACATCGGCGAGAGCCCGACAAAGCTCGCGCTCTCGGCACACGACCATCGAGCAGCGCGGACGTCCCCATCATCGCGAGACTCCATCAAGACGACCATGTAGAAGCCACGTTAGCGTACTGACCAGCCCCGGACACTAAGGGGGGTTACACTCACCACGGTCGGCCATCGGGATCATCGGGTAAATACCGCACTATAGCCGTATAAATGGGGTCTACTATAATAAACACCTACAACCGTCTAGTTGAACATCTCATTACACGATCCCTCACGACTCCCTCTCGCTCGGCTACACCCCCGTAAAGTGGTCGTGACAAATGATGGAGGTGCCGGGCATTTGTTCAACTGGAGGGCAAAGGGGGGTTGTGGTGAGGATTGTTAATTTCGGGGAGCTCCTCTGGGATTTCGAAGAGTTTTAGGGGGCGAGTCGTATTTGCGGCGTTACCAGGGACGAGCATCAGGGGTATGGGGTCCTATGTGAAGTTTAGGAAATTTGTGGAGGGAGTGGATACTATAGAGGACTGGGTGGCGGACTTCGAGAGGAGGGCGAGGGCAAAGGGGTTGGAGAGTGAGGAAAAGCTCGACATTTTCGCTTGCCTTCTGGATGGGACCACAAGGAGGTGGTACGAAATCTACGAGAGGAGACATTCAGAAATGCAGGGGGACGATTTCGATAGGATTTGGAACGATGTAAAGAGGGACCTACTGAAACATCTTGGGGGTGCGGCGCAGGTAGGGGACTGGGAGCTGCGGTTGAAGGAGCGCATGCAGGAGCCTGGAGAAAAATATACAGCATACGCATATGAGGTGTTACAGCTCTGTGGGAGAGTCGATCCGAGGATGTCCGAGCAGAGACGGGTCAAGCATGTGATAAAGGGGTTGGTTCAACATCTGGTAGACAAGGTGGACATGCTTGACAATTCCACGGTCGAGAAGCTGCTAGGGAACCTGGAGAGGGCGCAGGCTTCCCTAGTGGTGCTGAAGCGTCGGCTGGGCAGCATCGCGGGTCCAAGGAATGTGCAACGGGAGGTTGTGAACTGTGTGGGTGGGGAGAACCAGGCTGTGACACGACGGGAGCTCAGGGAATGGTCGGCCGGGTTTGTGGGGGAAGTGGTCGCTGCACTGAATGTGTCCCGTCCTCAGGACCGGCATGACCCGCGAAGCCAGGAGCGGTTTCAGAGGCGAACGGATCGGGACGGTTGGGTCAGCAGGCGTCAGCCGGACCAGAGGTGCGATCGAGGGGTGATGAGGTCACGCGGAGGGCCTCGGTGTTGGGAGTGTGGCCAGGATGGTCATGTGGCCCGATTTTGCAGTTTCACTCGGGGAGTTGAACAGGAGTTTTCTTTGGTCGAGCATAATGGGTGCCTGGGTGGATTGCGACCGGAAAGGGAGGTCGAAGTTCTACGCGCCATGGGGACTTCCGAGTTGAATGTTGATTTTGGCAATGCATTGTTTTTGGGGGATGAAATCAACGAGATTGCAGAGGTGACGGACTTCTGCATGTTCGATGATCACGTGACACCTTGTGTGGCGCAGGTTATAGAGGAGCCACAGTGTAAGGAGGCGGTGGTGGTCACCGAAGTCCAGACTTTTGAGTCGGTGGTGATGGATGTGTCTAAGGAAGTGTCTTTGGCCGAGGAAGGATGCTTTGCTAGGCAGGAGTTAGCGGTGGCGAGTGTTTTGGTGAGTTCGGCTGTTGTGATGGATGCTCCTGTGATCGGCGTTCTGTCGCAAAGGGCAGTAGTAGACGAGGCCGAGTCTAGGGTTGAGTTTCCTGGGGAGGAGGTTACGGTGGTTCTTCATGAGGTTATGGAGGATCATCAGGAGGTTACGGTGGTTCTTCAGGAGGTTATGGAGGATCATCAGGAGGTTACGGTGGTTCTTCATGAGGTTATGGAGGATCATCAGGAGGTTACGGTGGTTCTTCAGGAGGTTATGGAGGATCATCAGGAGGTTACGGTGGTTCTTCATGAGGTTATGGAGGATCATCAGGAGGTTACGGTGGTTCTTCAGGAGGTTATGGAGGATCATCAGGAGGTTACGGTGGTTCTTCAGGAGGTTATGGAGGATCATCAGGAGGTTACGGTGGTTCTTCAGGAGGTTATGGAGGATCATCAGGAGGTTACGGTGGTTCTTCAGGAGGTTATGGAGAATCTTCAGGAGGCTGGAGAGTTGGATGAGAACGAGGTTGTGACGAACCTCCTGGAAAAGGTTATCGTGGAAAATCAGGAGGGAGCGTTTTGGAAGTTCCGTACAGTGAAGCCGATTATGACGGGGGCACGGAGTTCGTTCGCGACGAATTATCACCCCCATTGCAACGGATTGGTTGAATCATCAAATGGAGTGTTTGACCCTGGAGGAGCTCGATGTAGGGGACGAGCATGATCAATTCTAGATTGCATTGTATTTTATATCGATTGTATTGTATTTTCATCTTATTAATTTGTCGGGAACTTGTACTATCTCTAGGGAAGTGTTTTGTTATTTTATTTGAGTTCGCATTCTGGACTTACTATTGTTACCTATTATATTCGTGAATATTTTCAAAGCTTAGAATTAATAGTTTGTATCAAGTATTGAACTCGTTTCATCGCCGAGAATTCAGGAAGTACACGCAATTCTACCAGTTTAGAATGTGAGAAAAATGTGCTGATGTTAGCTGACTTTGCCTTGCACCATAATCAAGCAGCAAGTTGCTCAAGATAGCTAAGCTGAGTTGCAGGAGCATTGGTAATGGAAGAATGTTATGTTAGCAATAAGTTGATAATTGTAAGGACAGCAGGAATTAAGCGCCTGGCTGATTATTGTCGTGTGTATGGCGTCAGAATGTTGAGATTTGCAAATTTGTTACAGGTTCTTTACTGACTGTTTTCTGATTATTTCTTACTTATGGTAATTTAATTTGTGTGGGAACACATGATGTAAATTGGCACTTTTTATACCTGTTTGATTTGTTATGGTTTTTGAAAGTTGGTCGTGAATGCGACGATTATTGTATTGATGTATGAATTTCTGTCTGATTATTATTTCAATTATTGTTTTGGATTCGGGGTATGGACACTATATGTGATAAGGGAATTTCTTTGAACCGATGAGCGATCGTGAGAGTGTCTGGTTTCACGGTAACCTTAAAGAGGGGAGTTTGAGTTTGTCTTAGTGTGTTTGTATTTGTAACGGAGAAGGCCAAGCTAAAGTCTTGAGACCTAGAACTGGGGCTGGGTCAGGTACGGAAGGGCGTAAGTCGTATCAAACGAAGGCTGGAACAAAGGGACTATAAGGAAGATTATCAAGCAGAAGATGGGACCCGGCGTAAGACGTATAGAGGAGGAAAAGAAGAACTTCTGCGGGGGACAGATGACTAAGAAATCGGGGCGATTTCTATCGGAGGTGGGGAAGTGTCACGATGGGGTCACTCACACCCCATCGTTGTGACTGGAAAAGACACCCCACCTGACGAGACGCACGCCTAGCATCTCGGCAACCCGGACAACAGCTCAACGACACGGACTACCAACCGCAGGGGTACTGGTAATGCTGACTGGGCAATCAACCACATCGGCGAGAGCCCGACAAAGCTCGCGCTCTCGGCACACGACCATCGAGCAGCGCGGACGTCCCCATCATCGCGAGACTCCATCAAGACGACCATGTAGAAGCCACGTTAGCGTACTGACCAGCCCCGGACACTAAGGGGGGTTACACTCACCACGGTCGGCCATCGGGATCATCGGGTAAATACCGCACTATAGCCGTATAAATGGGGTCTACTATAATAAACACCTACAACCGTCTAGTTGAACATCTCATTACACGATCCCTCACGACTCCCTCTCGCTCGGCTACACCCCCGTAAAGTGGTCGTGACAGTATGATGACGCGCATTGCATACACGACAATTCTTCAGAGAGCGGCATGCCAGGACTTTGTGTGGTCCTAAGCAGTTGAAGCAGAGTTTTTTCTTTGCGAGAAGATCCCTGCGTTGATTCGCAGTCATCGCTAGATAAGCAGTGTATGCTGAGAGATAATGAGAACCGCTGCACTGAGAACACGTCGGTGACCTAGCTGATCGAGTGTTTTCAGCAGCTGTAACTGTCGATGCGTGATTAGCACGAGCATTACGCTGACTTGGCATTAGAGAAGAGGTAGATAGTGATACACTTGTTGAGCTCTTACCAGTCGCGCGATCGTAGACTTGTAGAAATCGAATGCGAGAGACCATGAACTTGTCCAGGTCGTTCCAGGTAGGCGTCTCTGTGAGCGACCCAAGTGAACGCTCCCATTCCTTGACCGAGCCTGCGTCTAGTTTCCGAGTGGTTAAGTAGACGAGGACGTCGTCCCATTGTTCAATGGGTCTTTTGAGCGCCTTTAGTGCTCCGATGGCTTAAGAGTGATTGCACAGAACATGTTTTCTAACTCTGTAGCCGATTCACGAGAGACCGCCTTGATTGAGAAGAGTTCGTGGATGGCCGAGTCGACTAAGACACGTTTGTTGTCGTAGTGCGAACAGGTATTGGTCCAAGCAATTTGATAATTAGGGGCGTCAAGAATTACGTTCTTTAAACGTAAAGCAGCGTTATCCGTTAAGCAGCCTTTGAGATAATGCAATTTCTGAACGTCCAACAACGTCGGATGAGAGCCGACCATCGATGAGAACAAGTCTTTAAATTCCATCCAACCGACGTAATTACCATTGAACTTGGGCAGGTCGATTGGCGGCAGCCGAATATTTAGATCGTGACTCACCGATGCTTTCGTTTCGATCATAGTTTGTCGTTCGTGAAGCATTCCAAGCAATGATTCAGAGGCGTCTAGGTAACTTTCTGAGCATTATGAATGTTCGTGCTCCTTGAAATATGACAGTGCCTTTACCTTTTCGCGATCTTCAAGCTTGAGCTTGAACAGTTCCTTGGATAGCAGATCGTGTTGTGCCTTGAATTTCTGCCAGTTTTCTGACAGATCTTTCATGCGAGTTTGAATTCTTACTGTGGTGATCTTCACTACGCCAAGGGTGCGAAATTGACCAGTAGAGTTCACCTTGAGATGCGAGAAGTTGTTCGATTTGCGCCATGATGATTGGTTGATTGTATGCACTCGCGACGTCGACAATTGATTCGTTATCCCCTACGCTCAAGGGACCAAAATGTATGGAGAAGTACACTTTTTTTTTTTTTTTTTTTTTTTTAATTATTTTCTAGGACCCCTTGCGGGGTATTACAGAAAAGAGTCTGGATTAATATAAATACATTCTAATGAACATTAATTAATACATATATAAATACCTATAAACTAATTAAGCTAAATAAAGAAATAAGTAAATATATAATATATATGTGTATATATATTCGACCAAATCGAAAATTGGTCGAAAATTTCGACCATTTCCTTGATCTTTTTTACAATTAAAGGCAACGTAAACGTTTGTTTATTTATAGTTATATATATATATATATTATTATGTATGTATTATTATGTATATATATATATATATATATATATATATATATATACATATATATATATACTATAAATAAACAAACGTTTACATTGCCTTTAATTGTAAAAAAGATCAAGGAAATGGTCGAAATTTTCTAAGCTATCCATTACATGAGTTGTAAGGAGCAGTTTATTCCAATCAGAGATTGTTTTTGGAAAAAAAGAATTTGCGTAGATATTTGTTTTTGTCTTTATAGGATTTATCTTAAAAGAGTGGTCATTTCTCGATCGATACTTAGGCGGGTCAAGATATAAGTTTTTATCAATTTTGACAATTCCATTGACGATTTTATACATCAAAAGTAAACGGTGTTTATTTCTTCTATTTTGAAGTGAAGATATTCCGAGTTTGTGCATTTCTTCCGTAACGCTTAAGTCCATATAATCATAGTAATTGTTTTTGATAAAACGTATTGCCTTCTTTTGGACCATTTCTATTGGGAAGCGCAACGCCCTCAGGCGGCAAGCGCGTGAGTCGAGTTTAGTTGATCATCTCTGAACACGTGCTTTTACCAGTTAGTAGTGTGCCAAGCAATACCTTTTCTATTTTATTAAAAAAACTAATAATAATGGAGAAAAACGAAGAAACTTGCGCTCGAATGAAAGGTAAAGGATCATAGTTTATTCTTCTTTATTCATTTTGGTTGTTCCAAACATCCATGTCTTCTAAAGATGTGTTTCATACAGGCCTAACGAATATAGCCATTAACCTCAAAATGCGACTTCTTTATTTAGGAAATTTTTTCAAATCGAATCTGAACTAAAATTGAATTTTTTTCTGTGTTTCAAGTTCAAACAAAAATTGTTTTGTTTCATTCAGTTCCAGTGAGTTTCGTAACCATTTACGACCACATCGGAGAAAGGAAAAGGTGCCTGGAAGAAGGAGAAGCCATTTCATCGTCGAGGTTCATGGCTGATTGTTATGTGACCAACATTTCGGAGGAAAAAATAAATGTCACGGCGTATGTTTTCCAATCCACCACATCGCAGCCCCCCCACCGAGTTTTGCTTGAGATTGGTACATCAAGCCCATCACCAAAGGTGCTATCCGCAAAGTGTTCGTGCAAAGCTGGGTACGTAAAGTGTAGTACTTACCTAAACGTAGGTCTAATTTGGAACAATATTATAATTTAACAAATGATTTCAGCTCATACAGTCAATTTGTTTTTACAGATTTACTCTGAATAAATGTTACTTTATTGGCCATAATTATTAAAAACTAGAATTAAAAACAAATCTCAGGTTTTTTAAAATCATGGCTAATGGTTGCATCAGAGCTATACGCTCCAGCCAGAAAAATACATGAAAAGATTGGGGTGTACACGTATGATGTATGTAAATGTCTTTATTATTTATCACCATATTTGCTTGTTGATTTGCTTGCTTGTTGATATGATTTGCTTGTTGATATGATTTGAATCACATAAAATGAAAATATATTCTGAGACTAATATAATGTCTCCGCTTCCAGAAACTCGGAAACGTGCAAGCATTCCGTCGGCACGTTGCTGTACTTACACCAGCACGATGTGGCTATAGAGGAGGAGTCATGCACCACACAAGCCCAAAAGTGGGGCAAATATAAAGCCAAGGCAGCCCTTATCCACCCCCCTCAAAGAGTGGACAAAATGCACTGCTTCTCCATTCACACCCAGCAGAAACTGATCTTAAGAAAACCAGCCTGTGTTCGTACATCACAGGCTGGTGTGCTAGCTTCCCTCAATTTTAATCCATCTCTCTCCCGTCACATTGCCAACTCCCCAATCATTACAAACAGAAAACGGAAGCTTTCCAATCCTACTCAAATTCCCATGACAAATGCAGATTTCTTTTCCAACATTCTTAAATCCACTGGTGGTGCCGGTCATCCTCCAACACACTCTGTGTATATGTTGGAAAATGACATTGAGTGTCAGGAATTTTATTCGAAAACTGTGGAAACGACTCTACCAGCTTCGCTAGCAATAATTTCAGCGGCACAGTTGTCAACTGCGTGGTTTGCCGCAAGGGAGTGCCGCATCACAGGGACGTCTGCCGCAATGATAATTAAATCAACGAATTTGAAGAGGACTGCTGCTGCATTTCTTAAAGACGGAACGTTCAATGGCAACGATGCCACGAAGTACGGGACCCGAATGGAGGCCGTGGCCAGAGGAGAATTCGCCTCCCGCCAGAACTGTGACGTGAAGACGTGCGGCCTGGTGGTGAGCCAAACATGGCCCCATTTGGGCTTCAGTCCTGATGGGCTGATAGAAGGCAATCCTAGAGCTTTGCTTGAAATTAAATGCCCCTATTCTTGCAGAAAGGTAGCCATTTTAAGCTCCAGCGGAAAGCCAGCCATAAACTATCTTCTGTGCACACCTGAAGGTGTAGCACTTGACAAAATTAAGAGAGGGTATTACAATCAAATTCAGTACGGGTTGTATGTTCTAAACCTCAAACGGTGCCACTTTTACGTTTATTCTAAACATGGAAGTGCATCTGTAGTTGTTGAGAGGGATGAAGTTTTTTTGTCGTGGGCAATTCCTAAAGTCCACGAGTGCTATTATATGTACATTTTGCCAGCATTGGCACGTAAAAATGAGTGAGGTATTAGATAACCAGTATGTGTATCCAGTAATTTATTATTAAAAATAATGGGTAAAAACTGAAATGAAAAAAATTAAAAGTTGAATCATACATTTCATGGTTTATGTACGCTTATTTACTCATTGATCTATCTAATACTGTTTAATTATCATCAATTTAAAGACTGTAATATCAAGCAAAAGGCAGCCAGGTAACAGTTAAATTTTGGGCGGCAACAGCAACTTGACTTTCTCAAAATCGGGCGTCTGATAGAATTGGGGGGCTTAAATTTACGATGCAAGCGCAAATGGTTACAATGTCTGTGGCATACGGCACGAGTTCTATTTCCAGTCTGTCACTACCGATGGCAAACACTTTCAAGCGCTGGATTGCCCTCTCCACGTGGACACGAGCAGCAGCAACTTGCTGGTTTTCCTTTGCATCGGCCGCACTGAACTGCTTTTGCTTTCGCAGAAATGGGGGCCGATGTAGTTTCAGTCCTCGCTCTGAACACTCGTTCTCAATCATAAAACCCTTATCCACCATCACAGCATCCACGTAGTTCTCGCACATGTCCAGGATACCACAGTCATTGGTAATAAACTTATCGCTGCAACGGCCCCCGTAAGCTTCGCTCACCAATGAAATCATGCCTGACGGTGTGACTCCTATCAAGAATTTTGCCGTGTATGTGGACTTATAATTACTATACATCTGGAATCGACAGTTTAAGCATTTTGGCCTCTCCACTGGAATTTCAGTACAATCAAGTACCACTCTTGTTGTTGGATAAGCTGCGAAGCACACCGGCATACTTCCTCGAACAGACTCAATGCTCGGGAAATGAAGAGCAAAAGCTAGCACTGACTTCAAAACAACTAAAATGTTTTTGAAATATGAGGAAACAGAGCGCTGGCTTATTTTAAATAGCACGGCCAATAGTGCATAAGACAAATTGTGCTTCAGCTTCATGCTTGCCAAAAGGACCCTTGATTCGGAATCTAGTCCCTTATATTCCAATGAATTCTCCTTTTCTAGAATTTGCACCTGTATCACAATGTTCAGAAAAAGTTGGCGGCTCGGGAACCCCGTAACGGTTGAAACTGCTGCATCGTCGGCACAGTGATCGATGGAAAATCTATTAGATGAAAAAATAGTGTTCACTTGACAGCCCATCTCCATAGTGGTCATCATTTTTGGGGCCTCGGAGACAAACGCAGCAAATTCCTGAAGTAGAGAGTTGCTGTTGTCATCGCAGAGTTGTGGAATGATGTCTGGAAGATCTTCCGTCGAGCCTGTGTCCGTCGAGCAAGTGTGGGAGCTTCCGGCGCTTTCGGTCCGATCTCGACGTTGTTTTACTCCGATTTCAGTCTCAGTGGATCGCTTCGGGAGTTGCTGGCTAGGTACTGACCCAGACATCAAGAAACGTTTGTTGCATTTACCTAACAAATAAAGAAAACATTCCTAGTTATTATAAATAGACACAAAAAAAAATTAAATTATTAATCTTTGTCTCATATTTGCACTGCTGAGTGCTGAAGCCAACTGTAATTCTTACCAGATTTCGAGAAGGTGAAGTCCTCTTCCTGGAAATGCACACTACACACTTGGGCCCATTTGCTTGGATCTTTGTCAGTCCGTATTTTAATTTTCCAAATCTTTCGCAATTTGGGATCTTTTGGAAAATTGTATAAGCTAATCCCTTTGCAGCTGCCATTGGCTTCATTAGCTTTATAAACGGAGTTCTGGCATTGAGGAACGCAACACATACGACCGCCTCTTTTGGAAGGCATTTTTATTACCTATACACTTTTATATTACTTAAAACTGAAACGTAACTAAACGACTAAAGAGACAGACTGAGCGCTGACTGGCGCAGACCGACGACCGACATAATGAAAATGAAATCGCTGGAGAGGTTGATCAACTAAACTCAGTTTCCATTTTTTAACACCAGAGTGAGTGTTCGAGCGCTGCGCCTCCCTATTGAGTTGCACAAACCAACTTTACATGGGTCCCAAGTAGAGCTTGCATATTCCAGTAGTGGTCTTATCATGACCAAGTATATTCTTTTTCTGGTTTCCTCTTTTGTATTGCATACACTTCGTCTCATATAGTTTATGGTTCTAATGGCTTTCTTTATTATATAGTTTATGTGTATGTTCCAGTCCAAATTTGAGTCTATGTACACTCCAAGATATTTAAAAGAGTTTACCTTTTCCAGTATATGGTTTTCAATTTCATAATTTATGTCCTGTTCAATATTTTTTGATTTTTTAATAGTCATATACTTGCATTTCTTAATGTTTAATTTCATTTGCCATGTTTTACACCATTCTTGGATTAGAGTGATATCATTTTGTAGCGTAGTTGTGTCATTTACATCTTCAATTTTCCTGTACAAGACACAATCGTCTGCGTACAGCCTGGTTGTTGATATCAACCCTTCAGGAAGATCATTTATATATAAGTTAAATAATACAGGACCCAATGCACTTCCCTGAGGGACTCCGGAAAGGACTTTTAGCTCTTTGGACAGAACGCGGTTGTTAAGTTTAACTGATTGTTTTCTGTTATTTAGGAAATCCTCGATCCATTTGATGACTTTAAGATCTATTTTGTAGTTTATGAGTTTTCCGACTAGTTTTTTATGAGGTACCTTGTCAAAAGCTTTGCTAAAATCCATAAAAATTATATCAATTTGGTTATTTTGGTCTGCCCATGTAAGAATGTCTTGTGTTAGTTCAATCAGCTGCGTATCGCACGAGACTCCCTGTCTGAAACCATGCTGACGTGCGTAAAGGAGGTTATTAGTCTCTAGGTGCTGCATCATGTTGCTCACAATTATTTTATTTTTCTGGAGCGTAAGGGAGGGAATGCTGTTTAGCAAACACTGCGAGCGTATTGAGAACTATTTCAATCAAGTTGACACAAATCACAATGTTTCGATATTTAGACCGACAGAGAGACTGATGAGAATGCGAAAGCGAATGCGAATGCGAATACAGAATGCGAGAGCGAAAACGTAATGCGAGTACAGAAAACGTAATGCGAAATGCGAGAGCGAAATGCGACAGGAATTGCAGGAGCAGGTTGCTTTTATATGCCCTGGCCTATGACGACATATCTAAATTTAACTAAAAATAACTCTAATAACAGAGGGCCGATAATCATTAACGAATGCTAATGAGATGGAAAGATAAAACATAAAAGCTTCGCCGAAACAGAATAGTTAAGAAACTGTTACCCCGAATCTGCTGAAAAAAACAGGGGTCTAAGTTGAGAACAAAATATGGGTTCCTGAAATTTTTATCAAAATCGGAGCAGCCGTTTGGCCTGTAGAGCGCAAACAAAAACACATACACACAAACAAAAAAAAAAAAAAAAAAAAAACACATAGTGTTTTTTTCCCACTTAGTGAAATTGAAGATTTCGCTTCGCTCGCTACGCTTATCAATAAGGTTGATGGCGCTGTCCATGGTATAAGTATTCGCGTTTAACAGCGAAGTGGGCGACACGTAGTGGCCACCGTTGGAAGCTGCGAGACCAGGATACCTTGACGAAGTGACTCCTGCTCTACGTTTATAATTGCTGTGTGCCTACTTTTTGTTTGTTAGTGTTTGAGGTGAGAAGAAAATCATAATACTAGGGATAAAGAACTAAGTATTTATTTATATTTTACTTGAAGAAAAAATATTTTATTTGGGAGAAACAAAATAAGGAGTTTTATGGGCACTGCAAGTGGAATCAAAGAGCAGGTACCTATGTCAAACACGGCCATGATATATAAAAAACAGAGCCAATAAATTCATATCCCTAAAGTATATCGTAATGGCAAATCAGAAAATCATAAACAGAAAATCCAAGAGGGTTCAAGAGAAAGAATTCATAACAAAAGATACAGATACAGCACAAGACTGTAAAATTTCAGAGAATCTAAAAAGGGAACTGGAAGACCTAAGACAAGAAATGAGGCGTTTAGAGGAAAAGATTGATAAGCAAGAAGAGGAAAGTAAAAATAATGAAAGTCAATCATCAAAAGGATGGGAAACGGAATGCAAAGTGCGAAAAGACGTTGAGGAAGCGTTGGCAAAAAGTGAGATGGAAAATCAAAGAGCTAGAATGGAAAGAGATGTTGTGTTGAGACGATTTAAAGATTTTGAAAATAAAATACAAGAAAATGAAAAGCTATTCTTATCAGAGAGTAAAAAAAAATGAATTAGGTATCGTGAAGAATTGATGGGATGGAAATTAAGATTGCGTGTTTGGAAAGTAAAGAGGAATTTAAATGGAATGAATTAAGAGATCAGAACCAGCTCACTCATATCACCCAGAAACAAAATTCAAAATCCAAAGAAGATAAGCTGTAAGTTAGTGTTTGCTAGAAGTGGAGCAAGTTCGTGAAAGAGAGGAAAATAAACATGAATCGAATAAGTACGAGAAAAGACAAAGAGACCAAATAGCAGATGATGCCGCGTGTCCAAACATTACAATCGGGGACTCCATGTTGCGACATATCGGAAGAAAGTGTAAAGGGGTCAAAGTTATGTGCTACCCAGGAATAAGGATGGAGCAAATAGGAAAAAAACTGAAACTATTGAAATTTAAAGTAGAAAAACTATAAAAAATCACCATACATGCAGGAACAAACAACGTCCGATCCTGTGAAAACCCTGAAGAAATAGCGAGGAAGATGGGAGATATTTTTGAAGAGGGGAAACAACTTTTTACAACCTTGAAATGGGCAATCAGTGGGGTACTACAAAGAAGAGATATGGACAGTAGATTCATAGAACCAGTGTATGGATTTTGAATGTGAAAAGAATGGTTATCCGTTTGTGGATCCGAATGGATGGGTAAGCGAAGAATATCTTGGGAGAGATGGACGGCATTTAATTTGGAGAGGAGCAGGTAAGTTCGGAAAACTGCTCTCTAATTTTTCACAATGTCCAGGCATTAAGTCGGTGACCCGACCGATTGGCCAAGACATAGGGCTAGACGATCGGTCTTGAAAATAGACAACGTCGCCTAACTTCAGATTGGGGCATCCGCGTACCCATTTGCCACGCTGCATGAGAGAATGCAGATACTCTGAATGCAAGCGTGACCAAAATGCCCGGTGCAACTGGCGAAAGCGCTGCCAACGGGACAGCCCCGCTGTTTGATTTTGTAATTCACAGTGAACTTTGTGGCAGTGACCACTATCCTATTCTTTTAGAATTTCAAACAGGCAAACAACCAGCGGATCGTCCCGCTCGGTGGAGTCTGGGAAGGGCGAACTGGGGGCTCTTTGCTAATCTCGCTGACTTGAGCGATGTTATCCTGGAAAATAATGTGGAATCGAAAATGAAATACATCACTGACACCATTATCAACGCAGCCGAAGAAAGCATCCCGCTAACCTCCACAAAACCACGGCGTATTCCTGTTCCCTGGTGGAACAAAGAATGCGCCGATGCACAAAAAGCCAGAAAGAAAGCCCTCCGTTTCTTCTCGAGGCAACCAACGCCGGAGAACCTGGAAATATTTAGGAGAATGCGGGCGAAGGCCCGTAAAATATTCAAGACCTCCCAGAGGAACTCTTGGAAGGAGTACGTGTCGAACATAACGTGCAGAACTCCTCCTGGGAAAGTGTGGCACCGCGTTAACAAAATCGGCGGTCGCAACAAATCAAACACAATAGCCGGAATTCTTAATAACGGACTGATAATAACGGATCCCATGGAAATAGCGAACTCCATTGGCCAACACTTCGCAGATGTTTCCAGCTCCCACCATTACTCGGCATCGTTCCAACAAACCAAAGTTAAGGAAGAGCGCAGGCATCTCTCGTTTTCGTCTTCCAACTCAGAAACCTACAACATGCCGTTTAGTGAGTGGGAGCTGGAACATGCCCTCAAGGCAACCAAAAACACTGCGCCTGGCAATGACCGTGTCCACAACCTGTTTTTAAAAAACCTCTCACGAGAATCATTAGGTCACCTCCTGGACACTTTTAACATAGTTTGGAAATCTCAGGTTTTTCCAGAAGAATGGCGTCTTTCCATCCAGGTTCCAATCCTCAAGCCAGGAAAGGATAAGAAATTGGTATCTAGCTACAGACCAATTTCCCTTACAAGCTGCCTGTGCAAACTGATGGAACGTATGATTAACAACCGTCTTGTTTGGTGGCTAGAAAGAAATAAATTGCTTGAAAACCTGCAATCTGGATTCAGGAAACATCGAAACACCATGGACCACCTAGTCAGGATTGAATCGGCCATCCAAGACACATTCCTGTGCAAACAACATATGGTTGCCGTCTTTTTTGACTTAGAAAAGGCATATGACACGACTTGGCGTTTTAACATTTTATCTAAGCTAGCGTCATGGGGTTTTAAAGGAAATCTTCCGGTTTTTATTACAAAGTTTTTAACAAAAAGACTTTTCCAAGTTAGGGTAGGAAATGCATTATCAGACACTTTTACACAAGAAAACGGGGTGCCTCAAGGTTCGGTACTGAGTGTCACATTGTTTGCTATAGCAATCAATGATATCACCAAATGTATACAATCACCCGTATCGGCCTCCCTCTATGTTGACGACCTTGCTATTTTCTGCAAAGCAGCCAGGCTTTCTTCTGCGACTCGCCTTTTGCAGAACGCCGTTAACAGATTAGTGAGGTGGGCAGATGGCACGGGGTTTTCTTTCTCGCCTACAAAGACCAACTCCATACATTTCTCACGCCACAGGGGCATCTGCCCGGACCCTGAAATTATTATTCAAACGCAAATCATACCCGTGTGTGACACAGTCAAATTTCTAGGCATGGTATTTGACAAAAAAACTCAACTGGAAGGAGCATATCAAACAACTTCGCACAAAATGTTCTAACTCCATGAAGCTCATTCGATATCTAACTGGCACGAGATGGGGAGCAGACAGAACAGTCATGCTACGAATTTACAGAGCACTAATTCGTTCCAAGCTCGACTATGGCTGTGCTATTTATGACTCTGCACGAGAAAGCTACAAGAAACCCCTGAACACAATCCACAATTCAGGCATCCGGCTGGCGACCGGCGCACTCCGAACCAGCCGGGTGGAAAGCCTCTACTGTGAGTCTGGCGAACCACCGCTCGCTCTCCGCAGGCAATACCTCCTCACGGCATACGCATCAAAAGTGATGTGTATGAAATCCCATCCATCTTACCAGCCTTTGATAAACCCCAGGTTCCAACCTATCTACGATGCGAAGCCAAACTCCACGTTACCTTCGGGGATTCGTCTGGGAAGGACCCTGACCGAAATGACGTTCAGAACACCGAGGGTTTACCCGATTGAGTTCTGCCCCACGGCGCCTTGGCTTGTACAGAGACCATCATGTTTAATGGGACTGGCCTCTCTTGGCAAGAACTTTACAAGCCCGATAGTGTACAGGAAGAGGTTTGCAGAGCTGTGTAATGATTTTAAAAATTTTATTCACATTTTTACCGACGGATCGAAAGATGCCAACGCTGTCGGAAGTGCTTTTACATCTGATTATGACACATATGGTTTTAAATTGAATGACAGATCTAGCATTTTTACAGCAGAACTTTTCGCACTACTTCAAGCTCTTAAATATATTGAAACGAGCCGAAGTGAAACGAATTTTTTAATTTGCTCCGACTCGCTGAGCTCCATGCAGGCGTTGAATGTCCTGTATTCCCCGCACTCGCTCGTCCAGGGCATTCACTCGCTGCTGGCGTCCCTCACTGGGAGGGGCGTCAGGGTGGTGTTTTGCTGGGTCCCTGGACACGCGGGGATACAGGGCAACGAGCTGGCTGACAGGGCGGCGAAGGCTGCAACACAAAAAACATACATCGATGACAATAGAATACAACATAATGATATAAAAATATATTTTAAACAATCTTTCAAAGTCAAATTCCAGACGATGTGGGACGCACAACTTAATAATAAGCTTAAAACTATAAAACCAGTTGTGGAGGCCTGGGATTCGTCGATCAGATCATGTCGACGGGAGGAGGTGATTCTCACCCGTCTTCGAATTGGCCACACGCTCATGACGCATGCGTATTTATTTACCGCGGAGAAGATCCCACCGCGCTGCGACCGGTGCAATGAGGCATTGACAGTCAAACACATTCTCGTCGACTGCAATAGATATGAATATATAAGACGTAGGGTGTGTTTAGAAGGTACAATGGAGAAAATACTGGCAAATAATACTAGATCAATAGACAAAGTTTTTAAATTCATAAATGAGATAAATATTAGGGACAAATTATAATATACGAGAACAAACCATATAGGCGCAAAATGACCTAGATGTTGACGCGCCTTTAAACCAAAAAAAAAAAAAAAAAAAAAAAAATTTACTTTATTTTACAAAGTTCATTTAAATCATATTGGTTATAGTATTCTCTGATAGTTTTATGTAGCTAAAGTTTGAGTAAACACCAAAAACAGTATGAATACCATCAATAATTAGATTTACGAGTTAATCAAGCGTTTTTTTACCATGTGAAATATGCAGGTAAAAAATAAAGCTATACTTATTTTGTATTTCATTTTACTGTTAATCTACCATAATGTGTGAATCCTGAATGAATCCTTTCCTCCTGAAGAAATATTAATTATTATGCAGTAATGTGTGAGTAAATATTTAGCCATATCTAAATGTCTGACACAAAGAACAGACTACTGTAAGCGCCTGATTTTAATAATCAGACTCCTTTTAACCGCCTCATAAATTAGTCAGACTCCTTTTAGCCATCTGACAGAAAAATTAGACACTTAAAATGTGACCTAATATCGAGGACAACTTTAGACGCGTAAATCGGCTAATTTTCAGACATGTGTTGATTTCCAGACTTTTGTTTTTGCAGTGAAGCTTGGTTGGAAACAACATGTCGATTTTGTCGGCAAAAAGCTAGCGTCTAGGTGCTATTTTATTAGGCAAATGAAGAAACTGGTGAGTTTTGATTTAATTTTGCAGATTTATTTCGCTCATGTACAATCTTTGTTGATATATGGGTTACTGCTCTGAGGAGGCTCGCTTCATGCAAAACGCTTGTTTGTACTGCAGAAGAGAACGATACGGTACATGGCTGTACCGGCCAGCAGTAACCCCTGCGCCACAGTTTACATAAAGGACTCGTGCAGACCTTTTTTCAAACGTTTTTCTTAGGTAGACAAGTCTACCTTGTCTCTACATACAGGCTCTCATCATCATGACAGCTCAGAACATTTTTCGATTAAAAACCAATGATATGATCCATGACCACAACACTAGATATAAGCGAGAAATTAGATTGGACTCAGCCAATCCAAAAATGTACCAAAGCCCTTTAGACTTAGGTTCGAAGCTCTATAACGCCTTGCCGAGTTATTTTACAACAATGTCAACCGACAAATTACAAGTAAGGTTAAAATCTTATTTGAAAGAGAAATGTTTTTACTCTATAGAGGAATACCTGCGCGACACAACACAATTAATGTATAAACAAAACGTCTCAACTGACTATGAACTGACTATGTTTGAAAGCCAAAATGTATGTATACTATATCTGTTAATATTTTTTTATTGTATTAATTGTATTATCGTATTTATTGACATGTTCATATCCGGAAGGATCAAATCGAATAAACACATTATTATTATTAAAACATGATCCCAATTGGAACACACACGTTATATTGGACTTTGATGAATTGAATATGAATTTCCTGATAGGCAATGGATATGATACATTATCACAATATTATAGGAAAGCATTCATTTCTCATGAAATGATTTAAAGCATTTGTCAATGCACAAAGGAACAAGACACGACGAGCACATGAATCGTTTACTTTTCTCTGTTACTTGAGTGCTGCAGTTGCGGCAGCGACGAAATTTTTTATTGTTGACGGGAAAGTGTTTCCCGACATATACTTCTTCAGGTACTTTGCCTCTTTTGGCCTGGAAGCTTGCTGGCCGGCCTCGTGTTTACGCGAGCTGAAGTTGGCTATCAATTGCCGTGCGAGGTTTAGTCGAAATGTCAGCTGATTTTCTACTCTATTCGAGTTTTCTTTTTTCTTGTCAAGTTTCCACATAAGAAACGAGTTCACGATTGCAAGATCAACTAGGTAGAAGGAAATTCGGTGCCACCACTTTACTGATCTTCTGCCAATCGCGTACCGCTCTTTGAGCTGATCGAATCTATCTACTGCACCCATGATTGTATTGTACGATTGCACAACAATTGGGCACGAGATTGATGACCTTGAGCCATCTTTGTTCTTCCGTTTCACATCAGTTGTATCCCTTGGACTATGGGCAGTAGGCAGCATCGAAACTGGTTTGTTTTCCATCCATTTAATTGCCGCTACTTTTCCCTTTGCCGCAAACATAAACTCACCTCTTTTTAGCTTGTCATTTGATTTGACCATTGGTGGTAAGCCTTTTCGGTCCGTGCGAACAGTTCCAAATGCATAAATTCCGTCAGCATAGAGGGCGTTCATCAGGTCAACGGAGGTAAAAAAGTTGTCGAACGCAAGAAGGGTATCAGTATTTTGATGTCTTGTGCCAGGCTAAGGACAACATCTCCCAACGTCGTTGAAAACACCGGGTTGTTCTCTCCCGCCCTCGAAATTCCCACATACATTTCAAATTTTATGACATATCCTGTCATTGAATCTTCCAAAACCCACACCTTATACCCCCGTTTCACAGGCTTCATTGGCATATACTGCTTTAGTGTTGGTCGGCCCTTGAAAGGAATCATGGACTCGTCTACAGCACAAGTTGCTGATGCCTCTTACATCTCTTTGCAAGTTTTATTCAACCTGTCCATTATGGGACGGACCTTGTGAATCTTATCATGATTTGGGTCACCTCTAGCTAGGTGAGTACT
This sequence comes from Nemurella pictetii, assembly GCA_921293315.2. Taxonomy (NCBI): domain Eukaryota; kingdom Metazoa; phylum Arthropoda; class Insecta; order Plecoptera; family Nemouridae; genus Nemurella; species Nemurella pictetii. Next base: position 2,498,489 of record OV121116.1, read on the forward strand.
ATTGTCATTGAAGTGTAAGGCTTCCAAAATTTTTTGAACCTCTTGCTACTCATCACATCAGAAATTACTTTTACACCCAGCCCAGGATCAGCAGACCAGTAGTTCTTTAGCTCTGGCAAGCAATGAATACCCATAAGTATTTGCATACCAATCCATGCCTGTAGCTCTTCCACTGTCACGTCAGTATAATTCTGCATTGCTTGTTGAACAACTACTCCTTTTATTTTCCTTGGGCGAACCTGTCTACAATACAAGTTTGTTTGGTCAGTAACGTGTTGCCAAAGGCCACCATCAAATATAGTAAGAAAGTAGTCTTTCTCTTTAGAAGACGGCGGAAGCCCGTGCTTGCTCTTCGGCTCTCGTTTGCAATCCATTCAAAGGGAATCGATATCTGCTGTGTTGAATACCCATTCCAAAACCTCATCTTCGATTTCGCAAAGACAAACGGCCGGCTCGCTATCACTGTCGGCTGGCTCGCTACCGATAACTGCATGGGGTGGATCAATAAGCGGGTCATCTACCTCCATCTCGTGGCATTCAAAAACATCCTCAAGTACTCCGCAAGGCCCGCTGGTGTCCGCTGCCTGAAGTGCCGAAAGTTCTTCGGCAGCACCAAAATCCGCTTCGACTTCCGCTTCACCGTCGCTGGGAATATCATACAGCGATAAGAGGATGTCTTCCTCGCTGAGACATTCATTTCCTCGCCTTTTGGCACTCCTGATAACAAAAACAACGAAAATATCAGAGAAAATCACCAAAAAAAAAACAACTACAACCCAACTTTATTTTCACATGGTAACCGGTGCAGCGGGAAGAGGGCTTCCCATAAAGCTAATATTGATACAAATCATAAAATAATTACGTAATAATTATGCTATTTATCATGAAGGCTTCACTGCAAAACCTGAAGTTGACTTCGAATCTGTGCCATCTTCAGATTTGAAGAATGTTTTCAGGACAGTAACCAAGCAACATTGGCAGTTGTCCTGGGACACTACCCTTGCCAACAAACTTAGGCCCATCAAAGAATCCGTGGCAGCCTGGAAATCATCAGCCCGTCGCTCTCGACGAGAAGAGGTTGTCACAACCCGGATGCGCATCGGCCACAGTTTCCTTACCCACGTCTTCATCCTCAAACGGGAAGAACCGCCGATGTGCACCGCATGTGACCAGCCTCTTTCACTGAAGCACCTCCTAGTCGAGTGTGCCGATCACCGGCAGTTGCGTAGGTCCCTGAAACTCCCTGGAAGCATGCAGGATGCACTGAAGGATGACGCGCGCTCTGTCGATCTCGTGCTGAGATTCCTGCAGGAAACCGGTTTTTATAATTCCATTTAGTTTTGAGTCATTATAAAATTCTTTTTAGCCTCAGGCAATCTTTGTGATGCCTGAATTGTTTCTTTCTACTCGCAAGTATTTATAAAGAATGCGTTTAGAACATTGACTCGTATTTTTAACATACTGACTTAGAAAAACTTTTGTATCTATCTAAAATAATTTCAACTTTTAATCGTGTGTTCGGCACAAATAGCCACGCAGCTGACGTGCCGTTAAACACCACAAAATCAATCAATCAATCAATCAATGAAGGCTTCACAATACAACAACAAACAACATACTTGCATAAGAAGCTTATTTTTTCACAACTTTTGCTGCAAGCGGCACATGTGTACATTCTGGGACCAATCTGCCAGCTGGATTTCGATGGCAAAAGGACAAAACCTCTTAACTGACAAAAAGCAAAATGTTCACTAGAGCATAAAAACTGATTTAACAGAGATTAATCCTTTTTTAAGAAAAACGCTCGGATATGCTTACAAGAAAATTATAGTCTGAATTTGATTATTTAAGAATTATTTAAAATTTTTGGCCAGTGAACTTTCTTAATAAGTTTTAGGCAGTTAAGAGGTTTTGGATTTTTCTTGCACTTGAGAGGAAAAAAATCAATGTTATTTCAGAATCAGTCTCTTTAATTTGACTTCAGTATTACACCACAATTCACAATCGCACATCACAGAAGCATTGGCTAATGATTATTAATTTTGTGTTTGATTTTGGATGCGTAGTATACAAACGACTAATGGCACTGAATAATTTGAACGGCTTGATTAATGGGACAACTGATCATAAAAGTCCCTGCTGTGGGCTTGTAAGACATGTTTCAACTCCTGGAGGTGTTGATACTTCTCTGGCTTAATTTTAATAGCCGCCTGGTACATTCTCGAAACCGTGAAGGGCCCCTTTTGCGGTCGGTTGGGAAGACTGGCCCAATCGTCAGAGTAATTAAGTTTGTACATAATTTCCCCACATGGTTTGTACTTGATGCACCGAAGGTCCGCAACTGTAGGATCTCCCGTTTTAAAACCAGGCCTGATTGACGAGTAATATTTTAAGTTTACATAAGACTTGAAAAAATCGTAGTCTGTAGGTAAGTAGATTTCTTGGTTCTTCAGCTGGCGTTCTATAACCGAATGAACATCGACGTGTCTGCCCGACAGTAGAGTGATGGTAGTTTTGGTAAAATAGCGAGGAACTCACTCAAAAATTATTTTGTTTCAATTAGTTTGCTTTGCCTGTTTTTATCTGGCATTATTGAACCTTCCTCTCTTGGTAAAATATTTCCTGCCTGACTTCTGGTGCACCAGTTCCGCACAGACCACTCGCGCCTAGCGTACCCAAAGACATTTTTTTACACACTTGCAAACTCTGTCCATCTTTTTTTAAGTGATACAAATCCGTTTTGCTGCGATAATGACCCCCTCTTTTCACAACTCGTTTGTTAGTTTCTGTTATTGTAGCATACTCAAAAAGTGCTGCTACGTTAACTTTCCTCATTTCGCAGTCCATTTTTTCCCAAAATGTTTTAATAGATTTTCACGCTCTTCCTCATCTAACATTTGACAAAATCTCTTCTTGGTCTTGACACAGAATGGTTGCAAACATTTTTCTGCTATAGCCCTAGCAGGGCGTTCTTTCGCAAACCGTAAAACGGGGTGACTTTGGCCCACAATAAAAATTAAAGAGTGTGTAACTTTTGACCTAGGCTTTATAAAAAATATACGAATGTTTTAGATAACTACTCATGGCTAGACCTTCTAATCAACATATGGTCCATCTCATAAATGTTATAAATTTTCCTGTGAAAAATCAAAATGAGGGTGGTCAAAGTCACCCTATGGTATGGGGTGACTTTGAACACCCACTTAAAATTAGATTAAATAGGAAAAAGATGATACAAGGGTGGAAATTAACGAGTCGTATGGATACCATGACGAATTTGCAACAAAATACAACATTTGTTTTTCAAAATTTAAGTTTTTTTATTTTTCATATCGATAATTTTTGGCACACTGTATTGCCCTCGGTTATTAGCTAACGTAGGAGCATCTATTTTGGTGATAACTTCTTCTGCACCATACCAAATTTTGTCCGACTTATCCGGCCACTTCCATAAACCAATTCCGCACATGGTCATTGTGCTGGCTTCAATTTGAGCACCGCCAGACTTAATTTCGGTGACGATTCCGGGGAATAGCTCGTTCTCGTATTCCACGATCACATAATTATTTGTCCTGACGAGTAAATCTTCCCGGCTAATTCTAGTCTCCTCTTGGTCATCATCACTGACAAGAGGCTCTGGATCTTGTTCTGGGTCGTCTTCATCGGATGACACCGTAAGAATGTGCTTCCGCCTCTTTTTTGGAGCCAATGTTCGATCGCTTATGGACGCTCCATTTGATCTTTTCGGATCTGCATTTTCCAGGTCTTCTGATAAGATGCTTTTGCCTGGCTGTATATTCATTCTTTTTTTACGTGGAGCTTTCGTTAGGTTTTCTGGGTTTTCCGGGCCATACCGCTTCTCGGTTAAGAAGTCGAGAACAGCGGAGTTCACTAAAGGCGAAACAGATTCGTCGGAAGTAGACGCTGGAGCGGGTATTCTGCTTATCACAGCTTGTCTTCTGCAAGGAACAATTCCCACCTTTCTGAACCCATTGTTCAGGCTGGTTGCGTCCGAAGTCACCAAATCCGTCGTAAGGGCTTTTAAAAGTCCCGGAAAATCCCCTTTTGAGACGATGCCTGCCCCACGGTCTCCTTGGTTTTTCTGCTTGTAGTCCTCTAGGATTTTCCTCTATGCTCCCTTCATGGCACGAAAGTAGGCGACGTCGAGAGGCTGCGTCAGATGTGTTGAATTGGGCGGCAAGGCAACAAACCGAATATTATTGTTTGTACACATTTTGAGAACACGAGGGGTGAAGTGGCAAGACAAATTGTCTCCTAGGCATACTTTTACCTCTTGCCTTTTCAGGCGTGGTAACAACAACGATCAAACCAATCTTCAAAACAAGTAATGTCGAACCATCCACTTTTCGTTCGGTTGTAGCGAGTGCCTTTTGGCCCCCCCCCCGATTGTCCATGTGTCCCATAGGTGTTCTGATTTGTACACCACATTTGGTGGAAGACGCTCCCCTTGGGCATTGACGCAGTACATAATTGATGTCAACGCTTTACTAGAGTTAATAATCCGCTCCGGGTACTTCATACCCCGCTTGCATATCACTTTCTTCTTTCCCGGATCGTCGCTCAGATTGGTCTCTTCATAATTCCAGATGTTTTCAGAAGGCACACCTTCAAGAGTAACTTCTAGATTGTCAAAATACATGTTTAAAATCACGGTGATATAGCCGCCCGGCTCTTTTTAATGTTTTGAGCAAATCGCTCCGTTAACACCATGCCGCTGAACAAAGCCTCTTGCCCATTCGACACCAGGCAGGTTATTACAAAATCTGGTGTTTTTCACACCCTTCATGTCCAAATATGATTTAACAAGGCACTTCAAATCTAGTCGGTCTACGGTAGAACCATAGTTACACAGCGTAACAACCTGCGAAACTAAGTTTTCCTCCTCTTCTGCAGTAAGCACCGTTTGTCCACCAGGTTCTCTGTTGAATCTTCTGGCAAGCTTGTTTTTCAATGAAGAGCGAGGAATGCTGTATTTTTTTTCAGCTTCACGCTGACTAAGAACTTTGGTTTCAATGAGCATTATGGCTTCATCAAGATATTCGGTGGTGTAGTTACCGTACTCCCTTGATCCTCGTTGCCGCTTGTAGACACGGGGCATTGTTGAAATTTGAGAAATAACTGAAATGAATAATTATGATTATTGTTGTTATATTAGCTATTTCACAGCTTATCAACAGCTCTTAATAAATTCTTACCTCAGCTGGACGAGAATTAGATGTCGGCCATTTACTTAAATTTTCGTGGGTAAAAGTCACCCCACTCCTGGTTGAAGAATGACGAGGGAGACTGGCCCACTCATTGGTCCATGAACCAGGGGGTTTGGAGCTCGCTTCGCTATCTGTTGTGAAAACTGATACTAATCCAACTTTACAAAAAAATACCCCTAGAAAATCTGGTGCCATGTGTAGGCATGGCCACAGGAGTGGGAAGTTCAAACTTGACAGTTTTTTTTCCCATTTCATTTAATTTTCTTTCCGGGAATCAGAATATCCCCACAAAAATAGTTTTAACGTTGTTCTCATCTACCAAACTTAAGAAATGGTAAAAAATATGTTTACCAAAAATTCATGGTTATTTGTCACGAAAAAAAAAACAGATACCTAAAAACTGACTTTGGGCCAAAGTCACCCCGTTTAACGGTACTGGTATGCACCCGTGGCGTCATTTTTCTTCACGCCAAGATAAGCCTTTCCCTTCGTTCTTAATTTCCTATGCTTACGTGCAGGCAAGGACCGAATATGCCTATCGCCTTCTCTCTTCCGTCTCTTTGGTTGGGTTTCAGTTTCCGGGTCGTCACTTTGAGTGTTATCGGTGTCACTTCCATCTTCGTCGGATGATGCGCCTAGAGATTCGTCGCTTGAAGGTTTTTGCAGTTCTGTATCTTCGGCATGAACCTCCTCAATATCTGTAAGCTGATGGAGCTGATCTGAGTCGTCCTCGTTTATCTGGTAACAATAAATCAAAGGTTGGAGCTTCCAAGTAACACAAAACAGTCCGCTACTCCGTCACTCAGTGTAACCATGTCTTACCAATTGCATCTCTTCAGCATTATCACTTGAAGATGGTTCTTTAGTCTGGATCTCCTCGATTTCAGGTGTAGACTGATCCAGATTGCCCTCAAACCCCATGGAGCTGATATTCTTGATCGTCCTCGGGCTGAAAGCAATAAAAAGAGTTAGGTAGGTAGATCTACCTAGGTCTGTTACTTCATTAATAAAAACAGTCGAAACACCAATCTTACCAACAGCATCTCTTGAGTGTGTAAAGCTGCGAAGATGTCAATATCTGTTAGACACAACCGTGTTTGCCGAGTTGGATCCAGAGGAACTTTAGGGTTGTCGCCAATTACGATAGGCATACCCCATAACTCTTCGTTAGTGAAATCATCTGGATACAAAATGCAATATACAAATGAGTTGTTACATTGGGAATGCAATGAGAAACGTTTGTAAAAACTGGGATTATAACCAAACATAATTACCCTTGCCAAGGCTTGAGCTCGTCGCCGAATCCATTGTTAGCAATCAAAGTTGATAGCTGCTGTTGCATTTATGACGTGAGAAATTACATTCTAATAATGAATAATAATCACTTAATATTACAATGATTTACGAGAAAATTTTAGAGAGTATTGGCGAATGCAAAAAGATTTTAGAACAATCTGACATTTTACAGCTGTGTGTATTTCATGCGGCGGCCGGGCGTGAGTGTACACTTAAGAGCTTTTGGGCGGTAATTTTGAAGCATTTCCGTTGGGAGGTTTTGTAATAACCGAATATCTCGATTTAAAATCGTCACACAGTTAAGAGGTTTTGACAGAAGGTGTATTGTTTTTTTTTTTCAATTTAACGCATTCTTAACTCAAAAAGTGAAAAAAGTACAGTTTAGAGGTTCTGTCCTTTTGACATCGATTTGCAGTTTTGTGAGAGCATCTCGTATCACCGCAGAGCTACAGCGGAGACTTGGGAACTATTTTTTTTAGTAGTCCTACATACATCTGCAAGATGGCAGTGCATCATCGTATACGGAAGGATATTCCCATGAACACACGGCCGGTTTTACTTGCTGGGAAGCGGGCTACCCGCCGCCCATGAAAGGGATAAGGAAAGAGGAGGGCTCTTAGGCCTCTGATTTGAAGTTGCCTCCGAGTTGTAATGGTCCAATTCTTGGCGCCATCACATCCGGCTATCAGACTGCACACGCACCCTCGTGGCTACCGCAATCTCGCAGTCTCGAGATTACCGCAAGAGAGCGCGGAAGTCTCGATAGTCATGAACCAAGAAAATCACGTGCACACCAGCTCAACCCCTGCGTGACCTAGAATGACGCATCGGGCGACTCGGCTGGAGCGCGACGAAGCTCGAGAGTACGATCACTTCGACACGGACGCTCGGGACGAGAGGCGACTGGCAGGCGACAGCTGGACTGTATTGCGTATCAGGTTCTATCTTGACTCTTAATGAGAATCTTGCTTTGAGCTTTTGGACCTCGTCCACTAGCTAGCTACAATATAGAATCATTGTTTGAAATAGGTCACACCGATCTGTCGGTTGGCTATTTAACGTAACGATGCTCAAATTTCAGTGCCACGAGGCTATAGTCGACCCGTTCCGAGGTCTTTGAAGAAGTCACTCAGTTCACGCTAAATGTTTAACATTCCACTCTTACCATGTTCACAACGATTGGGGTCGCGCCCCAAGCCGTTTTGTTTATCTCTGGGTATTGAGCGCTGAACTGAGTTATTAGAATCACTTTTTACGTTGTGCCTATCACAGCTATTCTATTTACGTGTGTGAGGACCACACGCGGACCAAACGCATCTTATTATTTGACGTGAGAAGGAACGTCTGGTGCTTGAATTGTTTTGAGTCATTCCATACGTTGTGCCTATCACAACTATTATGTTAATGTGCGTGAGGACCACACGCGGATCAAACGCATCTTATTATTTGACGTGAGAACGAACGTCTTGTGCTTGAATTGTTTAGAGCCATTTTCTACGTTGTGCCTATCGCAACTATTACGTTTATATGAGCAGAGACCACACGCGGTCAACGCCATCGTATCGTTTCACTGGTCACCAAATGACACCAAGAATGTACCAATTAGCCAGGGACCAATAAACCCATGAGCTGAGCTCAATAATTACTATCTCGCAGTTCATGTATTGTAACCATTTGTTCAGCGGAGAATACCCACGACCGTCAGCAGCCATCCGAGAAACCTGACAGAGTCGCACTGAGTTTTCATTTTTGCATGTACGTCTTGCCAATAAATCCGGCATCTGCACAGGCAAATTAGAAGCCTTTTTGCAACGGGACTCTAAAAAAACTAGACGATATCACTGAAATCTAACCGAATCGAAATCGAACCCGGTGTTTATACCCATGGCTATTCAGTCGGTAAACAGTTGGTATGCTCACATATATTAGGAACTGAAAACAACTTATCCATAATGCTCTATCCATGATTGCTCTATTACAGGGGTAGAATCGCGACCAAAAAGGTCAAGGAAGATGCCGGGTTGCTTAAAAGAGTTCGACCTGAATCGAACGACAATAGAACAGCGCCAAAAAGAGAGCAATAAAAAACAGCTGGCCACGAAGAAAAGTTTGTCAAAAAACAGGCAAGATGTGCTGTCAGCGGAGGAGCGAGCTATCTCCAAGCTCACTTGTGCGACTGGTTAGTAAACGGTCTTACATGTTTAAATGGCAAAACGCTCGAAATCTTTAAATTGACCCTCCCCCCTCTCCAGAAAACAAAGATGTAAAATCAAAGGTCAAAGATGCAGATCGTGTTTGGGGCCCCAAATTCCCGATCTTTCAGGCAGAAATGCGAACTCTGAAATAGAGTAATGTAAACGATGGTACATATAATAATATGTGTGCTATAGGCGTTTGAAGTAAACTTTACTGAGCAATAGCGCGTCTGTTATAAGATAATCTCACCACTCCAGTTTCTAGTCCACAATTACTCCAACAAAAATAGACAAAACTTACCATAAATGTGGAGAGGGACAAACTGTTAGGCCTGCAGTGGCAATTTGCAAGCCATCATAATAACTTGAATAAGCTGTGAGCTGTTTGTATTTAGGGGAAATATTTCTTATGGTAGAGCTTTTAAAGCGCAAATAATGTGAAGCTAGCAAATAATGTGAAGCTAGTGAAAAAAAGGTATATTGCTCAGTCACAAGTTTTGGTTGATAATGCCTAGTTGTTTACGCAATTGTTCTAGAGCGAATGCAAATTTAAAGCTAATTCTAAAAAGCTAGGTATACCTGGAAAAAGGAATTTTGTACATTTTTAAATCTAAACATTCATTCACTCATCACTGATTTATATGGAGGGATTTGGACTGAATAAGGTTACCGACTTTAAAACAAATTGACATGAGTGGTACCTATAAGATAATTTAGATGTAATGGATTCAATATGGAGCACACAATCAAATTGCTTCTACAGGTTCTGAAATTAGATTAGTACTTTTGTACAAATTAAAGCTTCCTTTTAAATAGGGTCCTTAAAAATTATTTAGAGAAATGCATGCAATGCAATTAGGTAACTCCCAAGTTTCGTTCCAAGTTTCGTTGCTTGGTTTAAAAGTTAACAAATGTAGTCTTAGTTTTATAGTGTAGTTAGTATGGTATAGTGCTCCCGTAAATTGTTATAGCAATTCCCAAACAGCACCTGCTAGAAAATCAATAATAACAGACAAAAAAACTGGCACTAAATTGGACAACAATGGGGCATCTGCAAATTTTTATAAAAAAATATAGTTGCACCCACAAGTGTAAAATGATTTGCAGATGCATTAGGGATTTTGTCGATATAAAAAATAAACGCAAAAGATACCCAAAAGATACGTAATCGCTTGACAGAGAACAGCTTAGCAAATAAATTAAACTCGTTGTCAAAATGGTTTTTTTATTTAATGTAGCAGATACAACAGAGATGATCGCGGCTCACTACCATAGAAACCTAGAACCTTAGAACCCTAGAATCCTAGAAACCCAATCCCAATCTTTGATTCCCCCTAACTACGATCCATTTACTACTCCCCTTTCACCCCGCAAAAACCTCCATTTCACCAAATTCAATCCTCCTCGTACCAGCACTCAAAAAGTCAATCCAATAAATTCCCCCTTTCCCGACACTTGTAGCTGCCACATATGGGCGCAGCTATATCGAAGAGATGGGCACTGGCGTACGACGCCGACCAGCTTACGAACCCATTGAAGATGACAGCCAGCCGTTGCTGGGACAAAGAAACCGACTAGCCTACGAACCCGTGGGAGATGGCAGCCACCCGTTGCTGGGACAAAGAATTCGACAAGCCTACGAACCCGTAGGAGATGGCAGCCAGCCGTTGCTGGGACAAAGAATCCGACCAGCTTACGAACCCGTGGGAGATAGCAGCCAGCCAGCGTCTGCAGACTTTAGTTGTTCCCGTACGGGTACAATCAGTTGGGCTTGGTTTAAATGGGCTTGATTTTAAATGGACAGATGGAGCTGAGGGATGTGATCCCTTATGTAGAATTTGTAAGTAAAATAGGTATACATATTTTTTTCTACAAGGTATTAAGTACCATATTTTGAGAAAAACTCAAAATGAAACTTTCAATATTATATAACGGATTCAATATCAGGGGCCTCGTGTTGACTTAATCCAGAGCTTAAGTTTTTTAAAGACTAGAAATTTTATATGGGCATTAAGTCACAACTAAGAAATTAACTAAAACAACTGCTAAATGTTCATTGACAATTTATCCAATATCCATCCACCTACTCGATTAATAAATGCGTGCCAAATATTGTTACGAAATGCAGGAGTGCACTTTGGTAACTAGGTGAGCTGACGCGTGACAAGTGAGGAATGTGTCGTGTAAGCGTCAGCAATACCCGAATGGCCCAGGTGCGCTCATGTTGGTCAGGGTTTGAGCAGAGAGGAACCAGCACCTGTGGAGCGATGGTCTAGCGTCTTTTGGATTTCGGGTAAGCGTTAGTGTATACCGTCTCTTATTAAACGTTAAAACAAGTAATCAGTCGCCCTTGTTCAAGTCCCGGCAAGTTACGACATCTCACATCGCCAAGCGAGTTGTATTTCGGCCTAGCATTTAATACCGTCTAAATTCTATCGTGACAAATGGTGGAGGTGCCGGGCAATAATTCGAGTTAGGTAATCTGAATTTTGAACATAACAAATTATTAAAATGGGGGCACTTAAAATTGGAACAGGGGCACTCAAAATTTAAATGAGGGTTTTTCAAAATTTTAACTTGGGGCAAATACGGTTTGCTGGTTCGTAGGGAGCAGATACTAAAATGGGTTCGGAGGTGAAATTTCGTAAATTTGTCGAGGGGGTCGACACGGTCGATGAGTGGCTATGGCTTTTGGGAAGGACAGCTTCGGCAAAGGGTTTGGGGATCGAGGACAGAATTAGTTTATTTCCGTGTTTTTTGGATGGAACGCCGCTCAGGTGGTACGATGTGTACGAGCGCGGGCATCCGGAGCTGAGTGGGGAGGACCATGGACAGATCTGGGCAGATCTCAAGGATGCATTTTTGCGTGCGTTTTTGGGGGCTGATCATTTGGAGCAATGGGAACAGAAACTTGAGGACAGACTGCAGGACCCTTTAGAGACATATCAGTCGTACACATGGGATGTGTTTTGGCTCTGCGCTAGGGTGGACCAGGCGATGTCGGAAAAAAGGAGGACGTGTCACGTCATTAAGGGGTTGGTTCCGGAGTTGCTGGACAAAATTATAATGTTGGACAATTCATCGGTGGAAAATCTTTTGGGGAATTTGGAGAGGGCGCAAGAGTCTATTTTAATGAAGCGTAGTCGGTTGGGGGACTTTGCGGAGGGAGGACGAGGTGTGCACGGGGAGACGACTCGGTTTACGCTGAGCGCGGCAACAACGTCAAGAAACATCGCCACGGACACGCAGGACAGCCCGAGGGAATCCGGGGGAGGTCGTGAAGGAAGACTAGGCAGTCGGGGTCCTTCATCGACTGGACGGGACTTTGCGGGACGCCCACAGAGGGAGCTTCCGATGAACTTCGTTATGGAACGGAGCAAGTCATCGAAGAGGACCAAGTGGACGACACGGCCGTGGTAGCTACCTATTCGGACGCCTGGACTGTCGCGTGTTTTCCCGCGACTGTGTTCTCCGAGGCTGAAGAATGGGTAAAAATAGAAGTTGTCGACGTTGAGGATAGACCTGAGCTGATTTGTTTCGAGCAAGACGTCGAGAAAATTGTTTGGCGTCATGCGGATTTCTTGGACATTGCGGACACGAAGACGATGCTTAGCACTTGTTCACCAATCACTGTGATTTCTGCGGCTTTGCTAAGGGTTGAAACTGACCTGGTTGAGATTCAGGAGGGACCCAAACGGGTTGGGAACCAGCAAGAGGCCGGAGAGATCAGAGTGAAGAGATCGGAGGGAGAAGTTTTAGATTTCGCGAATTCAAAATCGATCGTGATTTCGGTGGAATTATCGAGGACTGGCAACGAGATCGGACAATGCAGCACAAGTGTGTTAGTGTGCTGGTGCAACAGCGGCTGCAGAATCTTTGATCCGGGTGGTGGGACGTTCAACTGTGGCGGCCGATCAAGCGGATAAGAAGACCAGTGCCATGAACTCGGTGTGACTGTAATTTGTGTATATTTATTTGTTTTCAGTATGCTTTTTGGGGGCAGGAAGTTATGGATTCGGTTAAATTGTTTTTTTTTGGAAGTGTAATTAGCTTTAGGAATGTTACAAAATTATGCTGATCGTAAAAATGTGCTGATGTGCGAGCTTGTGTTGTAATGGAGTGCAGGAAATGGGATCATCCTTAGTCGGCAGATTCTGTTGAACTGTTGAAATGTGTCTACCTGATTGAGTTCATACTTGATTTGTTTGTTTTTTGAAAGGCTTGAGGAAGGTGTGGTTTGTAAAATAATTTGTGAATTTGATCTTAGCTGTCCAATTTTGGGGGTGGGTTGGTCTTGGTCGTGAGGGGGCTTTCGGAGCTCAAACCCTGAGTGAGCTCCCCTCCCTTGGATCTAACGGTTTCAGAAATCGGGACGATTTCATCTAAGGTGGGGGAGTGTTACGAAATGCATGAGTGCATTTCGTGGCTTAGGTGAGCTGTCGCTGACAGGTGATGAATGTGTCGGGTCAGCGTCAGCAATATCCGAATGTCCGATGTGTGCTCGTGTTGGCCGGGGTTTGGGACAGAGAGAAAGGAACCAGCGACCGAGGGGACAGGTCGGGCGATGGGCGCCGCTGTTCAGGCTGTTCGGGGATTGGGGGTAAGCAATTGTACTTTTCGGAATTAAACATTATCAACATTTTTGACAAATCTGTGCCCTCATTTAAGATCCTGGCAAGTTACGACCTCTCACAAGCCAAGCGAGGTGTATTTCGGCCTTTCATTCAATTCATCTAAATTCTATCGTAACAAATGGTGGAAGTGCCGAGCAAGGGCTTTTTCTAAAATTATTTTTTTTAATTTTTGCAAGCTTTGGGTGCTGTTTTCTCTCTCGGGGGAGGGGTTGTAGTGCAGATTGTTAATGTCGGAGAGCTCGCCGGTCGTCTATTTGGGGAAGGCAGTGTTAGAGCCGGGAACTGGCGGAAGCGGTGGCAGATTCACTGATTTTTCGGGGGTATCTGAGGGGGTCAAGGACGCTTCATCGGGGTTTGTCGCGGCGAAGCAGAGGCTGCTGAGCAGGGCGGTCAAACACGATCTGACAGCTGACAGCGACGAGGAGGTGGCCGTTCGGGGCAGCCGACGTGTTCGCAACTTGGAGCCTTAATCTGTGGGAGATTTGCCACCGTTTAGGCAGGGGGCGGGGAGCTCCTCTGGGAGTTCGAAGAATTTTAGGGAGCGGGTCGGATTTTCGGCGTTACCAGTGACGAGCATTAGGGGTATGGGGTCCGATGTGAGGTTTAGGAAATTTGTGGAGGGAGTGGATACCGTAGATGACTGGGTGGCGGACTTCGAGAGGAAGGCGAAGGCAAAGGGGTTGGGGAGTGAGGAAAAGCTCAACGTTTTCGCTTGCTTTCTGGATGGGACCACAAGGAGGTGGTACGAAATCTACGAGAGTAGACATCCAGAAATGCAGGGGGACGATTTCGATAGGATTTGGAACGATGTAAAGAGGGACCTATTGAAACATCTTGGGGGTGCGGCGCAGGTAGAGGACTGGGAGCTGCGGTTGAAGGAGCGCATGCAGGAGCCTGGAGAGGAATATACAGCATACGCGTATGAGGTTTTACAGCTCTGTGGAAGGGTCGATTCGAGCATGTCCGAGCAGGGACGGGTCAAGCATGTGATAAAGGGGTTGGTTCAACATCTGGTGGACAAGGTGGACATGCTTTACAATTCCACGGTCGAGAAGCTGCTGGGGAACCTGGAAAGGGCGCAGGCTTCCCTGGTAATGCTGAAGCGTCGGCTGGGTAGCATCGCGGGTCCAAGGAATGTGCAACGGGAGGTTGTGAACTGTGTGGGTGGGGAGGACCAGGCTATGACACGACGGGAGTTCAGGGAATGGTCGGCCGGGCTTGTGGGAGAAGTGGTCGCTGCCCTGAATGTGTCCCGTCCTCAGGAACGGCAACACCGGGAGCTTAGGGAACCGCACGTAGGATACTCGTGTCGGCAGGAGGAGGATTATGATGGACGGGAACGGCGTGCATCCCGGTTGTCACCGCAGAGGACTCCGGGGCCTCGTGACAGACGGGGGTCGGTGGGGATGGGCGCGCAGAGGCAACCAGCGCAGGGGGACGATAGGGATCGCCAGAGATCGCAGTGGGGAAGGGCAGGTTGCTACATCTGCAGGCGGGTTGGTCATTTCGCGTGGTCGTGCCCAGAGCGGGAGAGGGTGGACAAATTCTTGGCAGAGAGCGGGGATGGGTCAAAAAACGTATAGCTGCGGCTGTCGCAGCGGGCGCTTCAGTCGCAGAGGGTGGGGGAGCCCGGAGGAAAAGGAAAAGGCAGAGTAAGGGGAAGGTTTCGCTGGAATCTAGCGCGGGGATTCAAGGGGAAGCACTGAAAGATCGCAAGAAGTATTTGAGCGAAGTCCCAGGGATTTGCAGGGAGATGTTAGCGGCTACCCAGACGGAGGAGGTGGTTGTCATCCGGACAATGGGAGCACTCCAGGTTCATACAAGGGTGGAAGGGGTAGAGGTAGCGGCTCTTTTGGATTCCGGGGCGGCGGTCAGCTGCGTAGACGAGTCGTTGGTTTCACACCTAAGTCTGGAGCCGGTACAGGGGCTGGTCTTGAGGGCTGCAAATAAGTCCATGCTGAGGCTAGCGGGCCGGGTCAATGTAGAGCTGATTTTAGGGGATGCTAAATTTTCAGTTCCAATGATCTCAGTCAGGGGTCTCTCGGCGGCCTGCATACTTGGGAATGACTTTTGTGAAAAGCAGGAAGTGACGATTGCCTACGCATGTAGGTCAATCTCAATGGCACACGACAGTGGAAGCGTTCGCGTGCCGTTTGCGAATGGTGCTGAGTTGTCAACGCATGACGCAACTAGCGATTCCGAAATTCATAGCATACTGCCGGTGACAGAGACGCCACCTCAGCGAATTCTTGCGAACAAGGAAGCAATAGTGCTGAGCGGACAGGGCTTGGAATGTACGGTCGATGTTGCAAGACAGGCGGTGTATGACGTGAATGTCTTTGAGCCTGACGCGAGACTGTTTGCGAACTGGGGGCTACTGCTGCCCAGGATCGTTTTTGGGAAGCGCTCGTCTCTGGTGATAGGGGTCACAAATACATCATCGGTCTCATGCGTCATTTACTCGGGCACTGTGTTGGGGGAGGTGATGAAGGGGAACTGGAGGAGGAGCTTGACGTTGGGAGGGAGGCTTTGGTGACGGCCGTTGTTCAGGGTGAGCGGGTTATGAGTGAGGGGTGGATGGAGAAGCTGACGGTAAATCCCGATCTTGGGGTAGAGGACAGGGGGAAGTTAACATCGCTGCTGGACGAGTTCGCGGATTTGTTCGCATGGTCTCTTAGCCAGGTGGGGAGGGCAACAGTAGGGGAGTGTGATTTGGATTTATTGGATAGGACTCCCGTACATAAACCACCCTATCGTGTGTCGCACCAGGAGAAGGAGGAAATAAGTAGGCAGGTGGCGGAGATGTTGCGGCATGGGGTTATTAAAAGGTCTAAGTCGCCCTACGCAGGCCCGGTTGTGCTGGTGGGGAAGAAGACGGGGGGCTGGAGGTTCGCAGTCGATTACAGGGGGGTGAACAAAGTTATTCGAATGGACTCCTACCCTTTGCCTGTTATTGACGACGTCCTGAGCTATCTAAATGGGTCAACCGTGTTTACGTCGTTGGATCTTTTTTCGGGGTTTTGGCAAATACCAATGGCGGAGAAATCGAAGGATGTAACGGCTTTTATAACATCAGATGGGTTGTTTTCCTTCGAGGTGTTGCCTTTCGGTCTGGGAGTCTCCCCTGGGGTCTTCCAGAGGAACATGGACAGGGTGCTCGCGGGATTGAAATGGAGCTCCTGTTTGGTTTATTTGGATGACATTCTTGTCATGGGAAGCTCGTTTGACGTTCATTTGGCAAGGCTGAGGGAGGTATTCCAACGTCTTAGAGATACGGGGTTCACCCTTAACCCTGGGAAGTGTTCGTTCGGCCAGAAGGAGGTGAAGGTGTTGGGGCACGTGGTAAGCGGGGACGGGATTCGGGTGAACCCACAGAAAGTGGCGGCTGTGTCGGAATTTCCGGTGCCGGGGTCGGTAAAGGGTGTGAGATCCTTCTTGGGACTGGCTAATTTTTATAGGAAATTCATCCGCAACTTCTCAGAAATTGCGCGGCCTCTGACGGACCTGACTAGGAAAGGGGTTACGTTTGCATGGGGTGGGGAGCAGGAGACAGCGTTCATGGCGCTAAAGAGCCAGCTGGTTGCCGCCCCGGTTCTGAGACATTTTGATCCAGCCGCGGAGACTGAACTCCACACGGACGCGTCGGATGTGGGGGTGGGGGCGATACTGATGCAGCGATTCGATGACGGTCTGCACCCCATTTGCTATGCGTCAAGGAAACTGTCAGACGCGGAGAGTCGATACAACACTACCCATAAAGAGTGTCTTGGCATAGTCTGGTCGATTCGCGTGTGGAGGCCGTATCTCTGGGTGCGGGCTTTTAAGGTGGTAACGGATCATCACTCGTTGTGTTGGTTGGGGAAGAATGCCGAGGTAGGGGGGAGACTAGCTAGATGGTCCATAATGCTGCAGGACTTCGACTTTAAGATTCAGCATAAGTCGGGGGTGTTGCACGTGGGGCCGGATTGCCTGTCGCGTTATCCGCACGCGGGGGCGGGGTCCGAACAGGGGGGTGACCTGGCTGGTGGGCTGCACTCGGACCTATTCGCGATTGACATGGAGGCGTTGGCTGATCTGCAGAGACAGGACGCACCCTTGAGGGAATTGTTGGAGGCGATGGAAAACCCGGATCAAGCGCACAGCAGGGTGAGCCGGCAGGCACGAAGCTATGTGGTGGAGGATAGCGTCTTGTATCGGAAGAGCTTTCAGAACGGGGGCGCGACCAAGGTGGTGGTGGTGCCCGAAGTCCTGAAGTTCGAGGTACTGAGTAGCTTGCATGACGACCCCGTGGGGGGTGGCCACCTGGGGTTCCTCAAAACGTTTTGCAAAGTGAAGGAGAGGTACTTCTGGCAAGGTATGAGAGTGGAGACGGAGAGGTATGTGCGCAGTTGCCCGTCATGTCAGTCAAGGAAGGGGTTGAGGCAGCGTCCCGCGGGGCTCTTGCACCCTATACCCGTGGGCGACCCGTTTGATAGGTTAGGATGTGACCTTCTGGGGCCATTTCCTAAAAGTCATGGGGGGTGTACCTTCATCGTTTGCTGCACAGACTACCACACAAAGTGGAGCATTGCGAAAGCCATACCGGCTGGCAACGCGACGGAGGTGGCTGAGTTCCTTATCGACGAGGTGATTTATCAACACGGCTGTGTTCGGGAGATCCTGACGGACAGGGGGCAGGTTTTCAGATCCAAACTGGTCTCTGACATCTTGAAAGGTTTGGGGGTGCGTAGCACTTTTACAACCAGCTATCACCCTCAGTGCAACGGTTTGGTTGAACATTTCAATGGGTTAATGGCGCAAATGTTGTCTAACTATGTGTCCACCTCTCACAGGGACTGGGATTTGTATGTGAAAGCCTGCACCTTCGCCTATAACACCGCGGTACAGGAGACGACGCGCTTTTCGCCGTTCTATTTGGTTTATGGCTATCAGGCGACGCTCCCCATCGACCTGGGTCTGGGGGGTGACACCGCCCTGTTCGGGGAGTCGGCGGACCGTTTAGAACGGCTGGAGAGCGCAAGGAGGTTGGTTAAAGATCGTATCGGAGAGGCTCAGCGGAAGATGAAACTGAGGGTCGACGCCACTCGTAGGGAGGTCTCGTATGATGCAGGGCAGCTGGTGAAGGTGTTCTCACCCACTAGGAAGGTGGGAAAGAGTGACAAGCTGCAGCATAGATTCCATGGGCCCTATAGGGTAGTGCGTCGGGTGTCGGATGTCAACTATGAGGTGGAGGTCAAGAGAGGTTCGAAGTGGGTGAAGGATACTGTTCACGTGGAGCGGATGAAGCCCTTCTTTCAACCAGGGAGTTGGCGCCTGTCAACGGTGCAGGAGGAGGAGGGTGAGGATGACTCCCCTGGCTGGGGAAGAGGATACCACTGGCGTTGCAGCGGTGACCGTCAAGTAGCGCGTGTCTAGGGACAGGGGGGAGACGGGCTGTCTGGCAGGCTGGCGCGTGCTCTATCAGCGCGGCGGCCATTGCTGTGATCGTGGAGGTGGAGCAAGTGTGATTGCGGGCGCTGGGTCAGCATTTTCCGGGGCAGCCATGTGCCGATGGGTGGAGACACTCTCCCTGACACTGGGACCCCTGGTGATGGTTGTGTATTCTGTTTTGCAGAACGGCTGTCATGTGCGCAACTTTGGCGAGTCTTCTCTTGTGGGGAATCACGATGGTAGAGGTGGTAGCGGGTAGGGGACCAATGGTCCGGGACGGAGTGGTGGTGGTGTCTGGGGCGTTTTGGACGCCGGTGCCGGAGGCGGTGGTTTATGAGTCATCGGTGCCGCTGCACTACGAGGGCAACTGGCCGGGGCAGGTGCGGATAGAGGCGATGTCGCAGCCATCCGGAGGTTTCTGTTCGGAAAAAACAAGGGACTGTGTGCTTCTCCGTTGGGTGGCGAATTCCACCATCATGATGGCCGATCGGCTTGATTGGCTCGACACCAACATCGGGGAGGTGCCTGCCTCGCGGGAGGCTACGGCGGGAAGACGTCGGCGTTCTTTGTCCTTCCTTGGGGACGCCCTCCAGTGGTGCTGCGGGGTTTCCACACAGAGGGACACGGACGCCATCCTGACCGACGAGTAAAACATCGGGAGATACCTCTCCGGGGTGCGGGGGGCACTTCATTCGGAGCACGATCAACTTCGCAACCTGACGCTGGGGCTCAATGCCTACGGAGACCGCATGGCAGAGGCTCTTGCGGCGGCGGAGGGGCGGGAGAGGAAGCGTGCTACCGAAGAGGCGGGGTTATGGCTTGCGGCTCGGGGGAAGCTTGACGAGGACGATGTCAAGTTTTCTCAGCTGCTGCGAGCGGTGACAACTCTCGTGGATCTTATGTCCCATGACACCATGGTTGACTTCCGCCACCGGGTCCTGGCCGACTGCAGGAATCGACGAATCCCATCCGGGGTTTTGCCATCGGAATCGCTGCGGGCCGACTTGAGGACACTTGCGCTCGCGATCGCGAAGGACGGTTATGGATTGGCCATCTCACCCGAAGACGTCGGCACCTACTACAATCTGGACATCGCCCAATGCGTAGTGGCGGCGGGACGAGTGGTAGTTTCCATCAGGGTACCAGTGGTTCGGTTGCACGGGCGGTGGAGAGTCTACCGGTTCGAGACAATTCCCTTCGCGTGGAACTCGTCCACCTGTGAACTGGAGGCTGGGGACACGGTTATGGCAGTGAATGGGCGAGATCTTGTGGAGGTGGGTGGTCGCGACCTCAAGAACTGTAACCTGGGGGAGGCGAGGTTGTGTTTGCTGCCGAGAGTGCGGTCGCGGATGGGTTTGCGGCACGGGGGAGGGTGTGTGCGGCGCCTATTCGAGGGTGGATCGGCGACGGATTTGGCTGGCGTGTGCGCGTTTCGTTGCGAAGCAAGGGTGGATCTTCGCGTGACGCAGCTGACCATGGAGCGTTACGCCTTGACCCACGCCGAGCCGGGTCTTCGGGTGCAGTGCCGGGGGGGAGAAAGCCACGATTTGATTCTACCCTTTCCGGGTGCGCCGGGAGCCGTGGAAATGGATGTGCCCTGCGGTTGCGAGCTTCACGCCCAAGGCGAGGTCGTCGTGCGGACGCTCTACCCTTGCGATGCGGGATCTAGGGGAGAAGTCACCATGACCCATGTTCTTCCTCACGCGTGGACGAACTTGGAAGTCCTGCGCCCAGCATTAGTCGACTCAACAAGCCGGGCGACCTTCAGCACCTTGGACCACTGCCTGGACGCAAACTGGACGAGCCGGATCCCGCATCTCCACTTCCAAGTGACGCCGGAAGAACAGGATGTTCCGGAGCCACCGGTGGATCGGGAGGGATGGCGACGGGTGACGGCCCACACGACGCTCGGGCCTTGGATGAACATCTTCGCAGTTGTGGTGCTGGCCGCGATCGTCGTCAGACAGCCTTATCTACTCCTTGGCTGTTTTGCGCGGCCAGTCGAAGCTTTGGACAGCGCGCAGGTTACCTCCTGGTTGTTGGAGGTCCCAATAACGGTGCTCCTAGCTATTCTAGCCGCCACTATCGTCATCCTGGTCTGGAAGCGGATGCGGGAAAGGTGTCCCTGCTGCCGGCGCAGCCGATCAACGGAGATCCGTCCAACTGGAAGGGAGAAGCAACTGCCACCGCCACCGCCGGAGACGACGATCGCTCGACCGGACTCAGTGACTCTGGAAACGCTAAGAGCGTTAGCGCCGAACGGAACGTGGCGGGCTACCACAACCGGGAGTGACGGGGTCACTCTAGCTATCGACCTGGTGATCGCTCGTGACTCGTAGTGACGTGGGCATTGGTGTATTCTGGTGTCCCTTGCTGTACAATTATTTTGGTGTGCTGTATTAATTTTTGTTTTTCTTCTGTGGAATTTGTACTGTAATCAGGTTAAGGAAAATTGTAGTTTTAGATAAGGATGAAATGTGTACAGAACGGTTGCCAGGTCGGGGACTCTCGGAGATCAAACCCTGTGTGTGAGCTCTCCCCCCCCCCCCCTCGGATGTAACAGTTTCAGAAATCGGGACGATTTCATCTAAGGTGGGGGAGTGTTACGAAATGCAGGAGTGCACTTTGGTAACTAGGTGAGCTGACGCGTGACAAGTGAGGAATGTGTCGTGTAAGCGTCAGCAATACCCGAATGGCCCAGGTGCGC
Source organism: Nemurella pictetii (assembly GCA_921293315.2). Lineage (NCBI taxonomy): Eukaryota > Metazoa > Arthropoda > Insecta > Plecoptera > Nemouridae > Nemurella > Nemurella pictetii. Next base: position 2,519,979 of record OV121116.1, read on the forward strand.
TCATGTTGGTCAGGGTTTGAGCAGAGAGGAACCAGCACCTGTGGAGCGATGGTCTAGCGTCTTTTGGATTTCGGGTAAGCGTTAGTGTATACCGTCTCTTATTAAACGTTTAAACAAGTAATCAGTCGCCCTTGTCAAGTCCCGGCAAGTTACGACATCTCACATCGCCAAGCGAGTTGTATTTCGGCCTAGCATTTAATACCGTCTAAATTCTATCGTGAAAATATTCTCAACTATAAAGATAAACTGACCACCTTGACAAAAAAAAACTTTTGTCACAAATTTTGTTTTATCTTGTCATTATCGGTCTCAATTCTGATTGTTTTTAAAAACCTAACCCTCATGTCAACTCTTTTTCATCACTCAGAGACCTTCTAGTCAATTTGGGGTTCACCGCGGCATCAGCGACATCCCAAGCTGCCAGCTCATCAGCCCCTTTGGTGAGTACCTATAACTATCATAATAATAATAATAATAATAATAATAATAATAATCATAATATGATGATGATGATGATGATGATGATGATGATGATGATGATGATGATGATGATGATGATGATGATGATGATGATGATGATGATGATGATGATGATGATGATGATGATGATGATGATGATGATGATGATGATGATGATGATGATGATGATGATGATGATGATGATGATGATGATGATGATGATGATGATGATGATGATGATGATGATGATGATGATGATGATGATGATGATGATGATGATGATGATGATGATGATGATGATGATGATGATGATGATGATGATGATGATGATGATGATGATGATGATGATGATGATGATGATGATGATGATGATGATGATGATGATGATGATGATGATGATGATGATGATGATGATGATGATGATGATGATGATGATGATGATGATGATGATGATGATGATGATGATGATGATGATGATGATGATGATGATGATGATGATGATGATGATGATGATGATGATGATGATGATGATGATGATGATGATGATGATGATGATGATGATGATGATGATGATGATGATGATGATGATGATGATGATGATGATGATGATGATGATGATGATGATGATGATGATGATGATGATGATGATGATGATGATGATGATGATGATGATGATGATGATGATGATGATGATGATGATGATGATGATGATGATGATGATGATGATGATGATGATGATGATGATGATGATGATGATGATGATGATGATGATGATGATGATGATGATGATGATGATGATGATGATGATGATGATGATGATGATGATGATGATGATGATGATGATGATGATGATGATGATGATGATGATGATGATGATGATGATGATGATGATGATGATGATGATGATGATGATGATGATGATGATGATGATGATGATGATGATGATGATGATGATGATGATGATGATGATGATGATGATGATGATGATGATGATGATGATGATGATGATGATGATGATGATGATGATGATGATGATGATGATGATGATGATGATGATGATGATGATGATGATGATGATGATGATGATGATGATGATGATGATGATGATGATGATGATGATGATGATGATGATGATGATGATGATGATGATGATGATGATGATGATGATGATGATGATGATGATGATGATGATGATGATGATGATGATGATGATGATGATGATGATGATGATGATGATGATGATGATGATGATGATGATGATGATGATGATGATGATGATGATGATGATGATGATGATGATGATGATGATGATGATGATGATGATGATGATGATGATGATGATGATGATGATGATGATGATGATGATGATGATGATGATGATGATGATGATGATGATGATGATGATGATGATGATGATGATGATGATGATGATGATGATGATGATGATGATGATGATGATGATGATGATGATGATGATGATGATGATGATGATGATGATGATGATGATGATGATGATGATGATGATGATGATGATGATGATGATGATGATGATGATGATGATGATGATGATGATGATGATGATGATGATGATGATGATGATGATGATGATGATGATGATGATGATGATGATGATGATGATGATGATGATGATGATGATGATGATGATGATGATGATGATGATGATGATGATGATGATGATGATGATGATGATGATGATGATGATGATGATGATGATGATGATGATGATGATGATGATGATGATGATGATGATGATGATGATGATGATGATGATGATGATGATGATGATGATGATGATGATGATGATGATGATGATGATGATGATGATGATGATGATGATGATGATGATGATGATGATGATGATGATGATGATGATGATGATGATGATGATGATGATGATGATGATGATGATGATGATGATGATGATGATGATGATGATGATGATGATGATGATGATGATGATGATGATGATGATGATGATGATGATGATGATGATGATGATGATGATGATGATGATGATGATGATGATGATGATGATGATGATGATGATGATGATGATGATGATGATGATGATGATGATGATGATGATGATGATGATGATGATGATGATGATGATGATGATGATGATGATGATGATGATGATGATGATGATGATGATGATGATGATGATGATGATGATGATGATGATGATGATGATGATGATGATGATGATGATGATGATGATGATGATGATGATGATGATGATGATGATGATGATGATGATGATGATGATGATGATGATGATGATGATGATGATGATGATGATGATGATGATGATGATGATGATGATGATGATGATGATGATGATGATGATGATGATGATGATGATGATGATGATGATGATGATGATGATGATGATGATGATGATGATGATGATGATGATGATGATGATGATGATGATGATGATGATGATGATGATGATGATGATGATGATGATGATGATGATGATGATGATGATGATGATGATGATGATGATGATGATGATGATGATGATGATGATGATGATGATGATGATGATGATGATGATGATGATGATGATGATGATGATGATGATGATGATGATGATGATGATGATGATGATGATGATGATGATGATGATGATGATGATGATGATGATGATGATGATGATGATGATGATGATGATGATGATGATGATGATGATGATGATGATGATGATGATGATGATGATGATGATGATGATGATGATGATGATGATGATGATGATGATGATGATGATGATGATGATGATGATGATGATGATGATGATGATGATGATGATGATGATGATGATGATGATGATGATGATGATGATGATGATGATGATGATGATGATGATGATGATGATGATGATGATGATGATGATGATGATGATGATGATGATGATGATGATGATGATGATGATGATGATGATGATGATGATGATGATGATGATGATGATGATGATGATGATGATGATGATGATGATGATGATGATGATGATGATGATGATGATGATGATGATGATGATGATGATGATGATGATGATGATGATGATGATGATGATGATGATGATGATGATGATGATGATGATGATGATGATGATGATGATGATGATGATGATGATGATGATGATGATGATGATGATGATGATGATGATGATGATGATGATGATGATGATGATGATGATGATGATGATGATGATGATGATGATGATGATGTGATGATGATGATGATGATGATGATGATGATGATGATGATGATGATGATGATGATGATGATGATGATGATGATGATGATGATGATGATGATGATGATGATGATGATGATGATGATGATGATGATGATGATGATG